>VFFE01007199.1:3118303-3204636 GCA_008921705.1 Burhinus oedicnemus | reverse complement strand
AAAAAAAAAAAGTGCAAAATCCAGCAAGTGTGGGAGTAGATAAGCAGGACAGTTCTGGTCAAACTCTTATTTACAATGCAGTTTTCACCACCTAAACACCTTAAACTACCTCTGCTTGGATTCAGTGGCAGGCGACCCTTTTCCAGAAAGCTCAGTCCACAGAAAGCTGTCACAAAAGGTTCCCCTTGGATTTACAGCTACATGCAGAAAATGAGCTCTGTGATCTTCTGCCTCTGGGGACCCTGTGAAGTGAGCACTACACCACAGCCACCCATACCCTGAGGCCAAACTATAACATCACCTTTGTTAAAACTGTTCATTCCAATTTGTCAAAGTTTTACATTTCACAGATGAGGAACTCAAAGAAAAACTGGACCTTTAGGTACAGTCCCTTCATTTGTGGCAGCTAAGTCCCATTGCTAAACCAAAACACACTCCCAGGGTGATGCATTCACTCCAGAAAACATCCTGCTATAACTAGTAAAATATCATGGAGACACATCTTTAATCCCTGTGATAACACTGCTCACAACTTCTCTTTTTCCGCAAAGGGAACAGAAATATCCATCCCTCTTCTGATTCCATGTAGTGCAAGACATATTACCTATTGTCTGATCTGGTTGTGATTTTCTAAATTATGCAGAGAAAAAACATAACTTAGCAAAGTATTTAAACCCCCATCATTTGTAATTACTGCAGATGGTAGGGAGTGAAACCCTGAATGCAAGCCAGAAAGCAAAGAAGTAAATACATATCTGCTAGAGAATCATCAATGCCTGCACCAGGATGTCTGAGAACTATTTCTTGGTTCAGTGGATCTTAACTCTAAGGAAACGGTCACTACTTATTGAAGATCTGAAAAAAATAAACGTACTTTTGGTTTGCATGCACCAAATTCAGAGTCAGCAATGATGCAATGACAGAGGCTCACTGTGCGGCGTGCAGCAAGTGTGCCACAGAGATCAAACCTCAGGTGCTACTGGAACACGTTGTGCTTTTCAGCCTCTCATCACCTGCTGCTATTGGCTGACTCCAGGTATCAGATGGAAATATCACACCGCAGTTCACCCAAAACTGCACCCACTCTTTCACAGCAACAGACATTTATGACTTGCAGTTTGCGTCATTTATGCCCCCCTAACAACAGCAGCCTGCAAATCTGCCTGCATTTGCAAAGTAACCAAAATGCCTTATCTAGAAGTGCATGCTTTCTTGTGGCTTTTTTAAGAAAATCTTTATTCTGGCATCTTTTTTTTAAAAAAGGTTCTTGATTTCACAACGATGATAATACTCTTTTGAGAGACATTTTGTTGATAAAATCCCTCTTTAAAAAAATCTTACTGCTAAAAGAACTGGCAACAGTAGGACAGTGTTGTCCTCTGCAAAGATGGCAGTTTAATGGGTTGAGATAACTTGGACAGTTTGTTTTGGCAATATTTGCTAAAGTACAGGAAAGATAAAACAGAAATCTGTAATTTCATTCCAAGTCTAGACATCTTTAATCCCTACATTGCACAGGTTCTTCTGCACATTTTCTTCCAAAGGTTTTGCCCTTTTGCTCTTATTTGCATTCCCAAGAGACACCAGTTCAAAACTTTCCTCCACCTGAGAGGAGCTGGAATCTTTCTCTTCTGAGACAAATTACACTTTACAAGAGTAATTTGTAAAGCCTAGCTTTATAGAAACAATATAAATTAGGTAAGTCCTACATAACTTGAAGCCTGGAACACTTACCCGCTAGAGAGGGAACAGGTGCTCTAGTTTCTGTGTTGATAGGATTTATGGTCACTGTGGCAGGGACTGGGACCTAGATCTTGCTTCTCCCTACTGTTATGCAATATTAATTAAGAGGAAGTTGCCAGATGGATAAAGTGGCAGAGGCAGCATGAAGAAATCACCTCCAAAAATATTTTCAGGGTACTTTCACATAGCATTTACTGGGGAGGATGCTTCTGAGAAGTGGAGCTATGTGCTGATATTGTCTCTACATACCAGATTTTCACAGTTACGTAGGAAGCTACTACTGAAAATTTTACATTTACTATCAGAACTACTGAGATCCGGACTCACTGAAAATCTGCCTATAATAATGGGAGCTGATTACCTAAAATGCACTCGTAAATTCTTCTTGATGCCCACACTTTCATGGGAGATAAAGGAAGATACCTGACGGTGAGGAAGAGATCTGACCTGAATCAGTTTGTTTCAAATAGCTCAGCCATGTCATTCAGTTGCTAACCAGCTTTTGTACAGCATCTTTCCATGTACTCTGCATAAATCAAATAAATAACGATCGTGCAGTGTTAGCAATGTTTTGAATTCTAAAATATAAAATATCAAAGCTGTACAGAATCAATTACTAGCATAGATTCAACTACAGACAAACTGTATTTCCAATGGAAAGCAATATAACATGTTTCGAAAACTTAAATATTTCTCTTATAACAGCTTTACATACAGAACAGTATTTTAGGTATGCTTGATTTACTGAAGTATTTCCCATTAGCAATTACTTCTCCCTTTTCACTGGTAAAATATGCTATCTCTCCTAATCCTTCAGATTCGTAAGATAATGGTCTTATTTCTACTACTGGTCCAGATGTTCTTCCAAGCACTGGAATTCAATAAAGCAGATGGATTCAGAAAAAAAATGGCTGCTGATTGAGGCTATACTAAGTTTGCAATGTTAGAAAGAATCCCAAGGGACACCGTTGGGAGGACTGTGCAGGATAGGCATTCAAAAGTCCAAAATACGTTACCATATCATTGGATGACAGAGACAGGATATACGCACTGACATGCAAACCGTTCTGGATGTAAGCTATTTCCAATACTAGTGGGAACTGCGGACAGCGAGCTTGCTGCTTGGCAGAGCATCAGTGAGGTTTGTGCACGTTTTGCCTCACAGGCCCCACCATCTTCTGGAAAGTTTTGACTGACCAGCTGCCACAGCCATGGCTCAGCATTTGTCCTGCCACTGTCCCCCACTTCTCTGCGGAGAACTGTGCAAGACTCAGGGGTGGGGGACAGAGCTTTGGCTCCTCAGCAGTTCAGAGAAAGCCAGCCCCGCAGTGACACACTCAATCATTCCCAAACTCGGATAAGCCTTTTCCTTCTCTCCCTTGTGCAAGAATGGAAAACCAAGCAGGTTCCTTGCACCTTTACCTCCCCACCCAGTGGCCTCAACATACTGCTGAGCACACTCATCAAATGCCTCTGCACTATGTTCTGTGGAGTGATCCCTTCATTTACAGTACAGACTAAAGCTATAAATACACAATGCCATAAAAGGCTTGTGTGTAGGCCTTTCTCCTGGAAAGAAAACATATTTTGAAGGTAGTTTGGTTAATAAAAGTTTGGCAAATTTATCTGCAACTCTAAGCAAACCACTGTTTGCTAAATCTACAGAACAGCAAGGTGGCAGTCCTTTGGAAGATACCAAGAATTACCCTTGATAAATGAGGAACAAAAAGCAGATGCAATTTAAAAAAATCTTTTTAGCCAAGACATAAGTATGTATAAAAACCAGCAGCTAAAAGTATCCAATAGGTTTGATAGATAAGGCTGTGATCTGCAGTAGGCAACACCTTGCAGCACTTCATAGTTTGCTTCTAGGCTTTCTGAAAGCACTGTGTATCAGGAGGATACATTTATATATCCCCATCCAACAGCTTTATGTAACAGCTTTTTCAGCTCTTTGGTAAGAAATTTGAAGGAATAATATGGTATGGTGCAGGACTAATATAATAAGTTTAATGTTTTGATCCTTCTTGTAAATCCATTCCTTAATTCACCTTTGTGCTTTGAAACTGAACTTGTAGCATTCATGTTAACTCTGCGAGATGCTGCGTATCTCCAGTGAAATGTTTGGTATTGTGGCAGGCATGACTCGAGGTGTTCAGTAATTATCATGGTCCAACTTCTCCCCTCTCTCTCCCATGCAGATCCATATTTAGGATAATGGATCACTAACTACAGGGATTTGTTTCTGGTATATAGCTACTTTTTTTTGACCTTTCTTAATAGAGGTATTTAAAGTACTCGTCTTCTACCGTGCAATACGAATGCCTGCTGGTAGTTCTTTAGGAAATTTGAGTAACATACAACTTCTGTTCTCTCCCCTGAAGTAAAAAGGTGCATGTTTTAGAATGCTCTCCCTGGAGGTCTGGGAGAACATCTCCAAGCTTGTTTGTGCTGTTGGCCTGTTAGCGAAGTCAAAGCCGAAGCAGCCTGTCTTCCACTGAGACTGGAAGTAAGTGACTTCTCTTCACAGCAAGCAGTTCCTGTGGATGTCTAGACAGGAGCTTTGGAGTGACCTCCAGGAAAGCTCCGTCCTGCTCTCCACAAAGTGAAACTTGCAGTATCTGAGGGGTTGAACTGCAACCACTGTTGCCACCCCAGAACTTCAGTCAATCTTCCAGATACCCGGCTCTGGCCATTGTAGAGAAGCTGCAGACAGGCAGACAGACCCCCAGCTGCCTCACTGGGATCGCTTGCCAAGCAGTGGGTAAGCTAAATCTTCTGTAGTGTGGCTGAAACACAAACTTACGGGGAATTTGCGTTTCTTTCCCTTTCTCTCATGCTGCAGCAAAAGTTGCCAAATGCCTAGGATTTATATGCAAATAGCTCTGGTTGTTCTCTGGTTGCAGAGGAGAAGCAACAGGAGTAAGGGCTGCATAACTGGAGCTCATTGCCCCTTTTATCAAACACAGTTCAGGCATGCTGATGGTTAGATACACATCAGACTTTCAAACTGTGGTTTATATAGCTGCTAAAACTCACTAAAACAGCACACACAAATTTCCTTCTCTTCTCTCAAATCAAGAGCCCCTGACAAGAATCAGTGTTAATCCTAGGTTGCGAGATGGTTTTTATCCATCCCAGAGACAGTTTATACTGCAGTCCAGCACTGTGTAAGCCTCCGAGACCTCTTATGCAACGTACCTCTTCCACAGCCCGGTGTGTATTTTGCTTAGGCTTGCAGTGCGCATTGAAAACCCCACCAGACTGTGACCCATAGCAGATACTGAAGAAAAAAAAAAAAAAAAGGAATATAGCTTTTCCTTAGGAAAAAAAGCTGCATGCCAGACAGGAAGACTTTCTGCATGAATCATAGAATCATTTAGGTTGGAAAAGACCTTTCAGATCATCTAGTCCAACCATTGACCCTACTCTACCAGGTCCACCACTAAAGCATGCCCCTAAGCACCACGTCTATACGACTTTTAAACACATCTAGGGATGAAAAGACAGAAGATGGTGTGTTCCACATTTTCATGCATATCTCTGCGACACCACCACAGTATCTACTTCGTGTAATAGATTTATTTCCCTTATTTCCTATGGACCTGATAACTGCTAAAGACCCTCTAATACAGCTATTCTGACTTTTATCACAATACAAAATACAGTATAGTATAGAATCAGAGCTGATCAAGCCCAGAGCGCAGTTGCAAAATCTCCTAGAATTTGGAAAGATTTATTTCTGTAGGAATGCCCAGAGCTATTGCCATAGTGAATTCGCCTGTAGACCAAATATAAATGAGGATGGGTGTATATGAAAATCCATTTGGTTTCTTGCTACTGGAGCTATGCTCTACCAGCATCGCTTTCTTGTTCCAGTGGTCTGAAGACAGAACACACTTGTCACCTGAAAACGATTCCTGCCTATTATGTTCCTTGTATTTTTGCACAGAGGCCACCATTGCTTATAGCATTGGAAAATAAATTCCTACAGCAGAAATCCTCTCAGGATCATTGTTAGAGCCCATGCAAAGGTAGCAACTGCATGTTGCTAAATTAGGAGTAGTTATATTCACTTGTGCCAACAGCATAGATGGGGGGAGGGAATGGGGAGACTCTCCAGAGCAGCTGAGTTTGGACGTAGCAGTGAATACTGAGCCTTCAGTGCTGACTCACTTTTTCCATTTTTGAAATAAAAACATTAGCAAAGATATTTTTAAGTGGTTACTGTGCTTTTCTGCTGCAAGCAAAGCCTTTTCATAAGTTTTAACTATCCTCACCCCCCTCAGCAGTAACATACTTTAGTAATCACTCCTCTTTTATTAAATCCTTTTAGCCATAAAGTCCAAGATAGTTTTAAATGGAGCAGTCTTTAGTCCATAACTTATTGGTTTCTAAGGGAAAACTATTGTCCAGAGAAAGCGTAGGAGCCTGGGAGCCAGGATCCCTTGGCTCTACCCTTCGTGTTTCTGCTGACATGCTGTATTATGGAAAAACGAAACAGAGTCCTGGTTGCACAATTAGGGCCTGAGCTGTACAAGCACATTTCTGTGCTCACTGAAGTTGACAGAGGCTCAGAAGTTCAGCCATACAGATCCAGATTCTTCAAACGTAGCAGGTTTACTTACGCTACATACCCCATCTTCTAGCACCAATAACAGCAGCAGTTGAAAAAATCTTGAGTCAAATCACATGTTAAATTCACTCTAGGAAAAAAAAAAAATACTCAAGTGCTTCCAGAAGAAGGACAAGCATATGACAGGATAACACCATCAGACTTGGGCTGGTGAGTTGTGGAGTACTCTCCAGCTAAACTAAAAGGACTTCAGCAGCAGTACTCAGAAATTCGCAGGTCAAGCCCTCAACAAACACAGCAAACCTGAAGATTAAGCAGCAGTGAACTGCCTCTGTCATGTACAGTCTCAGACAAAGAGGAACCTAGAGACTGCAAAGAGGTCGAGTGGCATCTTTTAGGCAGATAAAGAAGGCTCGGCTTTTTGAAAGTGCTCAGTACCCAAAAGCTTACAGTCTTTTTTAACAGGTACGCTAAAAGGTTTTGAAAGGTTGTCGCATATCCTAGGATAAAAGTGGGAGCAAAATTCTTTTGAAACTTGCCTTTTAGTCATGTGGTTGTAGGCTCAGAATTAGCATTTTCCCTTGAAAATAACTGCAAGTACAAAGCAACAGCCTTAAAAAGAGAAATACATATATATAAAAAAAGGTCCTATTTAAAGTTTGACTTAGGAAGTCCCCATTTGGAAATCCCCATGGTTTTATATTCCGTGATAACAATTTTGGTAAAATTCTCTTTCACGTACTTTTTAATTAGACGGTATCAAGGCAGCTTACAGATTAGAACAAGTATTCTTCCTGTAGTCTTGAAATTACTATCCAGCTGATTTTGAGATTTCTCTTGCTCTCTCTTCCCCCTCTTCACTTGTGTATTTGTCTCTGTATTCTTTAGCATCATATTTATTGGTAATATGAGAAATTCTCAGCTATTGTTTTAAATAATATCCATTTCACGGAGGGGAAATCTATTTTTCCTATTCTTCTCTTCCCTTCCACCCCCCACCCCTCCACAGTTGTGCATTCCTCTGCACAAACAGATCCTGGAGTTTATTGCATGGCAGTGTGTCTCTCTCTATTTGCCCCACAGTTCCCACAAGAATATTGTATTCCTGTTTCCCATCCTGTCCCAGACTGTCTCTGTGGTTGCCATGTACTGTTTAACAGTTGCCACATTCCACCTAAAAAGTGGAAGAATTTCTCAAAACACCCAGCAAGTGATTTCAGTTTGCTCAATACTTCCAGACCTTCCTTCCCATGTGACTGGTTTACAAATACATTAGATGTAGTTTTGTGGTCCTTAGAATGATTAAGGTGCAGAAAAGATATACTTTCTTAACCTCACTCACCCATTATGTAGCTAAAGGCTGAAGTCCCCCCTGGGTGTAATCTGGCAGAAATTCAGGCACAAAATGTAAAAATGAAAACAAACATCCAGATTTAGGATTAGTTTCTGTCAGGAGAGAAAATAAATGGTTAAAAAAATTCAGAGTGCATAAATTCAGGCTATCAGACTCATGAAAACTGCACTTTCCCGACGGATTTAACTCTGTCCCAGCATTCTAGATTTCCACCCTTGAAGTAAACACAGAACAACAGCTAGAACTCGGTTCCCAGAAAATGGTGCAACCCCTCTCCAAAATTCACGTCTACTCAGCTTGGTAGCTGTAAGATCAGCTCACCTAGTCAAAGGGTACATAGACAAGCACGATGCTCCTCTCTGCTTTCAGCATGCCAGAGAGCCTAAGAATAACACTGAAGGCTGTATCCTCAGCTGCTAGGTCCTGAGTGGGGCAGCTCCATTGACTTGGGAAGAGCTGTGCCAAACTAACTGAGGATTTGGGCCCAAGCATGCACAGGAAATGAGGCTGTATAAGCAGAGCAGACAGAAAATCACTTCATTCCTGGCACACCAGTGGATGAGTGCCCTGTAGATGGGAGGGAGAAAGGGAGAGGTTTCCCCTCCATCTCTCTGCTTTTACAAAGCTTTCCCTAGCCCCTTTGAGAGACGCTGTCTTCACAGTGTTTGCAGGAAACTCAGACCTTTGTCCAACAGCTGCAGAAGCAGAGGGTCCAAAGGATTGGGTTTTTTTCCTCTCTCTGTACTGATCCAGCAACAGTAATGGCATGGCAGACACAGCTGTCTTAGTTGGGTTCAAAGCCAGTATCTTTTCCTTTTTTTCCAAACACACACACACACATACTCACTGTATCTTTTGATAACAGAGAGGCTGACATCATCTCCTATCCAGTTGTATTTCCCCTGCTGTTTCAAGACCATAGAGGTGCAAAACAAATACACTATGTGAACCACTGCTGTGAAGGGGGAAGTGAGGGTTCAGATATACCCCAAGTTGCCAAACACCTTTTAGATCTTAAACTTTTTAATTCACAATAATCACTATTTGGAGAATTTGCTTTAGCACACAGAGAAATCCACATTTTCTTTTTACACACTGAGAATGACAACTAATGCTATTGCTATGAAGCTCTGATGAGTCGTTGCAGAAAAAAATGTATTTGTGAGACAAATTAACTGAGTCTCTGGTTTATGATTAATTGTACAAAAGACAGTTCAACTGCACACGTCTACACTTCTATATGTGAAGTGAAGAAATGGCAAGAGAAGAGTATCTGCAGCATAAGCATGGATAGATTTTAAGAAATTAAACCCTATTGTGTGATTGTATTTCTTTAGACTTTCTATTTGCTAAAAAACTTTTCCTTGTACCTCTGTTTTCTACTAAAAATCGTATCTGCTTGCTGCTCATGAAAGTGCCTCCTAAACAGAAATATGGGTAATTTCCATCCTGAAGTCAGGGCAGTTCAAGTAAATTTGCACTTTCCCTCCTGGAAAATAAAACAAAATTCTCACTTACCAGGAAATCTCTTAACCCATGACATTGTATATTCTATACCCCACACAAATTCCACAGCTTTTCCAACTGAAGATAGCTGTTAGCAAGAGCAGGAAGAAGGCGAGAGGAAATATAAGACTGGATCACACTCACCAAATGTGTTACACTTTGGGCAAGGTGAATCTAAAACAATCCTAGATCCAATCAGTGGCACCTTGTAATTATACAGTACTCAGTATCCAGTCAGTAGAAAAGAGGCATGTATATCATGAATTTTTACTGAATTGTTCGCAGCCACAGTGGGAGAGAAAGGCGAGTTCCTTATGGGGAATGTATGCAGGGCAACAACAGCAGTCCTAAAGTTCTAGAAAGATCAAGTATTTGTCCCCTAGAGCTGTCTTAGCAAGAGACAGCTTTTATTCCTCACTACATGGCAGTGGAATGAAAACTGAAATTTGAACTTGGGGCCACGCTGCATGGAAATGCTCCTTATGATTGCAAGCTTGGAGACTTGTTCTGATGGGATCTCTTTTTTATTATAAAGTTTTGTTTTGAAGCTCTTCAACTTTTTTTTTTTTTGTTACTTTGCTGTCTTTAAATGAAGACAGTACTACCTGACTTTGTAAAAGCACTTTGACATCACAAAGTATTATATGAACACGAGCATAATTTTAGACATTATGTGACAAGCTAGAGTTGAAACAACGTCTTAAAACCATCTAGTCTACCTCCTTCCCTGCCTTCAAGCTTGGCTCCTTTCAGTATGTTTTTCTGCTGCACTGTGCACACGCTCTCACAGCTCTGTAAATACAGCTCCTGTGCTTTTCACTCTTACGCTTACATGAGACTTCCTTATTTCCATTTTTATGGAGCTGAACATACTTGATTTTAAAATCTTGACCTGCCCTGCCGGAGAGAGTATCATGTAATAATTGATAATGCCAGGACTAGTAAGAAAGAAATCCAAAGATCACAGGATAACACCAAATTGTGCTGAAAAATTGCTTAGCTGAGAATGGGATGGAAAAGTCCATGCACCTTACAATTTTCATATGCTACACAGAGTAATGTTTATTTCTGCTTAGAATTTTTAAAATGTTTTTTGAGCTGCTACATTGTGTCTCAGCTGCTATTTCTCTTTTACCCCATCCTGATACTCGTAATACCTATGTTATTCATGTAAGGTTTCCCTTGAGGTTGACTACACCTCCGATGAGTATAAGGCCCAGAATGGAACACAACGTTCATGGTAAGCTGCTTGGGTTTGGTCCCACTTAAAACCCTTTTTTTGTTTGTTTGGGGTTTTTATTTTCATTTTTTTTAAAAAAGTGATGCTGGTTATTTCAGTATGTTTCTCCCAACTATAGTAGTTTAACCAAATGAACGCTTCCAGTCTGAAGTCAATAGCTGTATCTTTTTCACAGGGAGACTGGGTGGTTCAGCTTATTCTGTCTGAAGGACTATAGCCTCTCTGGTTGAAAAGACTACTCACAGCCAAGCATTTTGATTTCAGATGACATCTGACTGCTGGGGAAGCAACTGTGACACAGTCAATTCACTATTCTGGATTCTGGTTTTGTGGGTGGAGCAGATGGGCTATGGTGGACATTAAAGGTTAAAAACTGCTAGTGCAACAAATAGATTTTATAATTAATAGGCACGTCACAGAAAATATTGGAACAGATGTAAGCGAAATTAATCTATACTATACCGAAATCGCACTGGAGTTTTTCCCTAGGATGAAAGCTTCCTCTAAATATGCTAACGTTTGGGTTTTTTTTCCTCTTTCCCAGCAACAGCAGAACTGTTTCACAGCTTGTAGAGTAACCTTTTTCCTGACTTTTACCCCATCCCATATGTCAGTCTGATCTGACAGAAGAATACATCGAACACAACCAATATTTAAGATGTATGGAGAAAATCATCAGGAGTGAAAAGCGGTTATACATTGCTCTGCCTTCTGTGTCTTTCTTCCCCATTCTCCTCTTAATACGAAATGTGTGCAGAGTTTTTGTGAGAAGATTGGGGTTATATTATGATTAAACTGCATCATAATTACCGGATTTTCAGCCCCCAAAAAATCACAGTGTTCATAAAATGCAGTCACACGTCCAACTCAGACTGCTTGTTGTGGCACTAAAACAAACAAGTTAAAAGTGGTAAAATATATGTTACTGTGCATGAGGTCTCTTTATTGCTTTGTACAGTGAAGAATGAATTTCCTATATGTGAAGGCAAATGTCAGCTGCTCAAAAGGTGCTGCTAGCTTTGGACATGGCAAAAGATAGCACTTTCCACTACAGGCCTTTCTTTTTTAGACATGGAAAATGTGTTGTGTGTATGGGTGTATATATATTAAATACAGAGATGCAGACATCAGGACAGTCACATCAATTTCTATCACAGGCTACTAAGGCATAGATAAACAGTCACATGGTTTCTTAAAAGTGCATCACATAGTTGCTAAATCTCAGTAATTGCTCTTCTTTTTCAACATCAAAAATAGGTTCAGACATTTTTAATATCTATATTGATTTGACTGACAGTAACTGACTCTGAATTAATACATAAATATTTAGAAATCTCTGTACACACAGTTTACTGCACCGAGAGTCACTCCGCTATTCATACGTTGTTTCCAGAAGTGATGTATTGTACCAAATGCTAGGATTCATCATATAAAGTCACCAATGAAGTTTTTCATTGTGCTTCTCATTGCCCTTAATAAGCAAGTCTCAGAACCCAGGATCCTTCTGATATTTTGGGAAGAATAAGTTAATACATATGCAGACTACATACATAGATATGTATACATAGATTATTTACTTTCTACATTTCTAAACATTGTAACTTTTAGGTTATTTTAATTATAATGATACTGAAGAGTAACTTTCTGTTTGCAAATAAATCTTTACATCCAAAAGATAACTCGGATGATGTGCAAGCAGCTTTCACTCTTGAGACCTGTCTGTGGAGTCTGTCTTACATTTAAATCTAAGAATCCCAGAAAAAAAATTCTTTTTCAGCTGGAAAGAAGATAATCATAGACTGAAGACCAAGGGACAAGAAACAGAGTTACAGTGGGAAAACAAAATCAGACAGAATCACACTATCCCTTATTTTACGAAGAGTCCCTTATTTTATTAATTTCTTGTATTTCTCTGTCTTTAAAGATCAAAACAGAATGTAAATATTAAGTAACCTTATTTTCAGTGTAGAATTTCACTGCAGGAACTTATTAATAAAAGTCAACAACAGAAAAATAAAAAAATACTCAAAATAAATTATCTGCATTAATACAGTAACTTGCACATCTGAAATAAAACCCAATTATCTAGTTTCATCGTTCAAATTTTACTCTTTATATCTTGATGTTACCCCAGACTTCTATTTTTGTATGTTTAGGTACAGAAATAGCATATAAGGAGAAAGAAAGCTTCTGGAAATGTTTAATTTCCCCCCTTTCCAAAGAACTGTTGTCTGAAATTCATTCAAGTGTACTTGTTCTCCAAAACAATAGTTTACACTTTTGTAGTACCTTAAAATCCAAATATTCTAAATTATTTTATGAACATTTTAGAAATGCCACTGAAACGCAAAGAAATAGAAGTGTGAAATAAATTTCTAGAATAGCTCTAGTCTGCCTTAAAATTAGTTTAGCCAGGATTTTCCTGTATGCTTAATCATTTAGTATTTGAAAATAATTTTCTTTGGGTAAGATTCTGCATAGTGTCTAGAGTCTACTGGCCCAACGGACTGAAAATACAGAGCAAAGAATTTTTAGCTTATTGCATTCCTTTCACAGATCACAGACATACTAGTGACTCTAATGATTACATCCCACTGACATCCAATCCCTAAAAAGACAACTTGTTCCTTCCAGAGTGAGTTAGAAGATCATTTCACATAGCTCAATAAAGACAAATATTTGCCATAGGGCTGCAGTTTATGCAGAAGTTTCTCAGTTGTTCACAGTGGACTCTCCAGTACAAGTATCAGAACAAAGACAGAAAAAAAAAAAAATCAGTATAGGCTCTAAGAACAACATTCTTCTTTTTTCAAAAATGTGAAATTATATGAAAGCTAAATGCTACAAAAGCAATAAAAATGTACCACAGTTAAGTCTTACATCATTCATAAAACCCACTTGATTGCAACAGTAGATTAAGTAATACAATTCTCCAAGTTTCACCAGATTTTAAATTATATGTCCGATCAGGAGTAGGTTTGCTATTCTGAACATTGTATTAGCTCTTCTTTCAGCAGTGTAAATAACTAAAAACTTCGTTTAACAGAGCTTAACTTTCTGTTGTGACTGAGGTGTCCAGTCACGACCATCTCAGTGTAGTTTTGAAAGCTGTTTATTAATATGCATATGAAAGGTTCATAATTCATTTTCAATTTGATCTTTTTTAGTCAACAGGGAATGTAACCAAAAGTATTTGAAAATATGGCATAAACTAATATTCCACTTATTTCAACTTTGACAATGCAGCATCATTTATGGTTAGTAGTGTTACCATTAGCAATTCCACTCTGCCTAGAAATTAACTGAAAATTAGCATAAATATTTGCTTTCAGTTAAATAGCCACCAAGGTGCATTATCAGACTTTAGGTATTCTCAGCCATTGAAACACCAATGGCTTTATTTCCTTTCTGTAGCTCTCCCACATAAAGCTGATCTCCGTGTTTTTCCCCCTAATACACTCCCTGCGCTTCAACCTGTGATTATGCTCTTCACAGATTTTCTGAAATTCCTGGATTTCTTTATGAGATTAGGCATTTCTTTAGTCATCATTTGTGCCATTTGTTGCCAACTAAACGTAAACAATTTACATAAATTATTTTATAAAAAAAGTCTACTATTACTTAAATACCTATCCAAAAAATGAATCAGAAAATTTAAAATTCAGATTTGAACTTTAGCAAATGAGATTTCCACAGTCTGATCCAGCATTTCCGTCTAACAAAGCTGACTCTTCATGAAGTCATAAAACTACAGAGGGAGGTTTGAAAATGAATAGACACAAACCACTCGCATCAAGAGTCATGCACTAAGTAATTACGTAGCATTCACCTTTAAACCTTTGTTCTCTCAGTTTCTTACCACTTGTGAAATGACTGATGCCTTTTCCTATCCAAATAGGACAGCGGAAAGATTATTTTCCTTATTTAAAGAGATTTAGGCAGATTATAGAAATGCGCCAAATGTTGATTAGGTTAGGAGTCAGCTTGAAATTAAAATTAAATTCAGCTGTAACTGTAAAGAGTACCACAGTACAATTTAAAAGAATAAAGATAAACTGAAATGTATTAAAATTGACATATTTTTTTTTTAAGAAACTTGTACGAATAATAGTTGAATTGTGACTTTATCACAAATACTCATAGGCAAAAAAACATTGTATTTGCATAATGCAGTACTGAGACAACATTAAATGAAGGCCAGTATATCTATTCAGTGCGTCCTATGTCCTTCATAAGGAAATTACAAGCTAGTACGGAATACGTAGTAGCACCTCAATGTTCATCACATCAGACCAGAGGAACAATGCCATGCAGCTCTCCAACAAATCACAGCTAAACAACATTGTTTAAAATTAGATTTTCCATGAGCAAGCCACATAGTAATTTTTTTTCACGTCATGAATCTATTGAAGAGATTTTAATCTCCATGCAGATACTCCACAATTCACAGTCACAAACTATGTCCTCAATGTTACCAACTAGAAAAACAAAGAAAAAGAAGGGCGATGAGAAGACCTTTTTGCAGCTTGAGTCTGTGAGAATTGGGTGCTCTCTTCCTCCCCTCCCATATCTCCCCTCCTCCTCACCAAAAAAATCCCTCTAGGTATCTGTTTGACTGAGTAAAAAAATTATCAAAGTACAAGTAATTCACACCCTTCAGGTTTCAGGCCCAACCGTCAGCTGAAACAGAGAGAGCATCGGGTTCAAGTGCCGTCATTTCCCCACATCGCAGACAGGTAAAATGTTAGAAAGCCATGATGGTGCAAGCATTTGATTTAAGATCATTTTCAGAAGCTACAAAATTTACCTTTCCATTTCGGGGCTGCTGGAGCTGAAAAGCTTCAAAAATCAGTTCCCAAGAAAACTCTTGTGCTGGTCGTCACTGGATGGCCAGGCCCTGAGGGCATCCACTGCCCTACCCGGTCACCCTGGGGCCTCCCCCCTGCCATGGCCCAGGACTCCATTTCAGCCCAGGCTGGGGCCATCAGCCCCTGCCTGGGCTCACTACCACGGTGCAGCCTGGGCTGGCAGCTCCCTGGGAGGATCCCCAAGGCAGGGTCGGGCAGCCAGGACCTGTCTCCCTGCGCAGCCAGGGGGCACCGGGGCAGCTCCAGCCCCAGGCATCAGGCACCTCCCTGGGGACTGGTACAGGCCGAGGCCAGGCCGGGCTGTGGGCCTGCGGGTAGGCCTGGCTCAGCAGGGCCCATGGGCAAGCAGGGCAGGGACACGGGGAGCTGAAGACCATCCCTGCTGCAGCCTCGCTGGGGCAGGGTCTGATGGCCCCGGGGGCTGACGTGGGGTCCTGGGCTGTGGGCAGGGTGGGGCAGCCCTGGGGGCAGAGCAGGGACACTGGGGCCTGTTGGTGCTCCCTGGGCCCTGAGATAGGAATCCGGAAAAAAAAAAGTCATTATTTGAGCTGTACAGTTACCTAGCCAGGGCTTTAGAAACAAGCAGACAGTGATTTTCCAGCAGTGTGCCAGATCCCTGGTCTTTTGGCCACTTAACCTTTTTTCTGTCCAATTTATAAAATGAGCATAATAATATCTACTTTTGAAGAAGTTTGACACCCCTGGTCATCATGTTCTCAAAGCAGTAAATATTACTACATTGCAGAACTATGAATGAGAGGCCAAGAAGATAATTTTATTTTATTCTGACTAGCTGCGTCATTCATCAGAGATGTATTGCAGATGGAGAAAGAGAAAACACATTTTGTTGTCTTTCCCTTCTCCCTGTCCCAAAATTAATACATTTACAGGTGCTGTTGAAATATAATTTACATTTTTAACCTCCATCTGTGTCATTTGCAGGAGTTATGATAACACTTCAGCAATCCTCTACTCCCA
The DNA here is from genome assembly GCA_008921705.1 of Burhinus oedicnemus. Taxonomy (NCBI): domain Eukaryota; kingdom Metazoa; phylum Chordata; class Aves; order Charadriiformes; family Burhinidae; genus Burhinus; species Burhinus oedicnemus. The sequence goes on along the minus strand of VFFE01007199.1, from coordinate 3,188,371 downwards.
TCCCCATGGAAACTGCCATCAAACTGCCAAAAATGGGACAGAATGCTTTAAACAAATCACTTTTCAATGGAGGAAGGCCTTTTTTTTCTACAGCCGTTTCCATGGGATCAGAAGCCATTGCTGGTTGCCTAATTGTTTAAAAACTTGTCAAGTGCACAGGCAAGCACTCAGCCTTTTTAAATGTGACTTTTTTGTTTTAACCAGGCTTCTAGAGCAGAATTTGTGAGACTGATTTTGCGAGACTGACAACGATACTAGCCAAGCAGAGGAGCATTAAAAAAGTTTGAACTATACCCCAGAAAATATTCTAGGAAAAAATGTTAATTATACAATAAACCTTTAAAAAGATGAAGTTATTTGGAACCTACAGTCCTGTCTTCAGAATTATGACAAAGCATAGCACTCCTATTAAAACATTTGGTAACTTGTGAACAGGTCTGTGGATATGCAGCCAACTACATGGGTCTCCCCTACCGTAAGATTATACTGTCTTTTATTCCAAACATGAGAAATAGGATTTGAAAGTAGTATGTATGTGACTTAAGTAAATGTCAAGAGAGAAAAAGAAAAAAGAGGAAAAAGCATCCTCACCTTCCACCACTGTTGCAGAGTTACAACCTGCATGTTCCTGGATGGATACAGTAATTAGGGACTCAATTTTTCAGAGGTACTAAATAACCCTTAGTGAGACCAACTACAGTCATTAAAAACTTCAGCAGCTTACATGGATGGAAAGAGGAATGATACCAGAGTGTCTAAAATGGTTAAGGTCAACAAATATTTGTACTTAATGGACATGTGACAGTTTTGTTGAACAGAGCTTTAATCTTGTTTAAGGGCCAGGATGGCCTGAAGTGCAGAAATGGGATAATCAGGTTGAGAACTTTGCCTGGAGCACCTTGTTTTGAGAGTTTGGTTGGATCCACTTGGCTTTATATATCAGGACACTACTTTCTCCTCTGGATCTCCTGAAACCTTTGGATTGACCTCAAGACTAGCAATTAGCTCTGGCACAGGACAGGTGCTATCCACACCTGAGAGCCAAAGTCATTGGATACAGCCAATTTTGAAAACGGTTTCTTCAGAATAGTTCAACACATTCTTATCTATCCTGGTGAGTTTAATTGTCAGAGCAGTAACTGAGTTAACAAAACTCCTCTAACCTTGGATTGTTTAGCAACAAAAATCAAATCAGCTTCCCCACTGACTCTTTTATAACAAGCTTTATATAGATTTTGTCTTCAGCAAAACCCAAAAGGCTGTTTTAGGATAGCACTGTTGAGAGCTCTTCAGATACAAGCAAAAGAAAGCCAAAGAAAGCCAGCCATGCTTTCTTCAAATTGATGTTAAATGATTAATTCAATTTTTCTGGAGATATGTGACCACTGGCTATATCGGGCTCTTCACTTTCTTCTCTTGGGTCTTTTCTGGCCTTTCTTTCAAAGTCCTCATACCTTCATTCAGCCTCCTCCCAGACTCAAAATACCATGGCTTACTCTTTAAAAATTGCTCTTTTTTTCTGGAAAGTACACAGGAGCTGAGAGAAACTTACGCTCCTGACTTATACTTCAGCTTGCCTCTGGATATTGTTTGTTTAGCCTGTCAAATGCCACACATCCCAGTTCTGATGCATAAACTGCATAACAAAAGCAATGCATTCTTTTTGTTCTCACAACTTATCTGGAATGGAAAAATAGAACAGCATTACAATCCCCTAGTCAGTATTAAAAGTGGGGTAAATACTATAATATTTACTTTTCAGTTGTTCTATACTATTCCATATTTCTGTGATTCTGGAAAAACTGATATTGAAGTAAATTAAAATTTTGCTCCAGGACTTAGTGTCAGAGGGTTTGCTCCTTATATTTCTTACTATTCATCTGTATCCTCCTAGCAAGAATGCTGGTATTGTTTGCAGAAGTCATTTTTCTGAGTCCTATCACTATGGGTCTTGATATTGTTTTTATTAATTAGTAATCATTATGTATCAAGGTCTTGCTCATTTGTTCCATCTAGGAGATAATTCCTGTCCTCAGATGCCATTGGTTTGAATAGGAGTCTCCTGCATACATCCAATTATTTGTTCTTCCTGTTTGTGGGTTTCTGTTTTGTTTTAGTACTTGAAAAAAAAAATTTAAAAAAAACCACTCTGGAAAAATAAATCGCACGTACATAGTGATAGACTCTCTCTGTCGTCGTCCCCGCCCCCAAACTGGGTTATTTTGGGTCACATTTCATTTTCACATCAAGAAAAAACTGGATGAATAGTGAATGGGAAAGTATCATTATAATTGGAATCCTGCTGGTTTATGCAGGCCTGCACATCTGGAACAGGGTGGGAAAAGAGAAACAGAAGAGTGGGAAAGGCTGGATTCGTCTCACTAGACAAAACCAGAGGGTCTGGAAAGCACATGTAGTCTGGTTTCTTAAGTTACAGCGAAAGTTAGCACTCAGAAAAGAAAATGTTTAGTAATAAGCCCTTCCTCTCCACATATCTCATGTTCAGAAGTGCTCCCGTTCTCTCTTTGAAGCTATACCTCAGCCACCTCCATTAGTTACTTTCTATGAATGTGTGGGCTATTCTCCTCTGCAGGCCTCAGTGAACACTTAACTGAGGTGGCGAAGTGATTCTTCTCCAGCCAGCCTCCTAGTTACAGATTAACAGGAACAGCCCTGGTACCATACAGCAATTTAGACAGGCAAACACATTCATTCATGTGACTGATAAAATGTGTTTGCTTTGTGTTAAAGAATCTATAAAAGCCTTTTCTAAGACTGCTATTGAAAAAGTCATGGAGGTTTCATTAGTGGTAAACAACTTCAGTGCCTTATCTGGGTCACTATGGTGTTGCACACATGAGTCTGCACCCAGCAGCCTTTACAGCTCTTCAGAGGCTTCATCTTGGACTCCAGCTGAGCCCCCAGGCAGGGAAAGAGCAGAGGCATGGCTAGTCTCCCTAACTGTGAAAATTACCACCCGATCTCACAGATGAGAGGCCTAGTACATTGACCCCAAGGATGCAGGTCTGCAGTCAGCTCCACAGAGAGGACAAAATGCCTTCTCACTCCCATCTCTCCAAAGACCTCCAAAGCATGCAGCCAAGCCATTTGTACACTGAAGTCCCAAAGAGAGACAATGCCTGCTGTTTGCTAAATATATGCTACAGGAAGAAGCCACAAGGCTACGTTAGTATTCAAAGACAGTGACAGTGTGGTGATGTATACTGTCAGGAAGTATCACATAACCCAAGCACTATTATTTTTATTACCATTATTTTGTCATCTCCATCTTATTTAGCTCTCCACTTATACTTCCCAATCCATCATACAGAATAATTACATTCAATGAATGAGCTCTCAAGTTACATTACAAAAAGAAACTCATTCTTAGAAGTTTCTCAACTGAGTCGTAAGCAATTAAAAACATCTCCGAGTGCTTCGTTTAATTTTCTTGAATGGGAAAAGTCTTAGAAGTAGGTAGAAGTAATTTCCTTTGCGGAAGGGCCATGAATTCATATTATGGCATATGAATAATGCATTGTTCCACTTAAAACATCTGAAGAGCCAGCACGGTCTGCTGAAAGCTGGACCTACTGGCAATATAAAGCAGGGGCCTGAAGTTCTGCAAATAAGTCAAACACAAGCAATGCGGTGCCGAGGAACCCTGGGGTTGCCTCATCTGTCAGATACAGGGCGCCTATAGAAGAGGGGACGTCACCTTGTTCCAAGCACAAAGTTGGCTGGAGAGATGTTAAAAAAAGTAACTTAATAAAACTAGTCTACTTCATGTAGGGCAAGTTATTAGCGTCTCTCAGGCACTTGACCATGAGCAAGGTGCAGATATTTCCCATGGAGAACGGAACTGGTGAAAAGAACACTTCCCTCAGTGCTAGTGTCACTGAAGCATCATATTCATTATCGTCAGCACTGCAAGATTTTATAACTAGTCTTTCCTAACTCATTTTATAACTAACCATGAACCCAGTTTATAACAAACCATTTCAGATCTTAGAACAGAGAACACATCAGGTGTATTAACTCTGCAGCTGCAATTCTGACTGCGCAGCTCTGCCACCCTTAACATCACTTTGTCTTTGCTGGGCTTAGTAATCCCTGGCTAACAGGCTCACCTTAAATACACAGCCAAGAGACTAGTGAAATTGGTACAGAAGCATGTTTAGGATTGTAACTGGGTTTGGGATCTTCTCTTATTTCTGAGAAACAGTGTACTTGTTAAAAAAAATACAGCTATAAAAGCAAAATCTTTGTTCTGAATTAATGTTTGCATAATCAGGACTGACACTTTGGTATTTTTCTGCTCTGGCTAATCTCAGTGCCTTCTGCAGAAAATATAAAGTGATTCTCCATGATTTCTATTGGCTTTCTGGACAAAAGGTTCTTTGTGCACAGCAGGACCAAAACATTACATACAGTAAATATTTGAGCTGAAGGTGTGCTACTGATAGGTTTGTACACACTATCGTTATTTTATGTTGTTCATGTTGCTGGCTTGCGTCCCATTTTGTGGCACAGTAAGTAAATGACTGCTCAGAAAGCTGTTGAGCAGGAATGAAGCTGCTACATAATATACAAATTGCAACAGACGATTGCCACTTTAGACAATAAAAATATTATTTTTAATAGCTAGGAGAATGTAGGTTTCTTAGAATACATAATATACTGTAATGACTCACAGACTATTTTTGAATACTAGAATACCATTCTTAATTTACTTCAGCTCCACCTAGAAAGGTCAATATATAAAAATATGACCACTTCTGCAAACAGAAGATGAAATTCTACCATGCTTATAGTGGGGCTCATCTCATTTAGCCTTAACTAACTAAAATGTGAACAAACTTTAAGTTAGTCAGCTAGATATTCCTACGATGGGATGAACAGCTTTGATAGAACACACCTATTGCTTTGCCTCAATTTTGGAAGTACCAAAGCAACTGCTTCATATAGATGCAACTTTTATAGATGCTAAACTATATGAGATTAATTCCTTCCTTTCTGGTGTTTGTGTTTCACTGCTAAGTACCTTACTACAGTTGGAATACAATACCATTGAGAATGAGAAAAAGAGACAGAAGATGGGCCTTTGTTAAAGAGGAATTTATTTCATGGTGTAGGGACAAACAAGTTAAATTTAAGTTACTTCTGCCACCATTACTTACCTAAATCCTCCTTTACCAAATCAATAGCCCTATTGAGATATCAGTAGTACTAGCTGAAGAGTTAGGTAAATAAAGCTGGCAGAGTTGACAGCATGATATAACCCTATTCTTTTTTCAAATAGTGTGTGAATGTGATTCCTATCATGTTCTTCTTCCAGTTAAATGCCAAAAACAAGCCAAAGATTTCAAAATTTTATCCTCTCACTCATGACTTGAATATATACCCAGCCTTGTACATGGTGAATAAAAACTGAGCCACGTGCATTAGATCATTTCAAGATCCAAACAAAAAGCATGCTTGAATTTCTAGCATGGATTTAACTCAGAGAATTCCCAATAAATATCTTGGAACAATGTCATGCTATTTATTTTCCTCTTGTAGTTTCTGCAACTTAATTTCTGCAATATAATATAGTATTTCTAAGAATATAAAAGTATTTTCCTCTTTGACTTTTGCAGACACAAAAAAATCAGTTGTTCTTGAGTATTAACCCTTAAAATGAGATGATGGGAACTTCCAGCTGCCAGTCCAATGTATGTCTGAAGAGTAATGTGCCCCATGTGGCCCATAATGCACTCTTACTGCCCCAATGACTTAGCAGAACCTTCTTTGAATAAGAACAAAAGACGTTGTCCTTAATTCAAGGACATAAACTAAAAACACTGAAATGGAACCAAAGATTGGACCAATAAATATTGTACTTTATATTGATATTTCACTTAACAATCAGTGGATGTTTTTTATTCTATTTGGGGACTTTTTCTGGAGAGGAAGAAGGAAGAGAAGAAAAGCAGAGAAGGGGTAGGAGCTGTTTGGTTTTACTATGAGTTTTGGAATGGAGAGTTTTGAGCTAAGCTGTCATCCATTTTGTAAACCACAAGCATAATTAACAAAATCGCTATAACAGGATAGAATTCTTTAATCAAAGCTGAAATAATTTCAGAGAGATGTATGATTCCACTAAAACGAAATGTATCGGCCTCCTCAAGAAATTACATGGTAAAGTTCTGTGGTGTAAGGTGTTGTGGGATTAGAGGATACTTTAGGTTGGAAGGGACCTCAGGATGTCTCTAGTCCAACCTCCTGCTAAAAGCAGGCTCAGCCATGAGGTCAGACCAGAACATGCAGGGCTGTGATCAACTGGGTCTTGAAGAGCTCCAAGGACAGAGACCACACAACCCCTCTGGGCACTTGCTCCACTGCCTGACTGCCCGCATGAAGAAAAGGTTCCTCCCTATGTACAGTTTGCTCCTGTCTTGTTTCAATAAATGCCTGTTGGGTCTCATCTTCCCACCATGCACTGCTGAGCATAGCCTGGCACCACCCTTTCAATAACCTTCCCGCAGGCACTGGGAGGCTGCTGTTGGTCCACCCTTGAAGCTGCCTCCACTCCAGGCTGAACACCCATTATTTATTTGCAGCAAATCCATGATCTGTAATACAAATCATCAGAAATCATCTGCATTCAGCCCACACAGAGCTTCAGCTGACATTGCCCATAAGAGTGTCAGTCAAGGAAAAGGCTTACCACTGACAGGGAAGCTCCAATCTGTCTGCTTCCCTCAGATGGACTGCATGAACTAAAAAATTACTGTGATTCCTAATTTCACTTTCTTTCATTGCAGCCTCCAGCAGCACCTCAGGCATGCTGTGAGGACCAATGACTTTCTTGTGCTGCATAAAAACACGTTGCAACTATGAGGCATTACTATGGCTGTAAGAGTAGCGAATTGATTGTACATCACAAACTGCCGAGTATCAGATTGTGTTACAGCTTCCCAATACCAAGAATATGCACCTGATGAGAGAAAAGGTAATGTGAAAAGTCTGCTACATTTCAGACAGGTACATTACTCATGCAAAAATGTTCTTTTACTATGAGTGTAGCGTAATGCACAATTTCACACCTTTCTAACCACATCTAGAGAGACTTCAAAAATCTAAAAACTTTGAGATCCTTTGGAGGATATGAGGAAAGTAATGATGAGTTTTCTAATGAGTATAATTTTTTCTAGCCTATTGTACCAGATCATAGTATATATTATAATGGAAATGGTCTTGGTGAATGCTTTTTGATTTGCTCCACCCCAATATCAGCCAGCCACCCTTAGGTAACCAGCTCCCTGCTAAACCAGACACAGATGGCGTCTGCACGGAGGCAGATAAGGCACTTTCTTGCATCCCATTCCACCACTTGGTTTGCAAATATGGTAACAAGCAGCCAGGGATATAGTCACATCTGAATTTGCCACAGCCATTTTTTCTACCATGAATATTTGACTATGATTCAAGTATAACCAAAATATGGATACACTCATGCACATAAGCACAAAGCAACAGTGAAGCAAAAGTAGTTTGCATTCTGCCATTAAGGTGCTGGCCTGAAATTTCAGTTTAACTCCACATTTCACATTTTTAGCATGATCCTATGTAAATCATTCAGTCTCTCTATGCATTTGATTCTTACCAGCAAAAGTGATTTTAAAACATCCCTTTTGCTGTCCACTGTTTGCCATTGTTCTTTTATACTGTCAAGCCTTTGGAGAAAGTACTATCGTTTTCTCCTTTAAGAGTTACACAGTATTCAAGAGTAAATCCAGTTCAAGTAGATGTTAATTTGGAAGGGCCTTAGATCCTAAACTTAGGCAGGATAACTGCATAGTACTCAGCAGAAACCAACTGCCTGACTTTCCATCCTGGTTTTGGGGCAGGGTCTTTAGTCTGCTCTGAGCAACACTTCTCACTCTCCACAACACTCCGCTTTACACTCACACCTACATGAGCTGCAGTCACAGTTTAATTGGTCCTCTAGGCAATAATGTTACACAAGGTCACAGCACACGTTATACCTGAAGCAATGTGGAAACCTGAAGACGAATGCGGAAACACAGGATACAAACAGTGTAGCAATGGCATAAATTATCTAGTAAGATTAACTCTACATTTATAGTCTGTCAGCATTCCACTGGTCACTTAACAAGAAAGGACAATTTAAGAATGCTGTTGGCGTTCACAAAGCCATTTGTAGTTCTGAACACATTTTTATTGGAGCTATGAAATAATGTTACTCTGCAGCAATACTTCAAGAGAACATAATGAACAAATAGGGTAGCAAGAGCAATAGGTTTTGGTGAAATATAATATTTAACACTCTTTTGATAGTCTAAGCACACGTAAGGAAAACAGAACGTAGCCAAGAAAGCAATTAAAGCTTCAAGCCAAATCCTCTGTGGGCATAAATCAGTTGCATTATTTTATACAAGGTGAAGAGCTGGCCCTAAAATGAATTTACCCTGCTGCTGTGTTATCAAAGAGCTTCTATTCCCCTCTCTTGCTCACCAGCGCTTGAAAGGAAGCATCCCATGAAGTATAGGCCAGAATCCACACGATATATCTCATTGCATTTCCTCATCATATCCCCTCTGCTGATGACCTCTGGACCCTTCCTTTCAAATCCTCTGTGTTCTGATACCCCCACTGCACAAACATGGTTACCTATTTCCTACAGAAATAAACTTTGCTCAGTAACCATGGACATAGTTTATCCAGTCAGGAAGACACACAAAACAACTGTCCATTGTGAAAAAAATGAAAACGCTCCTGTTCCCATTCAGTGACCCCATCCCCACTGACACCAGAGCGGCAATTTTTCTTATCTGAGGAAACATGACCACATGGGAGAAGATTACGCGCTGGAATATTGCAGTCACATTGAGCAATGCTTTTCTTTTTCCTCTTCTGTAATCACAGTACTGAAGGATAGATTTGACAGGATTTTATTGACACAGACTTTTTATAGATCCAGTTAAAAGGTCCCCAGACACTCATTCAGCTTCCTGTACATATAGTACAAAAGCACTGCAGAATCATTGTTAGTGAATATACATTTTGCTGTGAATAGGCAGGGGAGGAGAGAAGGGAATTCCAAAAGACCTTAACAGACATCATTTCAGTACAGCACACTACCTGTGTTAGTTTGCCATAACCAAACAGAAATACTTTCTCTTATCATTAAGGGAATTGTAAGACATGGCCTCAGTTCTTAGCCTTAATCTATCTGATCTTTGGCATATGTCTCCTTCACCTCATTTCCCTATTTCAACAATAAAGACTGGTTCCCTTACTTCATCTATCTTGTCAAATTAGACATGTACACTAACCCTTTCACCCTACAAAATGTGGTTGGAATAATGTAAGAGAGCCCTAAAAGCCTCATATCCAGCCACAAAAAGATTCCTGCAGTGAAACACAGAAGCCACAAACCTAATTACAGAAGTAGCATACTACATCACGTAACAGCCTAATCTCAGTTGAACCTTCAGAAATACATCCACTAATTATATCTTTAATTTTATGTACTTTGAGATCCTTAGCTGAAGAATTCAGTCAACTATCACAGCAATAGCACCAATACTAGTTAAAGTTGGAAAATATTTTCTTCCTCAGCTGCTTGGTTTCACACATTTATCCACTTTTGAAGCTGATTTTTTTTTTTTTAATGCTTTAGGGTAAAAACAAAACAAAACACAGCACCAGTACATCTTGCTAAAATGGGAGCAAATTCCCAACAGCTTTTGTGCTATGGAACAGTGGGAAACAAATATACACACACACACTTTTCCCATTGTAATGAAATTCTAACCATACTTGTTTTTGAATAGGGCAACAGCAAAAACAGCTGAAGTTTGAAATGTGACACTCAGCACACGTCTTGTCCTTAATAAGAAGTACATGGTGTGCTGTGTTTGAGGAAGACATGGTTTTTGCTTTTTTCTTCAGTACTAATTGACTGAAAAAAAATCCCTTCCCATTTTAACAGAGACTAATAAAGCTGTGCCTTTTTGACATCACAACAGTTACCTCTGCCCAGATTGACAACTCATGGGCTGCTGAAAAGATTTGTGTGAGGGAAATGTTCATAAATGGATAACATCATACTGTCTGATTCATGAAATGATAGAAACGTGAGTAAAATCACCTAAGAGTGGTCACTGATCCATAATACAGACCAAAGACGGGCTTTGGCAGCTCAGACTTAACTCAGCCTAAGTCTCAGATGAAGTCAGAACACCCATTTCTTCTGGAAAAAGTTGTGATCATCTGTGTACTTCACTGTGCCCTGAATTGCCTTTGCACCCAGCTGGAGGCCTTTGCTTCCCCTTCTCCAGCCATGAAAAATTTGGAAAACATGTTTCTGGATGTCCCACTTCCTTTGTAAGTAAAGTTCAAGGCCCCTTTCCTACTATTCCATGGGAGAAAGAAATGCTGTTTTTGACTGGATACTGCTGCTACCACCTTTAACTACATACAGAGTGCAACCCTCCTGCAAAACACACAACAACATATTCCTCTAGCCTTTAATCTATTTATGGCCACATTTATGCCTTCATCTCTGTGACCACTATAAGGCCACAGCTGAAGTGTACAAAGTCTGATCTGTCTCACTGTGAGAGTAATCCCAGGGGAACCTCATTTTCCTTTGGATCAAGGATTTGGATCAGAACAGCACGGCTATATGGGCCATTTATGTGCACTTTATGCCATGTGGACCATCAGGATCCCGGGCCATTATTGGACCAAACCACAGGCACTGAAGGTTACATGCAAGATAGCAAGCCAAAACAATGCCACGCCTTAAAGGATTTGGAGCTTGGTCACACGTAATCCAGGAACACAGTCATATAAATCACACAATTTTTGGGTACCTGCAGGAAACAGGCTGGCATGGCAGATATCCAGGGACAGATATAGTTTTCGGACAAGAATAGGATAGATGCCCAAGGTGTGGAGGGCCACAGGTCTGATATCTAGGACCTATGTGTCTCTAGAGGGACCAAGTGCAACTCAGATACAGACAAGAGCATTCATTACAATCTAGCTAAGTCAGAGCAATCTGTCCAGGCAGAAACAGGAAAAGCGACATATTTACAGGGTTGTGAGTGTGTATATCACTCTTATTTAATGTTGTCTTTTAGTCATGGACGCTCGTCAAGCCTAGTGATATTCCATAAATAGTTATGACTTCCCCCCACCCTGCAACCAGTCTAACAACACTTCGCAGACTCCCTGTTTCGCCTGCTCCATGCAGCACCGCAGTGAAACCTTGACGGCACATGCTTTTTCTCTCCCAGATCTTAGCTGGTTAAGTTTTCAGTTTAACAAATTCAAGAGATTACTAATACTCATAATTTAACATTGCAACAAGCCAAAACCCAGGTTCTAACCACAAAAACAGACACCTCGTGTGCTGCCCTAGCTTTCCAGCTCAAATAATTGTCTGTGACTGCCAACACAGGACAGATGAGTAAGACACTGGCACTGAAGTGAGTACTGCAAGATCAGTTATCAGGGTTTGCAAGATTTTCTCAGCAGCAGGGAAGGCAACCATCATTTTCCATCTCTGCAGCATTTCAGCAGAAACAAGCCTCTTTAACTTCATGAAGAAGAGATAGCTTTTCAGCCTTACACAAGATGTCATGTATATCATTATAGCAGTGCTGCCTGAATACAATTAAAAAATGTAGAGATAAGTGTCCACTGCCTCTCTCTTTCACTTCCCCATTTCCCATCCTCTAGTCACTGACAACTTTAGCTAATCATAGCTAGGACTTTCTGCTCTCTCTTGATTAACTTTGAAACTGTTTCTAAGAAGGTCATGTCCCACGCCATCATTTGGCCTACACCAAAATCCTAGCAGCTCCTTGCAGCCCTCAGTCTTAGATGTGTGGCATTGCTGTGAGTTTAGGATGAGTCCAAAGTCCTGATCCTTATGCTGAAGTTTTCCAAATTAAGAAAAAAAAGGTCTTTTTCTTACCAGTAGGCCTTCCCAAGCCTTAAAAATACTTGTGAGGACTGCAAGTCAGAAAAGAATCAGGACTTGAATCTCTGAGGTATGCCAGGACAACTGCATTCTTCATCTACTGAAACATGGCATTCTAAGGCATCCACTATGGCACAGCCCTTAGCCAGACTACAGGTTTAAAGGCAAGAAGTGATGCCAGGGATGCTGGCAGGAGGTGTCCCAAGGTTGTGTCAGAGAACACAGAAATGGCAACTTTGTGAGAGCACAGAGGTGATCTTTGACATCTAACGTTCTCAGTCTTCAGCAAATACCAGGTCGATGGCAACACACAAGAAAAATCCCAGGGATGAAATACAGTGCTGTAGCAAGTGCCACAACTATCAGTTTACATCATGATTTTTGCCAGCAAAATGCACACTCCACCATGATCCTACAGGTTGTAGCTACACCAGGGATATAGAGAAAAAGAGTAGGCAAGGTCATCAAGGAGAAAGATGTAGCCCACTCATTTCTGTGATCTTTACAAAGCCAGCCAGAAGAGATTTCTCCTCTATGCAACTTTACATAGCTACAAACAAGTTACTGAAGCACAGACACCCTGAATTCTGCTCTATCTGCCATCACTGAAGGATACAGAAAGAACAGAACTGTTTTGTGATGGTTCACAGACTGATGGAGAAAAACACTCTCCTGTTAATAGAAAAACCTCACCAGGTCTACAATAGAGAGAGTGGAGACATGCATACTTTCTGTTCCCCTGGAACAGATGGGGTAAGCCAGATAGGCCACTCCTGGCCTTCACACATCACTGTTTTGCAGATAGCTTAGGCAACTACCTTTTACAGCTTTCCATACTTCTCAACAGGCTCCAACCCTTGACCTCATGATATCAAGTCTTGTCCATAGACAGTTAGAAGTCAGGAATTGCTAGCTTATGTTGCTGAGTAACAACTGCATAGTTAATGCCATGAGCATAGGGCTTACCACCACAGCAGATACAGAGTAGGCTGTCATGCACATTTTTCAATATTCTCAGTAATTATTCCAGCCTTGAAAAACAGAAACAAACTTTACTAGCTAAACTTTCTTTATATCTTCCCCATTCATCTTCACCTGACATGATTAAAAATTCAGAGCATAATAGATCCATACCTATGTTTTTAACCACCATTGGCAGAAAGCTTCATTTTCTGCAGACCTGGAGAGACACAAAAATGTTACAGAAGTGGTAAGAAGTATCCTATACTTCTCAGGTATACTCCTGTTGATGATGGTTAGTACCTCTGTAACACAGACCAAAAGCAGGGAAGTCTCAATCCTAAAAGTGCTGCATAATCTGCAGAAGGCATTAGTCTTGTCTTTTCCTAGTTCTCCTCTTGTGCTGACCTTGGAAATAGGAAATTGGGCTGCAGAGGCAATAATTCACACTAATCAACCGCTAACTCATAAAGCAAAGGAACAATTCTTCCACGTGGCACTACTGAAGCTCAGATTCAGACATGTCTCAGTACCAAGCTCTTGCTGCAGCACCAAGCCTTGTCAGTTCAGGAGCTGGACCTGTATCTTGCTTTTAATATAAAAAATGTCCATCAAACTGTACATAGGTCCTTACATACAGCAGATTTCTCAGAGCCATGGAATCACCTGGGCTTTTACAAATCAGCATGGCATAGTGTCTTTTGTTTAGAATATACCATACTCCCTCATTGCTGAAAGAGAAAATCTTGGTAATTCTGAATGGAAAGTTCTTAGAAAGAAATGTTAAAGACTAATTAAACTCTGGTGCTTCTTCCTGAACTTAGTGGGGGATAAGGATGTTCATCACTTTGCAGATTTCCCCTTATTATACAGACATGAATGAAGAACAAAAGTGTGCTCACTAAATGATTGTAAAACTTCATTGTTCCTTACAGAGTTTTAGCATAGTTTTCACAGAGGGGGACTGAGGGGAAGGTTGTTAGGTTGTGGCTGGAAAATCATATTTCAGAACAATGCTAATCAAACTACTAATGACTATCTCATGGATAAGTGTGGCCAGCATTGTTCTTTGCAAAAAAAACGTACCAGCATTGTTCAGAGACACTAAACTAGGATTCTTTTGGCTACAACTGACAGTGGAATATGTTGGTACATAACACCATTCTGATAGAGAAGGCCTAATTCTCTCAATGTTTGTCTGAACATTATTGGTGCCTCCTCACTAGAAACAAAGTTATCAGCAATGCTGCTTTTGGCCAGCTTTCCTTCCGTCCAAGCAAATATGATAGGCTGCAAGAACAACTTTTCAGTTCCAGCTAAATGAGCACAGGTCAGCTCTAAGTATAATAACTATAAGCTCTAAGCATAATAATATAATAAGACATTTCTAAACATCCAAAAGATTGTGTTTCATGAATAAGCTGCTTTAAATGCTATTTAAACAAACTTATCCACTACTAATACCAATGTTGACATTGCCCTGGATTTATAATGCATTTTCAAAGGTCATTAATATTGTCATCATCAAATATCCAGCATTTCTTCTCTGAAAGGAGAGGATTTTTGTTTTCTTACATCTGATCTGATAGCATCAAAAATTTCAAATTTTTTCTGCAAACACTTTTGACTCTCTGTTCTAATCCAAGACAAAAACAAACGATATATATTCTGAAACCTCAAACATCGCACCAGGCAGGACCTCAGTTTTTTAAGCAATCTTCATCTACTGTAAAGACAAACTATTTTGAACGTTTCTAGGAAGATTTCTAAATACAAGTTAGCTTGTGCTACCAGAACACTTGGTGTTATGGGGAGAAAATACCAAATACATAACATTCAGGCAATTTTCCATGTGCACCCTTTTCTTCCCTTCAAGATATGGCAAAATGGTTCTACTCTGTCCACCATACTGACACCATAACTTCATTCTAGGGCATATTCAGCCCAGCATTATCATAGCTGAGCATTGAAGCAATTGCTGGGCTTCCTTTAGTTGCTCCAGCTATAAAGGAAGGAAATGTTATTTCTCCTATGGGGACCCCATATTGATATCCCTAATGAACAGCCTCTAAGCTACCTGGGAGGATCCCAGGGACGCTGGAGAAGGAAGTACAGAAGGCCTGGAGTAGGTTGTAATGGTTGCTATTGCAGCAGGCCTAAGCACAAATGGTGGCATCAGGTTCCTGCAGCCTCACATCAGACTGATCCTGAACACAGACCTATTTACGAAGGCAATATGACTTATTTTCATACCAGTTCTCACTCCCTAATCTAATCTCTCTAAGAAGGGTGTTTCCATCTGGAGTCCTCTGACAGGTCACAAGGTAGCAAGGGAACATATTCATTTTAACACTGAAATTCTGCAATTAAACAGATGCACTGATGAGAACTGTCACTGACTGGGAACATCCCAGACCAGTAACTTGGCATAATTACCCTCAGTACTGTGGGCAGTGGCACTCGCATCTACCTCCATTCTAATCTCTACCTTGTTTACAACAAGTAATCTTACTACAGTTTGAGAGGAGTGGCCATAACATTTACAGAACAAGACTGGATGTATCAAATATTTACTTTAAAATCATTCTAAAATGCATTAGAAGTGAGATGCACAAAAAGGTGAGAAAATCTGAATAGGACATCCTAACAAGGCTTCAGTAACTACTGAAAAAAAAAAAAAAATCAGTGCTCTAGCAGATATAGGGTTAAAATTTGAAAATATGAGTTCTTTCCCTGTGTTTTCAGATTGTTTTAAAATCAAATTAAAAACAAACAAACAAACAAAACGAACCACCTTCCTGATCACTTTGAATAGTTTCAACCAAAACATCATGGACATCCAAGATTCATGGACATCACCAGTTGAAGACTGGATTCATTTTCTGGTGTTTTCCTTGGAACTTGGATGATGTTGAAAATCAAATGCTCAACAGCTTTGCTCAGGAAGAGAAAAGTCTGTGGGACTTAAAGCTTAATGCATTAGATGCTCAGGAAAGAGTTGTAACTGAGATGCCCACTTGACCACAGACCTTTGGCTCACTCAACAGATACTGGAAAAGGTATTACAGAACTTGCAGACTCTTGCAAAAATTCTGTTTTGGAAGGCAAATACCTCAGCTTCACACAAGTTTAGAAAAATAACTCGGCCAGTACAAAAGGATGTTTACTGTATTATATTTCCCTTTTAAACGTGAGCTTTATTTCTTTTATTAAAATAACAGTACATATGTGCTTTATCTAGGTTAAGTTATCATTTCATCAACAAACAAGTACTGGACATCCCACCCACCCAACTTTGGAAAAATCCCAACTAAAAGAAAATAACAGCAGTAAAAGAACATCTCAGCTTTATTATTTGATTTTTCTGAAGTGCATCTTTTGTGCAACTCACACGCTTTGCCCATAACACCCTTGGGAGCAGTCAGGGTGGCTACAAGAATCACAGAATCTGTCTCACACTTGCCTTCACCTACTTGGCTGTCTCATAGGCTTGACACACCAAGTATACTCACATGAAGTCTAATAAGCTCCAAAGGGCATACTCCAGCCATTTCTGAACCTGCTATTCTGGCTTACTTTCAGTACAGCACGTAAGTCAGGTTTTGATAGTATATAGCACAGACATATATGTTACGTGTGATATGAAGCTGTTGTTTGTGAAGGAGAGGATGGCCATCCACACAGGACTTGGTCATTCATACTGCTAAGCTTTCTTTATTGAGAAAGGTGTCACAAGGCAAGAGAAAGGAGAGTACAGAGCCACTTCAGCTAAAGCAAAAAGATAATGCAAAACCTGAAATAAAGCTCTAACCTAAAATGTGTAAGTTGGTGTCTAAGGAGTAGTACTTACATCCTATTGTATGCAATACCAACTGAAATTTTCTTCATTCAGAAGGCTCTTGCTTAGTCACATGAACATAGCTCTACATGGGAGGATCACACTTAAGTCAGAGGAGCTCTACTGAGTGATGGAGTTACACCAGTTGAATTGTGGTGTGAAAGACACTGACAGCAGGGTCAAGCCTTCTGTTTAAATCAGTCCACCACAGAAAACCTTGTGCATAATAGCCAAGGTTATAGAACATTAAAAATACATTGTGAAAAGAGAAAAAAATGCCATGCTTCATTTTGTAGCTACCAAAACCTCCTTTTTCTCCTTTGCCATATGCAAGTCATTGCTAGAAGAGCCTCTTTGTTCAGGCCAAGAAGGCTGGCATAAGGAAAGGGAGGTGCTTGGTCCTTAAACACGAGAGCCCTTCAATATTACTGATAGACTATTCTTTAAAGAGATCCATCTGTTTCTTATTTGGCATATTCAGAATAGTAGCTCGTTACATTTTTACAAGAATCTGTGTCATCCAAGAAAAGCAAAACCTCACGTAATGAAAGAAAAAGAGAGAATACTTATTAAAGAATCCCATCCATGCTATACAACTTAAACATCCATCTCCAAAATGGCTTCAGCCTGTTCCATTCACAGCTGTCAAATTTCTTTGCTTGAGGGGAAAGGGAGTAGAAGGCTACTTATTTCCCTTCAATTTTCCAACATATGCAAAAAAGTAACATCTCCTAAGTCCAGAATAAATCTCTTCTTGCAAGTCAGTATGAAATGCTGCCCTTCATAACTGTATTACAAACAACAGGTTCCTTCAGTCAAAGTCCTAAGCTGCTCCTGCAAGAATTTAAGCTGAAGGCAGGACCTGAGGTATGATGAAGTCAGGTCGGGACCAATCTATGACAGTAGGGATCTTTGTCTGGATAACAACAATTGCAAATATTATTCTGAGCTGAGTGTGGAAGTATAGAAGATGCGCTGCCAAAGGTTGGAAAGAAAAAAATGTCCCAACATAAAGACTGGGTCTTTCTTCAAGTATTAAGTATATGGTTTCCTAACAACAGAAAGGGCTTGTATTCAGCTTGTAGTACATATATGAGCTTGCTCAACTACCCAAAATAATCAGGAGTGTCATTTCTTAGTGAATGCAGCCAATATAATGTTCTTCAGAATCCAGTGCTTCTGTTTTATCCTAAGAAAGAATTAAACCTAACTATTCACACTATTTATGAGCACTGCCCCTTCTTCTAGCTGGTACTTAAACCAACATTACAAAATGTTATATGCCTTCCTGATTTATAAACTCATTTAATTGTATTCTCAATTTTGAGGATGCATATTATCTATTGACAATATCCACACATAAGTATTTATATCATAATTAATATACTATTTAAGTAATGCAATGACAGGATGAGGTTGCAACAACCAAACCTACTTCTGAACCACAGACAGTGAGAACTCAAGACATAAATATGATCAGAGTAAAAATTTAGTACTAAGACTAGGCTCCTAAGAGGTCATTTGCTTTTCAGAAGCAATATTGTTTTCAACAAGGTTTCTATGTACTATGATGCCTACCACTCATTTTTTGCAGCTCTAGGTTCAGGACACTGTCACAAGTCAGCTGTAAGCAGGCAAAGCAGATAATGCAGTTAACTGCCATTACCATTAACCTCCAAAGAATTGCCTTTTTTTAATTGCCATATAACCATACACAAGAAGCATTATTCTTCTTTTTATAGAGAAGTACTTATCCCATAGTCATGAAAAAAGATATCAGAACATAGAAGTTGCTGAAATTTTCCTAAGTCTGCAGATGCTTCAAACTCACAATCAGGAAAATCCAATGATCATCAGGATTCAGAAACAAGAATTGCCATTGAAACAAATGATTCTAGCAGCAGAACCACAAGCTGATGTGCTCCCTTTTCACTTTCAAAATGAAAGAGCAGTTAGTCACTTTCATGGTGCTCGAGGTGCACAAAAAACAAATCTCCTCTGCCTTCAACTGCAAACTGCTTGTGCCTGACAGAAAGCAGCGCGCAGTCCTGCCCCATCACAAGCCTCCACTCCTGCCTTGACTGCAAGCGCAAAGGGCAGCACCACATGCCCCCGTTGCTCCCTACTCCACTGCCAAAATCTCTCCATTGATCTTCTACAATGCATTGGTGCTCTGTCAGTCCAAAAATAACACTGGTGTTATGCTTCAAATTTAGGATTTGAAACAATACAAAATGAACTGAATAGCAAAAGAGCACTGCTGATTAGCGCAAACAGCAAGGGATGAAACTCAGAGTGCTCTGTTACATGAAGGCTAATACACGAGTAGGGCATTTAATTGTGGTAATGCATTTAGCTAATAGGATATTCCACTAGCTGCTCTTTGTGTGTTGCCAGTTTGCAATAAGCGTGGCAAGAGGTCTTGGCACAGAAAATAGAAAAGACCTCTGGTTTCCTAGGTTGGAAGGATAATGGGATGCATCTTTCAAAACTATTACTTGGAAAAAGATGCATCGTGAAGCACCATCCCACTCTGGGACTACAGAGAAGCTTTGCAGAGGCCACTGCTAATTCCTCCAGCTCAGAAGAGTGCTCCTGATAATATGCAGGCTATACAGACAAACTGAAAAACGTATTTCCCTTTAGATGTCAAGCAATGAAGACATCTTGATTCCAGAGACAGTGTTAATCAGTCTCCAGATGGACCTCAGAATATTTGTTACAATTTCAAAACTTTGCTTTAAAAAAAGAGAAGAAAAGAAAGAGTAAAGGGAGACCTGACAATGCATACATATGTTAAAGCGTACCCTTAACGCCATCTGAGCTTCAGAATAGGTTGTGCTGGAACTGTGACTGAATAACACACTGGAAGCCCTATTGAACCAGGTATCTCCACACAAGGCCTTCACCGTTTTTGATTAAAAACTTGCAATATAAGCTATTATGTAAAGATAATATCTGCATTAGGAAATCACAGCTCTTTCTCAGCTAAGCCTGAAGCAAAAGCGTAGAGCTGTTTTCATGTCTGAAAAGCTGTAAACCTGTACTTAATTTCAGCAAGCTGACAATTTAAAATTTCACGTTTGGTCTAACTCCATTATTGTCATACAGCACGCCAGAATCATGTACTTCAAGGAAATACATTACAACAAAGGTAAAATAACAGGCAGATTCCAATACCTGCTTTCATCAGAAGCGTGGTTCATTCCTGAGAATGAAGGACAGCACCTCTGCCATGAGGAGCCCTTTCCTTCTGGAGGCCCATGCTGCCTCACAAGAATATATTGTTAGAAAAGGCTGTGTCTGCTGTATCTGGACACAATGGTGGTATTTCTATGCACTGCAGGTAGCAAGGGCTCACCGCAAACTCTGTGTCAAGGTGTCACATGGGATGGCAGCTCCCTGGAGCAGGGGCACCAGTAGTGGTGGAGGGTTCTCCAGGGGTCCATCAGGGCAGGGCCTCACCAGCCAAGGCCTGTCCCCCTGCCCCAGCCAGGACTGGGCAGCCAGGGGGCACCGGGGCAGCTCCAGCCCCAGGCATCAGGCACCTCCCTGGGGACTGCTATAGGCCGAGGCCAGGCCGGGCTGTGGGCCTGCGGGTAGGCCTGGCTCAGCAGGGCCCATGGGCAAGCAGGGCAGGGACACGGGGAGCTGGAGACCATCCCTGCTGCAGCCTCGCCGGGGCAGGGTCTGACGGCCCCGGGGGCAGAACAGGGACACTAGGGCCTGTTGGTGCTCCCTGGGCCCTGACACTCTAAAGCTGTACTCATTAATGATGCCTATGGAAGTATAGCTGGGTAAATGATGCAATTTTATGAATAAAATACATTCAAAATATTACCAAACAGCAGGATTATGAGCTATTAAAGCTATTAAATATGCCAGTACTTTGTTCATATAAAATGTAACATACATTTACTAAGTGGTAGACATTATACAGTAGCACTTGGTTGGAGGAGGGAAGGGAAGAGCCTGCTGAGTGCAAGATCTTTTTGGGTTCAGAAAGGAAGAAAACCCTTCTCGCTTGTTGGATAACTTCCTTATTCAACCCCTATGAAGTAACCCCTCTTTTCAGAGCTCTGGACACCTCAACTTGGATTCTGTTCTCACACAGGAGAGAAACACAAGGACTTTCACTGGAATAATTTGGCAGTAGTTCTGCAGACCTTACCCAGCCCTTGGTGCTTCCATTCCACCACAGGGGCCTCCTCCTTCATCTCCAGCCTGCAGAGCAGGTGGGTCCTCTGGCTACAGGGAAATTTGTGCCTTAGTTTCTTCCTAGCAGAACAGATGGTCCATTCAGTCAAACCGTGAAAGGAATTTATTTCTAGGGTAATGCAAATATATACAAATATTGCCATGAAAAGTGAAAAAAATCCAGTGTTCATTTCCAGGTATAAGCCATCCAGGCTTCTTAAAGCAGGGTTCATTAATAATCCTTCATTGAAGCTATCAGATTTTGTCCCATCAACACAACCGTGGTCATTAGTTATAGGAAAATATTCCTTCTTGACAGATGTAATAGAAAAAAGCACTCTGTGTTAATGAAATTAAGTTCTAGCATACATGTAACTCATATCTACTTGTTTACAAATTGTGAACCAATAATTGCCATGAAACAGTATGTACGTGAAATGTAGAAACACAAAATACAGAACTATTAGAAACCTCAAGTACTTGCAGAGGAAGAAGAATCCCAATTAAGATCATGACAACACTCTCACTGTTGTCTTATTGCACCAGTGGATATAGTTGCCCAAAATCTACGTCTCACTCTAATGCATCAATAAGATAACTAAGACAATCATACCTTAGACTTCTGGAAAGCATTAGACGCCTGGGTTTACAGTTGGGAGTGAGAACAGGGCTTTCATAGAGAAGAGGAGAGATGGTCACAACTGACAATTCATCAAAACTGAAATTATTCCCAGAAGAGCTTCCTGGCCTCAAAAAAATTGGAAAAACAGGTTTTGAAATTCTAGAAATGTGTCATTTCAACATTTTTAAAACAAAAAGTCTTGGTTTTGCAGTTAAAAGCATCTTCTCCTGTTGAAACTTAATTTAGTTTATATTAAAAGGTTAAAAGGGGGGGGGGGGGAAGGTCAGCATTAAAATGAAATATATTTGTTTGTTTCTTAAGTCACTCGTATATTCACTGAGCCCCATGCCAAGCCTAAAATTTCAAAATCAACTGAATCCTTGTGGGACAAGAAAACTGTTTTCTGTATATCCACATAACAAAGGGAACATTAGCAGTTCAAGCTCTTCCCAGTTTCCTTGCAGTGTGACTCAAATATTACTTTTGAGAACCACCTTGATGAATGGAAACATAGTCTAGACCTCCAACCTTTCAAACATTTAGCAACTTATTCCCCTCCCCCCTTTTTTTATTTTGATTATTACACTTTTTAGAAGAGAGCTACACAGATAGTCTTTAGGTGACTAAAGCCGAGGAGTTCCTTCAATCAAAATCAACCCAAAATTGTTCTTGTAGATTCATGAAATCAAAGTATTAAGTATACACACCTATATTTTACTATGGCCTTTGTATGGCAAATAAATTAGTCATTGTTGATGCTGGAACTGTTATGACAAACTGGGTTGTTGGGTTTTTTTAAAGGATAATATATTTGAAAAGCTGGCAGTCAGAGGCTACTCCTCTTTTTCAGCATCCAGCTTTTCCAATAATCTTTTCTTAAGAGCACAAAACACGGTAGCAGGAGCAAGTTGCACTTATTTGAATCAGTACAAGTTATAAATTTATGGAACTGAAGACCAGAAAAGACTGCTTGATAAAGCAATCTGAATGCCTGTATATGACAAGCTATCAAATTTCCTCCGGGCTCTTTTGTATTGTACTCCCTTCATTGTATCTGAGTGACACACTGTGTTTAGCTAAAGCATGTCTTGCAGACAGCCCTCCAGCTGAGATATTTATTTAGGCACAACATATGTATATAGAAGAAGTAAGCCATGAAGACAGTTTTAGACACTCACAGAAACAAGGGTAACTAGCCATTGATTACAATCTAAAAATTAAAAATCTGCCTCTGGAATTATGCATGTCCATTCTGGACACAAAATCATCAGCTTTCCCTGAAATAGTTGAAAAGCTATACCATGATGTTTTTTTCAGATCTTCTAGTATTAGTTAGGACATCGCAACTATGCTGTCGTAGCTATGCTGTCAAACCCACCTCTGTGGGTGGAAGACATACTGGCACAGAAGTAATTTTGTCTTATGATTAATGAGACGGTTTAACCATACTGAAGGAATAACTTTTGTGACCATTGTGGTGATTGCTGATAACAGTATATGCTATGCATATACTCAAAGCCCTTTGTAGTGTAGACTCAAGGGTTTTTATCAGAGAAACAGTTCAATGGAGCTATAAAGATGACGTTTGAGAGCCATTATGAAATGGCAAGGTCTTTCTTCCAAGCATGTAGACACTTAATTCATTCTTTCTTTATAGCAAGAAAAATACATCTCAACATTAAAGAACTATTTCTTTTCATGTCCAGCTATTCAGTCAGGTACAGCTTTCTCAAACTTCCAACTGTTCTGCTAGATTGAAGTTTTTGCATTGCCCAATGCCCCAAAACACTGGAAAACCTGGGGGAAAAAATGGCTTAGCTGTTCTCAACTGGAAGACTGCTACGGAACATAAAAAAAAAGTCTTCTTTTAAGGTTCTCTTTTAAGCAGTGTACTATATCACCCTACAAGGAGGAAAAAAATAAAGTTTAGCTTACAAATGGTGCACAATAATGACCAGTATGTTAGAATTTCCTTCATGGATTGTCTTTTATTTCACTGAATTAATCCAGTTTACTTATTTCAGATTTTAATGACTGAAATACATCAGGTAGGAAAGCCGCAGCTTGCATGCTTACTTGTTTATACACTTTTTCATGAACTGAAGTACATTGATCAATTTGGGGGAGAGGAATAGTCTCCTTAGTCCTCCAAAAGGGATTTCCAATATTGTAAAATTATGCTAGTAAT
This sequence comes from Burhinus oedicnemus, assembly GCA_008921705.1. Taxonomy (NCBI): domain Eukaryota; kingdom Metazoa; phylum Chordata; class Aves; order Charadriiformes; family Burhinidae; genus Burhinus; species Burhinus oedicnemus. Next base: position 3,164,565 of record VFFE01007199.1, on the reverse strand, counting down.
ATGACTTGTAGTGACAGAAACGTGTAGAAACAGTACTACAGTCTGTAATATTTTTAAATACTTTGGAATAATCCACCCCAAATCAGGAGATGGATTCAGATTGGTGCTATGGTCATCACTACTTCTAAGGAGTTCTTTGTAATGGTATTTATGAAATTATAGACCTATAGCTCTTAAGTCTAGAAAGGAGCACATAGAATATCTCATGTTCCCTTCTCTTTAGTAAAACCATATAATTTCACCCAGCTGTGTCTCCATTGTTCACTAAAGCATACCATCCACTCTCAGTTTGAAGACTTCAAGATATGGTAAGCTCACTGTTCCACTTAATTGGTTCCAGTGACCAATAACCTCATTGTTAGCAACTGAGGAGTGTAACACTAATCTAGGTGGCAACCAAAAAATACTGGAAATAGCTCTACCTGTTTAAATGATGGTATTTGAGATAATTAATATCCTTTACACCAGGTCTGTTAATCATAAAAGCAACAGGGCTTTAAGAATTATTTTTTTTAAGCAACCACTGCTTTTGTGAACTTTTTGCATTTGTTTCTCATCATTGGGTTTTCTAGAAGCTTATAAAATTTAGAGGCAAATCCACGTTCTGGTTTCCATCTCCATAGGCCACAATGCTTTCAAACAATGACTGATACTTTCTTCTGTAGCTTTCTGTGATTTCCATGCAGCCTTTTTTCCTGATAGAATGGAAGCCTTCTTCTCACAATGAAATTACTCCCATATGGACTCATTGCTGAAAATTCATGAGAACTCCTGTACATGCACAAAAAAGGAATAAGAAACGTGAATACTCTTTGGGATACCACAAAACACATTTCCAGAAAAAATAATAGTTTGCATTTTTGCAGACCTTTCCATCTTCAAAGCATTAGACGTGCATTCATCATCAGAAAAGATTAGTGATATTAAATGTCATAAATGTTATTTTACTAAGGTTCTGCTTCACCATCACTGTCAGATTTAGCTGCTACAGTTCAAGGGGTGATAAAACTATTATGTATGACTGACAGACTTAGCCTCTGTAGCGCACCCAACTTTGACAAGTACATCACCAGTGGAGTTCTTGGAAATCTCACTTGCTAGAACAGGGTTAGGATATGGAAAGAGTGTGTCACACAAAGGCTGACTGCTACCATATATTAAGACCAGGTGGTCTTAATGGGTGGGCCACAACCCTCTTATCTGCCCTCCCTCTGTAAATCTGTACTTACTTTGAAGCTTTATCCTTACAAGTTCTGAGTCCTTTATTAGAAGCTGAGGCTCAGCAGCACAGAGGATTAGCCCTTATTGTCTCACTTGTGGCCAGGCCTGTCTGAAGGCCCTTTTTTCTGTAAGAGGCGCTTATTGATGGCAGAAGTCCTGTGGAGAATAATTCCCAGAATACATCCATACATGGCAATGGACCACAGCGCAGAGACTCCTGAACAAACCTGACAGCTGAGATAGTCCCACAGCATACTGCAGCACTATACAGAGAAGCTGCTAAGGTCCCAAAAGCAGCTCAGCCATGTTTTTATGGCCCTGCACCCAACCAAGTCAGCTCTAGCTCTAGTTCAGAGTCACCTTGATACAGCTCTACCGGTTCAGTGCCTGTCTCACCATGACTACAGCACCTCCATAACAATGACACATGGCTGGGAACTGCCCACTGCAGTAGACCATTATAGCAGCCAGCACTTCAGAAATGAACGCACAATAACGCTGAAAAGAAAGCAAGAAAGTACTTTAAAGTTTTACATTTATCGTCTGTTACAGAGAGGGAAGCCTAAGTTTGACTGATTTGATCGAACTAAGCAATTCAAGCATCTTCTACCTAATTTTAGGCCAAAGAAAATTGCAGCAATGCAGAAGCAGCTGATAAATCAAAAGCAGAAAAATAGGAATTAAAGCTCAGTTCAGGCCTTTCATCTTTATTACTCTTCTTTATGTGCATATGGTAGGTGTTCAACACTTTCCAAGTCCTTATGATATTCCCTTGTGCTTCAGGAGCTGTAGGGCTGTAGTTGTCTATAAAAAGGCAACCTAACAGTTTCCTGTGACCGACAGTTGAATGTGTTATTTGTTACCAGATGGTTCATGGATAGATTGAGCCCAAGTCTTGGCTTTAAGAGATCAGACTTACTTTAAACCACTCGCTCACGGGGTGAATTCACGTATAGAGAGAATTCTGGCGCAATATTTTATTTCTGGGTTATGGCATGTGACTCTTTTTCTAAACCAATATTAAAACCAGAACCTATAATACACCAAATACAGTCTACATTTTTTGGAAAGCTGATACTAAACATAACAGTAAATGAACCCTTCTGAAAGGTTAAAGTTGCTTTCATATAAAACATTTTCTACAGGAAATGGAAGTGGAATGTTGAACTAAACATTTAACTTGAAAGAACTGTGCACAGACTCCAATGGTTGCATTATCCTTTAAAATAAAAAAAAAAAAAGCAAGCGTTTTTTTATGAGCATGCACAGCTAGTTTCATAAAAAGGGTATTATGTTGACAAGGTAAAATGAATCCCAGTATTTTGGATGCTTCTTTTAACCTTCCAACAGCTCCCTCCCTGTGCACCAACCATTCCAGGGTGAGGTTTTGCAGCTAGGGTGAGGTTTTGCAGCATGGCTAAATTCATAGAATCATTTAAGTTGGAAAAGACCTTTAAGATCATTGAATCCAACTGTAAACCTAACACTGCCAAGTCCACCATTAAACCAGGTCCCCAGGTGCCACATCTACACATCTTTTAAATACCTCCATGGACAGTGACTCAACCACTTCTCCGGGCAGCCTGTTCCAATGCTTGATAACCCTTTCTGTGAAGAAATTTTTTCTAATATCCAATCTAAACCTTCCCTGGCACAACTTGAGGCTATTTCCTCTCATCCTAAACATTCAGCTCCTATCCAGGACAGAGTTCAGCTCTATGCAAAGGATGTAAAAGAAAGCTGTGGAGGATAGGATCTGCAAAGAAGATTCCCTGGCAGAGCTGATTGCAGGAAACAACACAACACTGCCAAGAGACCATTGAGCACTAGCTAGAAGAGTGCACTGCTGGAGTCTCATCTTCCCCAGGAACACAAATCTCACTCTTCAGCAGCTGTCTGACTTCACTGTCCTAAAGATGCTCATTACAGAGGGCCAGCAAGTGATGTCCTTGATTAGGAGTTAGGGTCATTTCTGCTTTAGTCCCACCTCTACTGTGCCACCACAAACGAGTTGCATCATGCCCTCAGTTACCCTATATATAAAATTAAGACAGTGATATTCAGTTTATTGGCTAAAATATTTGAAGGTACATCCCATGAACAGAAGCTTCTATTTGCAGTACTTCTATTATACTTTTTTTTCCTTCACCTGTTGTAGACAGTTGCTGTGTGCAGGAGCTACTCATCTAACAGCCCTGCTCCCTCCACTTCTCCCTGCATCCTTCCTTCCCTGGCACACAGGCCCATTCTTTCCCTTCCACTTTCTCTGGTTTTCACATGGCTCCTCGGTGAACCCAGGTGGATTACTAAACCAAAAGAAAACTATTCATATTTTTATTTTGCTGAGTTAGTTTTCTACCAGCTGGCAAAGTGAACCAGCTCTAGAGGTGATACAGAAATCACAGCTGGTGCAGAAGAAGCACTGGCTGAGAACAGAACTCCTAGATTTTCTTGGGAGACCTCAAACACTTAAAGCACCCATTCTAAATAACACAGTTGCCTCTTACAAATACACTTACCATCTGAGATTATGGACCTGTTGTGCTAGCTTCTGCAAGAAATTAATCGTACCAAACAGATTTACCAGAGACAGCAAAGAAAAATGTCAAACAGATATACCATAGAGTGGTTGCCCATTCTAAGGAAGAGACACTCCTGCATGAGGGCAGAGACCCATGCATCTTTATACTAAGTGATCAAAGAGCACCTCTTTACTAGATATAATCTTCTGCTTCAAGGAGAAAAAAAAAAAAAAAAAAAAACCCAAAACAAAACAAAACAAAAAAAAAAAAAAAACAAAAAAACTCCCCAAAAAACCCAAAGCACTTTACACAGTTTCCTTGACTCTTGATTTTGATTTCTTCGTCATTCGGGGTGGGGGGGAAGCCATTCAAATGAGCTTGGCACATTGAGCTATTGCTGATTTGCCAGATTCCACCATCCTCAAGTGTGACACAGCGTTATTATTCAGTGTCCTGTATGTAAAATCAGAAGTGATTTAATCTGGCTCTCTGCCATCCCACTTACTGACATGTTGACACCATGTAAATAATGCATAGCTGTGTGACCACACTACTTTCATGTCACACGCTGAGAGAAACAGACAACACCTGCTATTATTATTAGCCACATCCTGGATACCTTAGAAATCTGCAAAACAAACACCAAAATTAATTCAAACATGTTGTGGTCTCCAGCTCCAAACTCTTTCATTAGGACTCAAAGGGAACCTGTGCATCACTCATCCTTTAAAAGTCACCCTTCTAAGACTGTTATTAAATAACTGAGTTTATTAACTAACACAAGAATTTCAACCAGCAAGATTTTTCTCTGTACAGTGTTGACTGAAAAGGCCACCATTTTAGAATAAAGCTCGAACAGCAACAAAACCCCAGTTCTAGACTGCAAAACTCTAACTACATAATTAATATCAGACACTGCTCCCTGCTAACATTAGCCAGTCTACTTCTACTCTTATGATCACGTGAAAATGTAAACCTACCAATGTCATCAGGGCACATTCATTAAACCAAAGTGAAATTGTGGTTTCCACTAGGGAACGTTGGAAAGCAAAGATAGCACATCTAACACATCACTGACCTCTTACATGACCGTCTTTCATCATTTAAATGTCATACAATCTCAGTCATATTGAGAGCAGACAGCACTATATATACTGCTTTTCACAGGGCATTTAACAAGGTTGAAAATTATTATCTATATCACTGGTCCCCAACTATCGCTACATACACCCTCCTTTCTAATCTTGTGACTGCCAAGCAGAGAAAACTGTTGATTACATTTTTACCTTTCCATGACGTACAACAGTAGAAAATGTGATCGTCTTCTTCATTTCACTGAGCCTATGCTGTCAGAGTAGGACCATGATAGCATTCATCCGGTGAAGACACACAGGAGTAACTGTTAAGTCAGGAGAGACAACAACATACAACAAATAATGAAAAATAAAAATGAAGTCTTTATAGTTTAGAAGTTGGGATGGCTGTGTTGTTGTGGAGATCTCACCTCAGTCCTCAGTCTGTGGTCAGCACTAGGGAATTGCACCTATCTAACCATGCAGTTCCCTACTGACTTTCGATTCCCAAAGGCTGAAATAAATGAATCTATGGCTCCAAACCACTGAATTGTGCAACTAGATCATGATTTCTCAGGGAAAATCAGACATACAGCTCAAAACGCCTTGCCCAAATAAATTCCTTCAGCAACTCTGGAAAGTAGCAAACATAAAAAAGAAAGGGAGGGTTTGGGTTTGGGTTTTTTTCAGCTCCTACGAGACAGTCAGAGCACACAGAAATTTGGTTTATTTCTGCTCAAGGATAAATACATTGGATGATATTCTGTACTTGTCCACATTGTTCAAAAGGATCAGCATTTTGAGTGTCCCAGACTGAGACCAATTCTTTCTGTTTTCTCCATTAAGAAGACCAGGAATCTTGTGGTCTCTTTTCAAAGGAATGTCTTTGTCCAGAATCTTGCCTCAGAGATTTATTTGCACTATGTTATTTAGAACAGAAAAGAACACTGGAATGACTTCCTAATTTCTTTAGTAAATCTGTTTTCAATCTACTTTATTCCAAGCATTTTTATAGACAGTTTCTTACATGATGTTCTACTCTGAAGCTCTGTAATTACACACACACTGGTCAAACTTTCTCTTGACTGGAACAGACTTGTAGTAACTCCAGTAAATTGAAAGGAAAAGTTCGGGGAAAAGATTAGGTTGGTTGAGAAGATAACTTACTGCTGAAGATGTGACTTCTGTTCTGACAGTTGCTATGGGTAATGTAGATGGCCCTCACACAGAAGTGAGAAAGCCTGTCTTGTGGAGGTTTTGTACAGTTTTTGTTTTGCCTGGGGTTTGGATTTCACAAGGCTAACTAGATTGCCCTTGTCTAGGAAACCCTGGGGGTAAAGCCAGATGGTGTCTGTGCAAGCTGGAAAGAGTGAAAACTGGAAAAGGGTAGTGGCTGAAAACCAGGGAATAAAACCCACTGAACTAGATGAGTGGGTAAAACATAAAAAGTTAACAAGAAATTATGAAGTGGCATGACAAGGGTAATGAAGTGTGCTTGCCACAGGCAAAAACGTGAGTATTTTGAGAGAAATGTCAAGTGTATTTGGACATTTTTTCTGAAGTTCATTCAAAGCTTCTTTCAGTAAGGTTTTCTCCCTCCTCAATGGAAGTCTTGCGAGACGACTATTAGCTTCAGAAAATTCTTCTAAATGCTTGTTGCTAGATATGTACCCATATATGCAAGAATAAATGAATTACTACAAACAAGTTCAGGGCTAGACAAGTAGCAAGTGAAAACAGCATAACTCACACATTCTTACTAAGAGCTAGCTCAGCAGTCAGCAGCACTGCCTGAATGGTCAACTATAAAAGCTCTCGTTATGTTGTAACCTGATTTGACTGTTTCCTCTACCAAAATGTCCTATTTAAGTGACTTAAATTGTATGGGTAAGTCTCATATTTTGTGCAGCTGAAAAAGCATCAATGCTGAAAGAGAAAAATCTGGGTAAATGTGAGCTACTGACAGCAGTGAGTCTCTTAGAGAGGAAGTGGTGCGCTCTTCCTGTGACTGGTTTCTCTCTTGGTGGTGGAGGGGAAGGAACGAGGGGAAGTAGAGACTCTGCTACATTCAAAGGCAAGATCTTCCGATGGTGAGGCTTTCTTGCATTTTATCTGACATCCATATTTACAAACTTGAGTACATGTGGTTTCACAGAAACGTTCAGAAGGGAAGATAGAGGCGATGAGCAGCACATGCATGACCCGTTTCCTGTGGTGGTTCAGAAGGGTGTGCTGGATGCCAGGCCAAGGCTGGAGGAGCAGCAGTGAGAGCTGTGGCACACCATCGGTGACACCGTCAGAGTTGTGGCAAGAAGCCGGGTGTGGGGGCATGAGATGCACATACATACATGAGCCCAATTGGAGTCCAGTGGCAAAGTTGCTTATAAGCAACTTTCCTTGCTTTTAAGTTGTGGCATTTGCAGAACAGTTTCAAGTGACACAAAAAATAGCAATTTTTTTATACACATGATTATTGCCCCATCCATACAGCATTTTGAACATTTTCTGTGATAAACAGTGCTGGGGGTCTTTTTCTATTCTACTATCAACATTTTCGTTTTCACATCTGAAAAGCATGCACAGTTCCACACAGAAGTGTAATCTCTGCTTGACTGTTTACAATTCCAGTGTTATACCCTTTCTTATCTGTTCACGTTGGCTAGTGTGGCTTGATGATTTCACTCTGTGTTTTCCCTTTTCAATTGTATACATCAGATAGCAGATATTCATACTTCCCTTCCATCATGTGACACATTTTCACGATGCAGAGTGACAACGTGGCAGACTTACTTTTGCAAAGAACTAGCCTTGATCTACTCTACAGCATTTCTTAGAAACTAGCACTAATTTTTACAGTATAACTTAGAGAATGCAAGGTATGGATGGTACTGGGCTTGCAAATATTAAATTATATGTGTTACATTTCTGCAGAAAACCAGTACTCACTGAATTAGTCTGAAGATTCATTTGTTATTTAAGGCTAATTCTGTTTCTGAAACAGCCTCTTTAGAACCATATTATCTGCTTCATCTCTGTGCTAGCCTGCTATCTCTGATTATGACTCGTGCTTTGGAAGACACTGCTGTGAAAGGAGGCTGTGCTTGCAGCAGTGTACTTGAACGCTAACAAATTGTCATCCATCTTCTCTTTTACAGTATGTGCTGGTATAAACAATGGGAAAATCAGCAGCTTATTGACACTGCATTGAAAAGTGGTGATACAGAGTTTAATTGAAAATTTGTTGAGGGTGCTAGGCTGTAATTTTAAAGGTGTTCATTGTTCCAGATAAACGTATATTTAGCTTCCTGTAAAGAGCTTAGGTACCTTAACTCCACTTACTTCAGCTCAAGGTGAATGCTTTCAAACTCCTTAAAATTGCAGTAGGCAACTACTTGAATGCTAAAGGCCTAGGATACCCTTAAAAATCTGAACCCCAGTTCTTGTTGACCAGTAGTCTTAGCCTGCCAGCACAATTCATTCTTAAGCACTGTACTGTATGAGTGCTACCTACCTACTAGAACTACATCATTACCACCCATCTGAACAGTAACTCAGAAGTAATGAATGAGAAATATCCCTCTTTGTCTGTATTTGAAGTCGTGACATAGAGGTAAAAAGCTAACTATACCATTATAACCACCCTAACCCATCCTTCATACCTCTAACTGAGCATGCAAAGAATAAATATCTTCCTGATGGTCTTTCCTCAGGCTTGGTATGAGTGATCTGACAATGTCCAGAAAATCGCTATGAAAAAATGTCATCAAACAATTTTTCATTATAAGAGTTATTGATTTTATTCTAAATAGATTTTTTTATTATTATTATTTCAAGAAAATGTAACGATACTCTAAGCTAGGATTAATGTGCCTGAAACTACAGCAAAGCCTACACACTCCAGTTACAATAAATAAAAATTTTAAAAAGTTACTAGCAATAATTTTTTTAAAAAAGACAGAAGAATTTGTGCTTTTAAGATTATATCAGTGAAAGATCTAGCAAGCCAAAGTGCTTTCCTTTTCCATTCCAACTAAATCATACACTATTTGGAGTAGAAATTTGGCAGGGAACCCTGTTGGATTATCCCTACATTGTGGCTGGACTGATTTCTTTATCCTTTTTTGATAGATGGACGGCTAGCCGAGCCCTGAATATCTTCAGTGGTGCTGATTCCAAAGCTTCATTTGGCAGCTGGTTTCCTTGGCTATGAGTCCTTATGTTTATAAAATTTTCCCTGATATATAATCTGAATTTTGCCCTCACAATGCTTAGGGGCACTTCTTTCTTTCCTTATAGTTAATTAATGAGAATAATCAAGTATCATCTCTTTTTCTTTTCCTTTCTACTGTGGATAATCAGAGGTCACTTTAAACTTCCTGGAATTAATGTGATTAATTCTCTCAACATCATACCGTGGGTCTTATTTTGCAAGCCTACCATCACTTCTCTTACATAGCTCAAGATTTAGCCAACTTTTTTTAAACAAAATATCTAAAACCAGTTACAGTACTTCAGCATATGACCATAAAAGACCGTAAACAAGACCAAAGTTTTCCCTTCTCATTACATACATTTCCATGGATATAAATGCTTACACTAGCTGATTACGTGGACCTTACATCAGGCTACAAAATGTTAGAGTTTGTAGAGCTGAAAAATATCAGTGCTGCAAAAAGAATCACCCTGATCATTGAGACAACAGTTGGAGAGACTAATTCTAATCAGCAAAGAAATGAAATAGTAGATCAGTATCAGTGTTAATCCCACTGAATTGGGAGGCTGGTGTTTCTGTACCCACTACAAGACAGTTAAGTAGGGTCAGGGAAGGAGAGATTTATTTTAGAAGGAGTAAAGACAATGTGAGCAGTGGGCTGCGAATAAGCACTTTGAAAAGCTGCTGAAAAGGAGACTCTTTAAGGAGCTGAAGAAGGGCCTAGAACTGTCTGAAGAGTTTTGGGGAGCTGTTTGTACATTGAGAAGCTACAGAAGATTATGTTAGCCATACAGTGCCAAGCTGTGTCACTCAGCAACAATTCATGGCTGAGGATCCTGGGAGAAAAGGAGGCTGAACTGCCTCCTGAATGCAGAGAAAAGTGAAGCGACCTAAGTCCTATCTTTATTCCAAACAATTCCCACCTGCTAGCATTTTCCTCCTTGGTATGTACAGAGTCTTGTGCATTCCCTCCCAGGGTGTCCAGGCATGCTTCTCAGCACAGTATAGTACATCTTTTCTGGATAGATTCCATTAGGTGCATTACAACACCGAAATTATTTGGTGGATGTAGCCCTAGGCTGGATTTTCACAAAATCATCATTAAATCAGAAGTAGTATGTATCTGGTAGCTTCTGGCAATTCCAGTAAACACCTATTTGCCCTAGGAATCTTTGAACAACTAACTGCAAGGGCCCAAACTGGTCATTGCAGCTTCATGGATCAGACAACAGGATGCGCGAACACACACGGAAAGACAGATCACGATGGTATGACTCTGGGAGTCTCTTCTATTAACAGGATGAGCACTTGGTTCAGACTGTGTTTGCTCAAGCTTCCGGACATTCTCAGTGAACATGCTCATATGACTAACGGGAGCTTTACCAGAGTGTCTCCCATGCAGTCATTAATCTAATTTGCCAAGACATTCTCACACTACTAACCTGGCATGCATCTTTCTAGTTACCATGTAATCATTTACATTTTGTTAGTAGTTACACAGTACCAAATGTGCCAAGACCATTCAAATATTTTTGATCATTTCTGTATTTCTGTTCCAACCATGAAAAGTAACTCAGCCAATTCCAAATAAAAAAGAACTGCTTCATCTGGGCATTAATCACTTGTAGTGACAATTAAATAAGTTGGTTTGGAGTAGGAGTGTTATGGCCACCAAGTAGAAAACTCACAATAGCCTCAGAGCTGACCTTGTTTCCCAGGTAGCTTTTAGCCCCTATACCATTTCCTCTGAGCTGTGAAGTCTTTAACCCTTGCATGCGCATCTGGATCTGTGTGTTCAAGAACACTTATTTCCGCATCTCACTGACCCCTATCATCAAGCTGAGGATTACCAAGTTCTTTTCACTATAGGACTGTCGCTTTTAGGACGTGGGAAATGTGGTTCCTTTTTTAAACAAAGGAAGTCTGAGTAATTCTGTAAAGCCACAAAGACCAAACTCTGCATACACATTTATTCCAACACCTTACATCATTTCAGTTTTTGAAGTTCTGATGTCCAAAAATCACAGTGCTTTTAAGCAACTAAGTCCATCTGGGGTAATTGGTTTCCTGACACTTAGGACAAAATTCCCTAAGTCAGAATACTAGACTTGAAAGTTTTCTTGAGACTGTAAGAATTTGTTGTGCCTCCATCTGTCTGCTCAATAATTTGCTGCTAAGCATTACTACTATATACAAACCATTTGGCAGCACTGCTTCCAGATTGAAGAGCCACTAGATTCAGTCAGACATTGAGAAAAGTTCTGCCTCGCTGAAATTCCTATTTTTGCATTTAGATTTGAATCTTCCACTGGCTTGCTGTAGGATGCCACATACCTAGTTCGCTATCTGGAGTCTGCAACTGCAGTCTTCGATAGGAGTAGACAGACAGGCCTGCTCTCTGGTGGAACTGTTCTCATTGATGTGCAGTCTAGAGGAATGCCACTTTGAAATCGTTGTTGTGTAAAATGTTTGCATGGCCATTAGGACAGCTACCAAGGCAGCAGGAGACCTCATGCTCTTGGGCTGCTGCTGATGCATGTTTATCATTCAGGTACCACCTGCTTCAGCCAGTACCAAAACACTGAAGCACAGGCCAGAGCAAGCTCACTGGACCTTGAGGAAGCAACTGGGGACTGCCTGCATAGCTATGGCCCACCTGAGCCTTCCAAAGCAGCAAGGTACCTACTACACACCTTAGGAAACCAACAGATATACGGGAGGATCCAGGATCAACTAGCAGGAGGAGATAATCCGCTCACCGCTGGCCCATAGACCGATATGTAGATGCTGAACTTGTCAAGTCCTGGGACAACCTGGCAGTGTCAATTTCAGCAGCAGACACAGGTGCTAGTACACCACGCTGTTCCTCACTTACTGACCAGGACACCTTGCTGGGAGGCTTACAGGGCTCTCGAGCTGGGATAGCCAATCCTCTGGTCCTACTGAGTTGCTTATAGCCTATGGTCTGGTATCTGAACAGCACACGCTGCTGCTTCCATATCACATTTAAGGGCAGGTGAGGGCTTTAAAGCCTGAATCCCTTATTAAATAAAGGGAATACTATCAGTGCTTTTTGAGGTTCAGGGATACTGGACCTTGCCACCTCCAGATCAAACCAGTTAAATATGGTGACATGTCAGGCATGAGCTGCTTTTTTGATATGGCTTTGAGGATGATGGAAGGTATGTTTTTTAGGTGGATAAAAGGAGAAGAATCAGGCCAACTAAATTAATTGCCTGAATGCTTCCTAGTACAGCTCAGGAGAATCAAGTTCTAATCTGAATGAAGTGTCAGGGAGACTAGAAACCTTGTTAATATGAATACCCACATGAAATCACTAATTTAAATGAAAGCAATTGCTGACAACAATACTTTAAATTTACAAAGCTCTTTATAGCTGGGATTTTAAAAGAACTTAGTCTAAACCTAATTCTGACCATTTAAGTCTATGGTAAAGCTTCCACTGACAACTGCAGAAGCAGGCTGAGACCTCATGGAAACTTTTTTAAAGAATTCTTAAACTTTCGCCCCACTGCTGTAAAGCATTTTGCAAGCACATACACCTCAGAGGTTTTATATAGCTGGTGAGTAAGCTAGAACATATGAGGAAGAAATAATTTGTTCTAAGCCACAAAAGAAATCTGTGTCAGAGCTAGAAATTGGACTCAGAACTGTTGATATCCTGGTCTTCTCTGTAGCATGGGAAAGTCTTCTCATTGAGCTTTCGAGTCCACAGGGCAGAAATGATACTATCAGTGAGTTAAAGCTATTTGAGTTGTTTATGAAGAAAAGTGGCCGTGATGATGCTTGTAGCTCTACAGTTTTCGTTTCCTTATTACATAATGGAAGATAATTCTTATTTTAAAGCATCCGTTCAAGCTTAGTCAGACTGAGTAAGTGCTTAATGCACTTTAAGTAGAGATCATAGAAACTGTAAAAAAGTAACATGTTTCATCAGATCCTTTCAGCCGTAATGGCAAAAAAAAATTTAAAAAACAATCAATAGGCATGACAGAAGCAAGCAGAAAACATTTCAAGTTTCCTTACTATTTTATATCACAGAAATCAGGAAGACAAATAGCTGCTTCTCCCTGAAATGCTTAACATTGTCTCTGAAAAAAACAAGGCATGTATAACTACACAGCTGATTTTCAGCATGTGACCTCTGATAAACGTCAGTTTTTCCAGAAAATGAAGAAACAGTGTATAAAATAATAACTTTTTTAAAAAAAAAAAAAAACTTCCAAAAAAACCCCACCAAACAAAAAAAACCCAGAAGAAAAACAGAAATTACACAGTGACAAAATGGCATCGAGGCAGATTTCAGGAAATATATTTTCTTTTCCAGTTTTACATTCCAAGATATTTTTAAATCACAGATATTGAAAACAGATTCCCATACAATTCTTAATCAGTTACAGTAGCCACCAGGGTTAGTGGTTCCTAACATGTGGCAAAAAATATAATATTTCTAACTCAAGCCATGTCACGCTGGTATTTTACCAGCATTCCTTATGCTATTGTTACAATTCCACTAGTTTCGCAGCATTTGATTCTTTCCTAATGTAAGAACGTAGTATGTCTCTTTATGATTATACTGCTTGCTGTTAATAGCAGAATAACCACGGTTCTTTTCACCCCACTGTCTCAAGATACTTTGATCCTCACCTCTCATGATTTTGTAGATGGAGAAACTGCAACTCAGAACCATGAGGTGATTCTCTGAAGTCCGCCAGCAGTAAGCTTGCTGTAGGGCCTAGAATGGAGAGAGGGGAAAAAAAAAAAAAAAAAAAATCAGCAAAAAGCAGCACTTCAAGCTTTATAGAGCCTATTTGGTCTCACACACGAAAGACTTACACTTCTAATTGCCTCCTCCTAATTTGCACCACAGCAATGCTGCTCTCGTGCATCTCCAGGGCAGCATTGCTTCCTCACTCTGAAGCTGGGGTCCCAACCCGCCAGACACAGCTAGTCCACAGCTCTGTAATGCCCTTAGAGACGACAGCTTCTGGGGGGATCCCCGAACAAGGGTGGTTGTCCCCCACAGAGGCCAGGGAGAGGGATGCTCCACTGGAAAGCTGATGCCATGGTCCTTCCGCTGCCATTTGAGACTGTGCCACCTGATGTGGGTGCTCCTGCAACCAAGCCATGACCCACCACATCTGACATGCGGCACATGCCAGTCCTCACCCCTGTGATTTGCATCAGATTCAGATGTTAGGAATCCACATGCATTGGGGCAGCACATTAAGTCTTATAAAAAAAACCCTATAAAAAGTATTACTCATCTGCGAGACACATAATTATTTAGTGAAACTTACTGTTTATACAAAACACATTGAAATAAATCACATTAACAAAACCTACCTGATTTCATAAGCAACTTGTATCCAGTATTTAATATTTTAAAACTGATTAAACACTTCATGGAGTAACTAGAAAACTCTGAGATAAAAGCTATAAAAAGAGATTCTGAAAGAAACCTTGAAAAGCTTGCTGCAAAGCTATATCAACGTTTTTAAAAGAAACAATTCCTAGTTAGCTATTATAAAATAAAGCAGAGTTACATATAAAAGTTACATATAAAAGTTCAAAACCAGAGTCGCTGTCTTCTATTTCAGAAGAAATCCTGAAGAGGTGCCATTTACAAGACTGGATGGGCTTTCTGTTCTCCATCAACCATGCTAAGAGTACAAAGTTGCAAATCACACGTTTTTCCAAAAATTCAGCTTGGGGATGACCAAGCATGATTATAAAACTGGACAGGAAAGATGGTGATAGGTGAAAGACATGTAATCTGGATAAGCTGGATAATTATGTTTCAAAATTGACATACCATTTTTACACACACACAAAAACCCAAAACCTTGAGTTTTTAAATTTAATTTCAAGTCAAGTTGAATCTGTTTGTTTGGTTTTTTCGACAATATAATTTTTCCTTACCTTCCCTGAGGTTAGAGGTAAGAACAAACTACCACCTGACCAACAGTAGGGAAAAGCTCATTCCAGGACATACAGGGATGGTTATCTGTCTCCTGCATAAAATAAAATACAACACAAGAGCGGCTAGCAAAGTACTGCTGACTTACCTGATGCAAATACTGCAGGCCAGTTAAACATTTTGAAATAACCTTCTTCCCTTACAACAGTTATTAATGCACTTCAAATGCAAATTTTACTTTTCTTAATCCAGAATAGGAGTTCCTGGAGAGCACCGTATGTACCTGGATTGAAAATTGTCAGTTTTATTTATATTAAAAATATTTTAAACTTGAAATGCTAGATTTAAAACTAAACATTTGATTAAGATGACCTGATATTTGCCAAACTTCACCAGCACAGTCACAAACAGAATTACAAGAATTTGGCTTCTCTTTTTCTTATATTGTCTAGGCAATTTACAGAAATGAAACTAACCCTAAACTAACAGTGCCCATTGCCCTTCCAAAAACACTGATGTCCAAGCTCAGTGCATTTGTTTTCTTGCAAGGACGTCAGCAGTATATTTAGCACCAGGGTGGAAATAGGGGAGGTTAGACCAAAAGACTCGTATTACATATTGCAGGTCTCGCATTCCCACTCTTGTGTTGCTCCTGGGTTTATGACCCACTCATTTCTTGGTTTCTTTTGAAGCATTTTGACAGACGATTGCTTCTCTGCCTAAAACTCAATAACAGCTTTAGTATGGTATACTAGATGCACAGAGGAAGCCTTCCCCAGAAAGTGATATTATTTTTCCAAAGCAAAGCCGTGGGGGTTTTTTGTTCATTTTGAAGTCACAGCAAGCAGATGAAGCAGCAAATGAAAGGGGAATTAACTGTGTATACAATAAATGCGGTCATTTCTGCTGCATATATTCAACTTAATTGTAATAGGGAGTTAATCTGTATGAGAGCAGGTGAGGCCTTAGACACATACAGAGTTAAATATAGAGACGCTGTTGAGATACCAAAAGCTGAGATATTGCTGCTGACCACAGAGAGCAAATTACAATTAAGTACACATCTTTCTGGGAAGTTTGCCAAGGGAAAAACAGGGAGAGGCAGTCGTCACTGCTGCTTTGCCTACACTAGGGAAAATGGAGATCTAGTTGCTGTACCTCTTACCAACAGAGCAATCGCACTCAGACTACAAAGCAAATCAGTGCTAAGGAGACAAATCAGGAAACCAGCTCCACGAAGGAGTTCAAAGCACAAAAGTAGAAATGCTTCAGCACTATCTGCATTATCAGCTTAGCACTGGGGCAACTGCACTATTGCTGGTTGTTGCTGTAGCATGGTGTTACTTTTTGCACAAAAACAGCTTCACAGACTAAAGACAGAAAAGCAGGGAAAAAACCTTCAGATGTACAGTTACAGCAGGACAAACCAGGGAGATTGTAGAAGCAAAAAAGGTTTGAGTAGCACTTTTGCCTTTGATAAAAGGGAAACAAGAATAACTGAAACCATGGAGGTACAGCTGTTAACAGCAGAACACAATCAAGAATATTCATACACAGCTGAATTTCTTCAGCAGGCAAAAGAGAGGCCAAGGTAACAACACTGGCCGCAGTGTAGCCCATAATGAGAAAAAGATTAAAAGGATCCCATCCTACCACTCCCTCCCTGTATTGGACACAAAAATGAGATTTATTCTACTACGGGACACAAATTGAGAGGAAGGACAATGGTAAATGCTAATGGGAGCAGGAAGATGTCACATCCTACGTTATTTCAGTACTTCTTTGCTTCCTTACAGAGAAACTGCCTGATCCAGCAAGAAACAGACTGTTCTGACTCTTCAGTGAGGTCAAGATATGTTTAGAAGTTTTCTACCGATCATTGCTGGTAACACATGGTACTAATACTTCTATACTTGAGATTCAGAGAAGTGGCTGTCACCTGCAGCCTGAGCACGGTCAGCAGCCTTCATGTATTTCTGCCATTCTATCTGTGGCGGCATCTAAACAGAGGGGGACTCTTCAGCACCAATCGTTCTTGTACCCTGGTAAGCAACTTACCTCTGCAAATGCTTTCCTGGTTGGCTAGTTTTGTTCTGGGTCCAATGTTAGCTCCAATTCTCCTCTCTACCATCCTGGTTGTTACCAGATCTCTCTTCTGTAATTTCCCATGATTTGCAATGTGCAAAGTTATCATTTACTAAACATCTTAAGTTAGACTCCCCTCTACATAATACTTAAGTATATCTTTTTGTCTACCACTTTACTTTTTTTTCTGTGTGAGAAAAATACCTTTTGGAGTGAAAAGAAAATACTGGGAGTTTCATCTTGCTTGATTTCCTGAGATCCTCAGTAAGCAAAGAGCATTTATACTACTGTCTCTCACCATGTCTCAGCCTCTCACAGGGCTGGGCATCCAGGCTGTACCCAACCATGGCTAACATGAAAAAATTTCACAAGGAACAAAACAATACAGATGCAAAAGCCCAATTTCAAGCATCGTATTTCTATATAAGTTAGTAATTCTCTCCTTTGTCATTTTGAGCGTGATGAGTTGGACCTATGGGTCTTCCCTTGGGAGATTTCTCTTTTGTGTTCCAGCCTCTACCAAAATGCTGGTGGTGGCACTTCACAGGGGTCTGTGGTGCAAAGAAAGCAATGTCACAAGCATGCTATAGAAGCCAAACTCATTCATTCACTAGTCCAAGGTCTCCTTTTAACTCAGACACTGTTTGATAATGAAAAAACTTTGGGACCCAGAATTTACTTAACAACAATAAAACATATTTCCACCTGGTTTCTATAAACTCTCAATCCAGGAACAACATTCAAGGGTTTAATTGCACAAAAGGCAACATCACCAACCTCTCACACTTGATGACCTGTATTAACACTGAGTCTCAAATCACCTGCAAAAACAATGCCACAGTGAAAAAGTAATCAGTCCTGACCTTAGTGCACATTTGTCTGTGTGGTATTATCACAGAGTTCAGAAATTTGAACCATGTCATAAATAAAGAAGGCATTAAAACCATTTGGAAGCACCTGAAGTACACGAGGAAACGTGTGCTTCACTGCTGTCTGGCAGTAACATTTTCCACAAGTCCTTTGCCAATCTGACCATGCACAAGGCTGCAGGACTGAAGCAGAAACTGATTAAAGTATGCATGGGCACGTGTGCCCATATAAATACATGTATTTGTATGTATACACACACATTTCTAAGTATGCGCTAAGGAAAGAAAGGATGCAGGGAGGACTTTAAAAAGCTTTTATGCAGGGCAAGCTTAAGGAAGTCAGGGACAACTGCTCTCAGTAAACTGATCTGAGATAAAGAAAAAAGGAAACGGTCCCCTTTGATGAAGGAGTTTAGAATAGGTACAGCTGCATTGTGCAGGAACAGGAACTTGATAATAAAAACACTCTGATGTGGCATTTACCCTAAAACATCAGTGAGTAAAAATAAATACAAATCCACAGAGTTTAGGCTATTCTGGTGCAGCTTAAATCACTTTAGAGCATCACGAGAAGATTGGGGACTTCCTGGAAATTAGGCTTCTAGAGAGTATTTAGGGTTGCTGCAACCAGTTACTGGACATTTGTGTCTTGTAGGTAGTTGCATATAATGTGAGTGGGAAGCAGCATCTGTGGGCAACAAAGTTCTGGATTAGGAACCGGTTATTTAAGGAAAATTAGTGTCCTCAACCAGGGTCTATATCACACACATTTTTTGTTGGGTTCACCTCTTTTGCTTATTGAGGCTGTTTGCATGGATTGCTACTGTCCTAAAGTCACACAAACTGAAGTCCTCTTGTTCTTACTCATTTGGGTTACTTTTTTCCAGTCCAGTACAGCTGTCAGTCAGGGTGCAATCTCTTTGAGAGCAACAAATGAGCCAGATGCATAGTTCAATGGCCAGACACTTCAAGTCATAACAAGCTAGTGAAGCGAGCTAACTTTGCTTGCAAAAGAATTAGCCTTTATTAGCCACTAATACCACTTTTTGCCCTGCCTAGCCCTTTAACCAGCTGCAGCTCCATTGACATCACATATTGGAAAGATTACTAGTGGCACGGCTGGTTATGGAAAGCTTAGATGGCTTTCTAGAGTAGCTACTACCACTTACTAGGCCAGCAGAGGAATGAACTTAAATTACCACACTGTAGGCATTCATGTGGGATAAATCTTGTCATTCAGACCACAAATTCTGCAAGGCATTTTTCCCTGTGTCTAATTTTTATTGTATGTTTAACATGTGTATAGATATGTAGTATAAGGTATGCATATTAGTAACTTCATTAATTGAGGCCAGAGCTGATGGAGAACATGTACAGAATTGCATATATACTTTTCTTTATATATGTATATATAGCCATATACATATATATATATATATTTGTGTTATGTCCTCATGTTTAGTCATGGTTTTGGAGACAGTGATGGAATCATTGGTACTTTATATTTTTCTATCTTCTCCGTTTCTGTAGAATTAAGGAGAGTCAATAGCCTAGCCACACTCACAGACTCTAACTTCAGATATATTTTATTTGAATCACTATGGTTTACAAACCCTGGCTAAACCCAGTGTACTTACTTTTTTCTTATGGAAGTGTCAGACTGCAGTGATACCTTACAACTTTGTGATACTGCTGTAGATCAAAAGTCACAAATAAACGTGCTGATCTGGAGGATCAGACAAAAGATCAAATCTATTTTAAATAGCTATGGCACTTCCTACACAGGAAAATAATAGAAGGTCTTAAGATCCTAACAAGCTGAGTACAGGCAAACTCACTTGATTTCATTTCAAAAGGTTCAAAGTCCAAGTAAAGATCAAAATTATTTTTTACTCTGAATAATGTTTAAAGAAACAAAGTACAAGGAAGCTGCATGGGTTGTAATGCTGAGGGGGAGAAGAGAAAAATAATAGTGCATTAAACAAACCGCTTGCAGGTTTCATTAATTGTAGTCTAGCTTTGAAGAAGAGGGAGAACAGTAAGTATCATAGGTTCTTAGTCAAGCTATTTACGTTAGGAACCCAAACCAGTTGATTTTTTTAGTAACTATAATCATAAAAAAGACCCATGAAGGCAACTGATGCCTAAATGTAGTACAAAGTCCAGTAAAGGAAAGGCAGGGAAGTAACCTTACTGTCAGAGTTGCCTACCTCGCTACAAGAAAGACATTGAGGTGCTGGAGAGTGTCCAGAGAAGGGCAACGAAGCTGGTGAGGGGTCTGGAGAACATGTCTTATGAGGAGTGGTTGAGGGAACTGGGGTTGTTTAGTCTGGAGAAAAGGAGTCTGAGGGGAGACCTTATTGCTCTCTACAGCTCCCTGAAAGCAGGTTCTAGTGAGATGGGAGCTGGTCTCTTCTCCGAAGTAACTAGCAATAGGACAAGAGGAAACGGGTTCAAGTTGCGCCAGGGGAGGTTTAGATTGGATACCAGGAAAAAATTCTTCACAGAAAGGGTTATCAAGCATTAGAACAGGCTGCCCAGGGAAGTGGTGGAATCACCATCCCTGGAGGCATTCAAATGACAGGTAGATGTGCTGCTTAGGGATGTGGTTTAGTGGTGGTTTTGGCAGTGTTAGGTTGATGGTTGGACTCAATGATCTTAAAGGTCTTTTCCAGCCTAGGCGATTCTATGATTCTACCTCAAAAAAACTGGGGTGTGGGTGCCCACATACTGGGAATGTGCCTCAGTAATAGTCCTGCCTGGAAGTAATAGTCCTGCTTTTTCAAGAAGCATGGCATCGCCATGCCTCTCCTATATCAGCAAGAAGTCTCCCAACAGATGGGCTACAGTTTCAGCCTCATGTGACATCTTTTGTATTTATTTTTTTCCTTATCTAATAAATAAGGACTATGTCCTGAAAGGATGTGTTTCACCTGGAATATAACAGTAATAATGTAGAGCAGCAATTAACATGTTCTGCTATAGCTAGGATGCCCAACACACTTTAAACCCAAACTGACTAAAAAGAACAAAGGAGATTGAAATATTTCCTTTACCGTAAGTGGTATTTTCTGTGGATCAGATGCGTGGCTAGCAGCATTTCTAACATCAACTTTCCATCATTTAAAAAACTGCAAGGAAGGCCTCCCTGGGACCAAACTGAAAATTCCAATGGACGTATTTCAGTATGGAGCAGCTGAAACATGGACTCAAACCATGATTTAGCATTCATGGGTAGAACGTAGGAAAGAAAGGGAGCCCTTTCTCACCAAAAGCATACCGGAGCAGAGGGAGCCAATCCAACCAGACTTCAGGCTGTGCTAAAAGAAATAATAAATACATACCCCTTTGGACAGGACCTCTTCTGTCACATGCCAGCATGGCTTTGATAAGAAAACCATGGGTATACATCTTATCAGTGGTTGCAAAAAAGAGCATTTGTCTTTGCCTTTCCTTCTAATCACGTTCTACAAAGTCTACCACAACAGATTCTCAACTTAGAAGTTATTAATGAATGCAGTTGCAATCACCCTCTTTTTATGACTAGGCTGGACAAGTTCCTATACAGTGTATAAAAGAGTAGCCCCTTAAACACTTCTCTTGCACAGTACGGGAAAAGTTAAGAATCTAGCAGACAAAATCCCAAACATCTCATGGGAATGCAATTCCTCTCCCATCTTAGCAACATCCATTCTCCTCAGCATTGCCACAAGCAGTATCTAGCTTCGCATTTTTACTTCACTTATAACCACAGAAACACCAATTTGAATGCAGGGCTGGTCTTCTAACTAGCTAACTGCTTATACCACCCAAAGCACATCTGAACAACCTGGCAGCTCATCTGTCCCCACGCTTCCTTTGCAGCTCCCAATTAACGGTGCTACCCAGAGAGGTCAATAGGGATGGAGAAAAAAATGTTGTGCAGGAAAAGCTGCAAGGAAATACCTACCTTGCCAATTCCCCTTGCAAAACAAACAGTAGCTGCTAAAGGGTACACCTGCTATGTACAGCATACAGAAAGAAACCAAAATAATTTAGAAAGGACATCTGCTGCAGAGTAGCAGGAGTAGAGATTCTCCTCAACTCCAGTGAAGCTGGCTAAGATCACTGGTGAAAGAGGAAAAACATCCTTCTTAGGAAAAGCAAAAGAACAAAGAAACAAACCTAGTAAGATGGTTAAAACTAAGGTGAAGACAAACAACACTTCCTATCAGCGCAACATATCTACAACAGAGGGAAGCAGTAGCAAAGCAGGGAAGCCACACTCATACCATGCACACAGCAAACACCAGCCCTGAGAATACATTTGCCGTGTACCACAGTCAAAATAAGTGTCATCTGCACTGTGTGATGCTGCCAGGCATACCGACAGTCTCAGCAAGTTTCTGGATTTGATGCATCAGGCATTGAGTTGCCATTGACCCACACGGAAAGGACAAACCTGAAAGGAGGGATTACAATTGGCACAGGCAACTTGGATTAAATCTGTATGATGGTAAAAATCAGGCTCAGATTTTTGCTTATATTTCCTCTCCCTTTCCCCCCCAGAGCTCTCATGATTAAAGACTGGAGAACAATGTCAGATCTCACACAGAGTCAGCGTGGCACAAGACCGGGAGTCTGCGCTAAAGCAATTTTATGGATCTATGCTTTCAAATTAAATCAAAACTTCGCTAGCACTGCAGCCCTTCTGCTCCCAAGGCCTTCCCAACTTCTGGGGGTTATTGGCAATTACCTAAGGGCGTATTTTAAGGAATAACTGGGAAACTGCAGTAATCTGGACCTGTCATAAACAACCAGTCACAGCCTAATGTGGGACACTGCACTGCTGGGCACCCAGGCGGTCCGGGAGCACAGAGGGCCTGCAGCTGGGGCTGGAGCAATGAGGGGGATTTTTGCAGTCCCCATTATCTCCTGCGCAGTCAGCTCCTGGCCACGGAAAACAGGCAGTTGTGCTTAAACCGGGGGTTTAATCTGGGGGGATTGCAGTTACATGAAATCTCCGTAGAGAGGGATCTTCCCTGCCACCTCCACTAGGAAATGGGTGTTTATAGAGTTATTTGTCCCAGATCGTACTAGCAGACCAGCTTGACTATCAGTTGCGAGGATGTTTGGGGGACTTATCAGATTACAAAATACTGAAGTGTGATGATTATTCAGCAAGTGCCCTCTCCAGTCACCACAACCATTATCTGTGGTTTACCAGCCAGAAACTTCGAGTCATGAAAACAGAGGCTGGTGACTAGTGAGCCATGTGTGCTCATCTCCAGCCCACCAAACCATCTACCACAGCAGAGCTGGAGCGCAGCACCTTAACTTCCAGTGAGGCATACCAGTCTGAGGCTGTTGTATCTCGTTCATCATATGCTATCTTGATACTTACGTGACGCAGGCTCTTTCATATATCGTTCAGTAAGGGGGTTTGGCAACGGTTTCATGTTACAAGGCTTCTTTTTATGTCCTGCTGCCTCTTTCAGGCCCTATCCACCCGTTCCTTGCCACTATTAATAAAGTATGCCTTCCTCCAGCTGTGAAAGCAGGCTTTGCAGCCTGTTTTTAAGCTATTGTTGCACTTCTAACAATTAAGACTTCACAGTTTAGACTTCATTATTTTCTTTCCTTGAATCCAAAGTGCATTTTTAAAGGAACTGTGTCAGCTGACATCTAGTCCTAAAAATAGGCATTCAAAAAGTTAAACCTGTAGAAATGCCTCCAGGACTACTTTTTTTTTTTTTTTTAATTCAATATTTCTTTTAAATGAACATTCTTCTGCAACCCAAACAGTACTGCTCTGTAATATCCAGAAAGAATTTGAGGGAGAAGTTAACTCTAAGCCAACTAGCCTCACAGCACTCACGCTCATGCTGTCCTTTTGAAAAGCCTGTCCTCTTGCTACCCCTGCAAGATTCTGCCCACTAGATTCACCCGCACAATGGAGAGAAACGTGGAATAAATAGGTTATGTATGCACTATGATATATATTCTGTAGCTATTACATCTATCGCCAAACGGTACAGTCAGCACTGATCCCAACACCATCTTAGCAGAAGACCACATCTAAATCATAGATAAAGCCCTAGAGCAATTAGGAGGTTACGGAAGAGAAGCGCAGAGTCAGGGCACTGTCACGCTGCTCAGCTTTGCTTCTTTTAACTTGGACCACAGCTGGGTACACGTTCCGGGTTCCAGCACAGCAGCACCCAAATCTGCTCGCCTCAATTCAGCAAACCAAAGATCAGACACTGAAATGATGAAGAGTGAATAAGGACTTTGATCGCATCCTTTTTTAGTTCTTTCATTTTTCCATGCCATATTGACACACCCCAAACACACCTAAATTTTAGAAGATGCATGCTCTGCACTCCTTTAAAGCCACCCTTCTCTAAAATTTCTCGCTTTTGGACCCTTAATAGAGGTGCTCAGAACAAACAATCACTTTGAAAATCTTGGCCTACATCCCAGTAGGGAGTGAATCTAGTCACGTACACAACAACCTTCAAACTACACAAAAATTAAGCATTACAACAGTAAAACCACAACAAGCAATACAGAAACAAAAACCTCAGTATGATGCAACAGCTAAGATCATGTAGCTCTCACTTACCTATTTAAAAACGTAATTGATCACTACTTGGTTTGTTAGTCCCCGCCATGAACAAGAACCCCATTGACTTTCTGGTCCTTGAAAAGCAGTGCAAAACACAGTTCCTATACCATCAATTTTAAAATAAATGCAGTCAGAGCCAATAGTCTGCGTTATATTTTACCTGTGCTGTTTCTTCTTCCTTACTGAATGCCTGACATGAAGAAGTCCCAGATTTCTGTTATTGACTGCTGCCATTTCTGCCTTTTTTTAGCTGACTCCATCTTTCAGAGTTGTTACCTCTGCAGTTCTGATATCATTTTTAATTTAGTGAGAATGTAGAGCTGTACAAAAGGTATATACTTCATTGGTATTCTTCTTCTTTTGTCTAAGCATACTCGTTCACAAAATCAAAACACATAGCCAGAAGTAACAGGAAGCATCAGTTCTTGAACAATAAAACCACTGAAAGAAAAAGTTTTACAAGCCAGCTCTGGTCCACAGACCACAATGTAAAAGCTGTTAGATTAAATTATTTTCATTGTCTAGGGTGGAAAAAGGAAGGAGAGAAAGAAAGAAAGAAAGAAAGAAAAAAAAAATTCCTTGTACATCATTATCATAATTAGAGCTGAAAAAAAAATGGGAATTTAATCCTATAAAATACTGTAGTATTCAACATTTTTTTTTGTAAACTGGGATGAATAAGTAAATATCAATTGTTTTTCTTTATTTTTTTTTAAAAGGACTTTCCAATGAGAAATAAAACTTTGGGGTTATTTTGGGACAAAATTCCAAATTTTAATATTCATGAATTGAAAAATTTTGTTTCAGTTTGCTGAACTCTTTTCCTACTGCATTTCTCATGAGAACTACAGAAGTGACCATCTGTATCCCTCATCCTCTTCTATGGGATGACTGCCATAATGCTGCTCAAAGAGAACTAGTATTCTGCTGCTTAGTGGCAAATACCAACTGGCAAGCAAGCTCAGACCAGCAAGGTGACTGGGAGCAGTAGGCTAATTGACTGAAGAAATACACCACAAAAGGGAAATGCAGAATTTACTCAAAACTAAATAGTCTCAAATTGGAAGGCTCCATTTTCTTTTCTGAAAGAAAAATAAAACAGCACAAAGTTAAAAAATTAAAAGGTTGTTTTGTTTGGTTTTGTTTTCTCATAAGATGTTAATTTTTCAGAAGTTGCATTATAATGTCATCATGATGGCAGATTCCTGCCCTGTCTGGATTTGTCCCTTTGAATCCCCAGCATTTCATATTCCCTAAAAGATAATTCTGTTGTCAAAATCACCTTGGAATATAAGGCAAAAAGCAGGTTAGGGCACAAGTGGTAGAGAAGCTATAGTAATATTTTCTTCAGGTCTATTCAGGAAGCTCTCCATGTTAGGGGAGAATGCGAAGCTTAGGCTTCTGAACATGTAGGTATCACAATGCTATCGTAACACAGGGAAGCAGGTCAGTTTGCTAATTAAAAATCTACCAAACTGGCCAACACACCTCCTAACTTCTTTTCCAAGCTCTGCCACGGACCTACCATAGCCTTGCAGAAGTCATTTTGACTGTATTTGATAGGTCAAATCGATATCTATTTTCTTCCACAAGATGCATAATCCATAACTCATATCTGTGCAATACTACAGAGATCCACAGTCAGAAACAGATTAGGGAAATGAGAAGTGGAAACAAATATAACAAATGCATATTTGATGCTGTTCTCTAACCCTCTGTTTGATTAAATAACATCCCTTCCTCCTGTAGCTGTACTGAGTGGCTCTTGCTGCACACTGTAGGAGTTCTGTCACACTGGGATTGCTTTTCTCCAGCGTGATTTAACATTGTTTTATTTTTAGAGCATTTTTTCTAAATAGATAAAACAAACTCACGAAAGGAGCTTTCAAAATGAATGTTCCTCTTGGGTTTTCTCAGGTATTTTCTTCATACAGACCAGATTGCTGCACTCCCCCCCCCCCCCCCCCCCCCCCCCCCCCGGCCACTTAACACAGGAGCTGAAGAGAAGGACAAGAGAGGAGACAGCTTACACTCTTGAAATGCCCATGGTTGTCTTGGGCAACCTGGAGGCCTGGTCTAGGCTCAGGGCCGCTTTATTTTATACTTGGGTGAAAATGCTGCTTGAAGCTGGGCAGGAAACGAGCTTCACGAGCCCAAACCACAGATGGCACGCTTGCCTTCACCATATGATTCACCAGGGGTTGAAATCTGGGAGACGCCATTTGGAAGAGCCCGCGGTGTCACTTCCGAAGCACAAGCTGTGTTGTCCGTGGGCAAAAGGCAGGCAGGGTCTCTGGGTACCAGCGTACAAAAGGAGCCTGTATGCATGAGAGCCCTTATCACTGGCAGGCTCTAGGACTTGCAAAGTCAGAGCAAGGAAGCCCAAAATACTTATGTGTATAGGCAGAACCAGCAACAAACTTTCCACCCTGATGAAAGCACAATGAGGAAAATCTTTCCGACAGATTCACAGCTGGTTTCAATCTACAGCCTAAGCATATCTAATGGGCCGCCTTTATCAGAGAAGCTCTCATAGGGTTCTGGCTGCTACTGAGGGCAGTTTGCCACTGTGCAGACCCCTCAACAACAGTCAGAGAGGACACTGTGTACTCCCCACACCAACTGAGGCATGGGGTAATAGAGACCATCTGCTACAAATTCTGGCCTTACTTGCACCTTTATTAATCCATTCCAGCTCCTAAGAACTTACTGCAGTTAATTTAGCTGCCCTATTAAAGTATCAGAAAAATGCAAGACATACCTCTCAAGAATCTTATTTCTTCTTAGGTCGCTCTCAGAGGTAAATTAAAGGATTCTACTCATGTGAAAGTAACAACACCTGGTCTCAAAAGCTCCTGGGTGAAACTCTGGCATCTCTAGAGACAGGAGAAGTTTTTCTGTTAGGAGAGGTTAAGAGAAGCTACCACGTTCAGTAAAAGCAGGACCTTTACCTTCTTTTACAGCACGCGCTACTTACTAAAAGAGAAAAAGTTCAAAACCCCATATCCATTTATGAAAATTTGCAGGCTAGGGACTTGCTGAGAAGTTATTGTGCGCATCTCATGTAGTAAGTAAAAAGTACTTCAAATATACAAGACTTTATTTTTCACCCCAGTGGCTTACAGATTGTCCCGGGACAATAGAAGTTTACAGGGAAGGGGGAGATGTCTGTGATTAACGCGGCTTTCAGCTCTTCTTCCTACAGATACCCCGTGGACATTGCTGTATTCTCCAGAATCTAAGCTTCCACTTAAAAAAACAATGAAGTTTCTAGCCCATCTGGGTTTGCGGAAGCAGAATGTAAACAGATGTACTGTTGTCTTATTTTAGAAGCTATAGCAAGCCAGACTGAAACAATAGCACTAAGAAATGTCAACTGCTCCCATTCATCTCAGTGGGGTGGGGTGTTAACTTTGAAGCCTAATTGTGACCACTTTAAAGCCAACCTTTTAACCATTTCACTGCTATTGGCACACCAGAAACTCCAAAGTAATGAACTTATCCAGGCTCTGTATTTGTATGCATCACTCTGAGGTCTCCCATTCACTTGAAAAGGACGCTGCATTACAATCGAGCTAGTTTGAATATTCTTTCACTTAAGAAGTTAGCTAAATTGTTTGCTACTGTCTTTCAAAACTAGGGTTAAAAGAAAGTCAAGGGTGAAAGGTTAGCTTCATTGTTGATGCTCTCAAAAGTGCCACACGTGGGATTTCATGCTCTTTGCTTTGATCAGGGAGCAGTTCATTTCAATAGACTGACAAACAGCTACGTACAAAACTGAAAATAATCACTATTCAAATAACACAGGGCCATCAATTAGGAGTAAAAAAAAAATATATATATCCTAATGACATTGTAACAAGTACTTGCAGCAGTAAAAGAGGGGAAAGAGGGGGAAAGGGTCTTCAATTTCAAGAACTTGTGACTCTCGTTACCTTAGATCTAAGGTGCAAAGGGCCTAGTTCTAGCCATACAGAAAAACCACTTTTCTGAAGGTGTTTTACATCCAGTTTCCAACAAGTTGAAACATTCTTCATCAGGAGTCACTCTTAAGTCAATATGTGAATTTCCTCTGGGACCAACAGTTGAAGACCAGCAGCGCTACCCACACATTTTTGTAAACATGACTTCAGATGCTGTGGGAAACTCAGTTGAAAATTATTAGGGCGAGTTACTCTAGTTTGTGTTTCTGAGCATCCAGAAGCCCACTGGCATGCAGCTGGACACGGGGTCCCAGAAGCAGTGGTGCTGCAGAGCACGATGGAGATATACTGGTCGGGTTTGGCAAGGCTGTTTGCAGCCCGCCTGAGGGCTCTGCTCAGCCAGCCCTCCTGCCCATCTCCACCCCAGGACCTTTCTGCAGTGGCTGCCACAGGTCGTGGGTGGCACAGGAC
This sequence comes from Burhinus oedicnemus, assembly GCA_008921705.1. NCBI lineage: Eukaryota > Metazoa > Chordata > Aves > Charadriiformes > Burhinidae > Burhinus > Burhinus oedicnemus. Next base: position 3,135,640 of record VFFE01007199.1, on the reverse strand, counting down.
TGCTGCAGAATGATGTACGCATCATGTTAATAACTCTTCCCAGCTCCCATTTCTATGGTTACATCTGCACTGATGATCTAGCCACAAGCCTTTTTACTTGTAATTTTCTTCCTAACAGCACACATATTAGGCTGAGAAGTCAATACTAACAACACCACAGCACTACTCTGGCCATCATTAGTACATCCACGTTTGGTACCTTAACTAGATAATGCTGACATGTCTCAAGATGCCCTCGATGCAGCTACAGGCAGCAGCTCAGTGGGAGTGAAACGGGACGGGGAGTATCATCGAAGTCAGCTACATGGCAGAGCTAAGAGAATGGCATCACCCAGCGAAAGATCTTGAACAAGCACCTGGGACAGGAGTAACCTCTCTAGCTCCCAGAGCAACTGGAAGAAAGCAAGGTGGAAGGACCTGCATAACCCACGCTACCTTTACAGCAAGACAACTTCTTGAGTGCACATTCTCATTCCTGAATAAAACCGTCTTCACTTGGGAAGGTCTTGAACTGGTATAAAAGTGCCTACGTGTGGTAAGGAATAAAGTTATTTTGGTAGAAGGGGGAAACTTTCCTGTCTACACAATGCCTAGGTGTTTATGGAAACAAAGCCCTAATTCATGCAGTTCAGGGTTTTTTGCCTGCTGCAACAGACAATACTCTGACGTTGTTATTAGCACGTTATGAATGCACAATCCTTCCATGTGTAAACTTCCACTGTAAGCTGGGCATTAGGGTGTTTGGAGTTTGCCCTAATAAAAACACCAAATCCAAAAACCTCTATTATCAGGCATCTATGCTTCCTAAATCTTGATCTTTAAACCACAACAGAATATTTGTAAAATGCTCATGATAGAAACCTGAAAATAAAACTCTGTTTTCACTTAAAAGCCTGCAAACACTGACTTCACATGCGAAAGGCCTGGTGGGGAAAGACACACAGACACCTTCATTTCCTATTGACTTCAATCAGCTGCAGCAGGGTGATCAGTTCTCTGCAGAAGGTGCTGAATAAGATCACATATTATTTCACAGACGTGTTTGAGTGCTGTTGAACATGTTTTCTGCAGATGCTGAGAGGCACAGAACAAAGGCAGCTGAAAACAGACTTGGTAAGTTTACAGTTTTACTTTATCACTGTATTAAATTCCCATTCAACATCAATAAGGCACCACACGCTTGTTATAGAAATAATAAACAGCCTCATAAAAACTAGACTTGCCACTCTCTGCTTTGCCTCGCATCCCTTTTCTTTTCAACTGCTAACAAGTAAAACAACCTCCCCGACAGCTGGATGTGCAGAAGCCTGTGCCGGCCGTGTCCCGGTCCGGAGCGACGCTGTGGGCTGGAATGCTGACGCTGGCAGGGCTGCCACCGCGTTTACTTAACACTCATTTCTCTCAGTCTGCTTCAGACCAGAAATGCAGGCAATGAAAACCTATTCAACCTTTGAGAGCCTCGGCTGTGGCGGTTAGCAGAGCGGGGTCTTTGCAGGTACATGAAAGAGGCTTTCAGAAGACGCTCCCATTCAAGGGAGGTCGAAAGAGAGCCCCCAGCTGTCTCTGGTTACCTTTTATTGGCACGAAAAGGGGGAGGCAGGAGGAGCAAGGTTTCAGGACAAATGAAAAACAAGCTTTCTAAGATTCACTGTTCAACCTCAAAACAAAAGCTCGGTGAATTTAAGCTGAAGGAGCTTAGTTCCATTTCTTTCAGTTTGGTAATTTATTATAGTGCAGAGAATGAAAAAGCTGTTTCAAGTAGTGGATTAAACATTACCCTGAAACAGAAGTAGAGTGGAAAAAATATACGTTATGAATTCAGGAAGTTTCTCGGGCAAATAAATAGCAATTAGCAAACGCATGAGAAAGTGCACCATATTAGTAGGTATCCAGGGATCTTTGGGTGAAAACATTTACCTCATGATGATAGCTGGACAAAACAGCTGCCACAGAAGCATTACTAAGTAGAGGGTATAATCTGTAAACACTCGCCACCCAAATTAAACCAAGGTCTGTTGAGATGTAGGAGACAGGCCTCATTTCAGGAGGCAGGCGCGATGGCTGCGGACAGCCCAGTGCTGCCTTCCAGAGGAAGCCAGCCCAGAGCAAGCTGAGGGCAGGAGAGTGGCACCGGTAGGAGTGTCACTCTGCTGGGGGAGGAGGCACGCCAGCCAGCACACCCCTGCCCCTCTCAGCCCATGGGGACAGGCAAACCACAAAGCCCTGCACTGTCCCAACCTTGCTACAAGCCTGAACGAAACCCAATTTTGTAAGCATTGCATTACATAGCAGACTCTCCCAGAGGCATGGTGGATGCCCAGATTAATTCTGGTTTCACTCCACGCAGTGCCTTGGAAGAGAAGACGGATGGGCCAAAGCTTCCCTGCAAGCATTAGAAAACCCATTGCTCCCCAGGCGACCACGAGCAGTTTGTCTACCACCCAGCCATGCTGCATGGTGGGGCACAGCACAGGGACCCCAACACAGCTGCAGGCACCCGTCCTGCAGCCCATAGCACAGCACGGCACCGCACAGCATGCATGGCATAGTGCCGCACCAGGGCCAGCACGCACCCTCGCTCGTGTGGGGTGAAGAGTCTCAAGTCTTGGTGCAGCACCGAGTCTCAGTTCTTCCTGTTAAATGAGGACAGTACCATGTCCCTGCTTCATAGGATCTTTTAAAGAAATGTGCGGTCCTCAGACAGTGTGGAAGAGGGGACCCCACAAGTCAGGAACGCCTGCTAAATACGTTCAACAGTGAATTTAACAGATTACCTCAGTCAGAAAAACATAATTAATAACTATAATACCTAATATTTACATAGTTCTCTATACAAACCTGTTATTTTTCTATAGAGGTGTACAAATATTACCTAATCAGTCACCTGAGGACACATGGCCAAAGCCTTGGCTTCTTGATGAACTGCAGAAGTCTTAAATTTTGACCACACGCTCCAAGGTTTGTTGCATTGAATCTAGGCAACGCGCGTTTAGCTGCACTTGTGTAAATACCTTGAGATAACTCAGAGCCCTTTATAAATTTAGGTGGCCTTCATGCCACCTAAATTTAGGTAGGTTTGTGAGACCTGAAAAATGATACAGAATAATTTATTAGCAACTTCCATAATTTTTCAAAGACCAATATTTAGCATCTGTGTTACAGTTTTCATTTCACACCAGCATGTCTCTTGGAGGTAAGCTAACCAGAGAGCAAAACGTCTGGTTGAAGCAATGATCTGGATCATTGCATGCCAGCTATCACCTTGATACAGAATGAAATATAGAAAACCAGGAAGGATTTATTTAGAATTCATTTGGCAGTACTGTAGGATTTGCTGTAAGGGAAAATATCTAGGAGTTTATGTAATTCCTTAAGTCTTTGAAGAGACGAAATGGATAATTTAGAAAGAGTTCTTAGAAACACTTAAGAAGAAAATATTTTACTCATTACAGTAACTTCTTTTTTTCTAGATCATTCTTTTAGTCTCTTAACATATCTTCAAGCAAACATGGCCTGCCAAATATTTTAATCAGACTACTTCTGATCTGTAATCTCTCTGACATGGATCATATCTTAATAAATCATTTCACAGTCTAGAAGAGCCTTCAGGAGCAACCTATACAGTGCTTGCAGACGGATTATACAGGAGTCACTCAGCATTACTGCAGGTGATACGAGGGGATAGAAACACTGGTCCAAAGGCTGGATTTATTATTTTGTCTCAGACCTTCTTGCAAGACACCCAATACATTTTAGACCCTACATTTAATAGAGGTGAACAAATCAGTATTAGTCTTATTTTCCTATAAAGAGCACTTACTGGCACCATACTTTCATCTCTTCTCAGATTTTACGTTGGCAGCAAATCTTGCAGGTGGTAGGATAAATACTAGAGCAGACATCTGCTAAACACAACGCAGTTGTATTCTGTTATTAAAACTGCACTCTTTCTTGTGTTTTTGGCGGCATTCACTGTTCTAAGTAACATTCTGCTTTACTGGCATCCCAACACATATCCCAGTCAATAACCGGTCTGTTTTTCATCCAGGTCATCCTTGTCCACCTGACTCCTCGCTTGCAGAGCTCTTTTGGGCAAGCTACGTTTCCCTTTCTATTTTAACTATTATGGGCAAATGTATGCTGGCCCCTTGTAGAGAATGGACGCTGTGTGCCTGCACCTGAGCTCCCATCCATGTAAACAACATTGGCAGAGCGTTTAGGAGAGTCTTCTGGTTCCCATTTCTGTTACTGGGCCAAATTCAGTGCTGTCATGTGCTACTCGATGACTCCTGTTTTCTCTTTGATCCCAAGCCCTTTCCTTCTCCTCCTCGCCACCACCACCCCTGCCCCAAGCAGAAAAAGGAGCTGGTCCCACTGGGGCCAGCGAGAGCCTGTCCAGAGGCTGCTAGGAATCTGGTCCCACATTATCAAAACAGCCCTCCCATTAATTTGGAAGTCCTGACCATTTCTGGGGAAAGTCTACTGCTTATGTAACACATCAGTTCGGCAGAGAAGTAGCAGTCTCCGAGGGGATTTAGCTTTATTCAAAACAAAACTTTTTTTGCGCATTTAAACATACGAACAACTGGACCCCTGTTTTAGCATCCCCACTGGCCAGGGCAGGAGAACAAACAGAAAGCTTTCCAGGAGTGGCCTTCAACAAAGAAAACAAAAGTGACTTAAGAGGCTCAAAGCCACACAGAAAGACTCTTCCCATCCAAAAACTGGAATAATGAGAAAGAGCAGTCCTCGTAGCATTATTATTTGCTAGTGAACAGATCCAAGCTCCGTGTGACTCCTGACATGTAGTAGTAAATGCAAGAAGCGATAGTGTCTTACTTGCAGGAAAAAACAACTGAAAAATTTGGTATTAAATATGATTAGAAAACTCTAAAGAATGTGAAAGCTTTACTTCAGATATCATCACCATTCCTTACTCATTGTACGGGGAACTCACACAAGGAGCTCACTAGGACAGTTTTATAATCTGATTCCAAAGGAATTGCAATAAAAGGCCAAGAAAAAGGGTTGAAATAATGAAATAAAGCAAGTTATCATCAGTAACATTGCATGGACATTGAGCAATAGTATTTACAGACCACAAAATAGTGGGTATTTAGGGGTGTTTTGGTAAATATTTTACTGACTCACTTGTTAAGGGCATTTCTGGTAGAAGGAGCTCTTGAAAAGGAGACAGTAGACGTGTTTTAGAAGAGCATGCAAAGGTAGTTGCAACAGAGGCACAGAAACAGAGATTGATGAACAAGATTAATGAAGCTTTAGATATCATCAGTTGTTTATCTGAATATCTGCAGTTTACTTTGGTTTAGAGATTAGGCTTACAAGAACACGTAGTATCCGTCAAGCCAGACATAACCACCAAACTCTCTCAGTGTATCTTGACTCCTCCCTCCTCCTTTCCTGTGTTTGAATGCTAGGCTGTACATGAATAGAAAACACTACGTTTTTACAAATCTTGGGAAAAAGCATCTCCCAGTTTGGGGAAATCCTTTTCTTATCTAGACACATTTACACAGCATGACTAAAATCCAGTGTGAATACGCTACTGATACTTTATGCTGCTGCCACTGTGTCACAGAACAGACTGAAACTAACCTTGTACACAACCTTAACTCCTATGAACTAAAGATGGGTTACACAAAAAATTCCCTTCCCACCACTGAGAGAGAATGCCCTATCAATCGCACAGTGCGTGAAACCAGAACAAAACACTCTGGAAGAGGAAGCAGCGGTTACAGCATAACTATTTGACGCTGCGGGGGGAAGAAGGCATAATTTAGCTCGTTCAGAGCACCTAGGTGGAACACCTTACATTTATCACTTATTCCATGTAACGGAACTCAACCAATTGATCTTTATTGGGCTAAAAATGGTCATTAAAGCATTTACCCCTTCTATCTACCATTATGCAGGCTGAGGACTGCAAAGTTTTATGAAGTTCTTGGAAAGGGGTTTTCCTCACAAGTTTTAAAAACAGCCGAAGTATTTTGTTTTCAAAGAAGGTGCAGTGAACTTTTCATGAGAGACTTTGTCTGCTTTCAAGCGTCGTGGCTTTTTTTTCTGCAAGGTGACACGAGTAGGATCAGTTTCTAGAAAAACACCTGAAAATGCTGTGAATGCATAATACAAAGTAGGTAACGTGGAGGAACTCAGGAGATTCAGCTGCACACAGAGGATTCTGCACCACTTTACAGACTGCTAGGTTACAACTAGCAACTAGAGATGGAGGTCTGCATGAGTTCTATTTACGGTTGTCCAAAACCACACTGGAAGATAAAAAGACACAGCTGTGAGGTACAGTGGGATGGAGTTTCAGAAAAATGACTCCACTTTCATATCTCATTTGGGTCATGCTTACACAACAGGAACAAACGGTTTGTAATTGAATCAGCTGAACTAGACTTGTATAAACAAGACCTGCTGAAGTTTAAATTTTGTCCTACAATTTCCAATATTCATGTGCAGCTTTTTCTAAGAATTTCCTGTTCCTGGGAATAATGAATCTTTCATGAGGCCTCTGATGAACTGTGAGCACATAATGGGAAATTAGGTGATTGAAATTAATTCCTGTGTCCAGTCTGGCACTTAACTAACTTGGTTTCAAATGCTGAATTGGCTATTAAATGTGCTAAAGGTAAGCTACTCTAAACACTAATTAAACTATTTGTAAATTGTTCTAGGACGTTTTAATGTGTTTATATGCCTTGTTCACAAACGTTTCCAGAATTTTAAGTAGTTTAATTTAATATCCCCAGTAAAGACTAAGCCTAAAGGTAATACATGTTGATGTGATCAAAGTCTCTGAATGAATGAATATACAACTCAGCGCAATATAACTAACACAACGAAGTAAGTTCTGTTAAGTGATATAGGCCAACAAATCACAAACCCAGGAGGTCTACAGGTAGAAGATCCAGCCATTCTTCGCAATATCATCCCACACTTCTGACTAGAATTTCCAAAACAAACAATCAAAATTCCTGATCCCCCTTTTGCCCAAACCCAAAGAAAAAGGAGTCAAAATAAGAGGATGACATGAATGCAGTCATCCATATATCATTAACACACCTACCAAACTAAGCAGAATCTCAGTTCATATGAAATCTCTTTTTCTTGTCCACAGTAGCATTATTAACATTAGTATTATGGCTTGATTTTTTTCTACACACACCAGAAAGTAAATGTCAAAAGTATTTCAATATTAAAAGCAAGCAGTCTTGGTAGCTATATTAATATGATCTAGACTATATTCTCTCAGGTTTCCCTGGAAAAAATATGCACATCTAAACTCCTGGGGGTTTAGGAAGAGGTGGAGGTTGGACAACTGTTGGAAACAGAAACAGACTTTGCCCTAAAGGTAAGAAAAGGAAGAGTGAGGGTGTATCCCAGAGGCTCTTCCATTTCCTGTTGCCGCTGTAAGGAAGGACAAGAATTCAAGACAGTTCCTGCCTGCTGCTGGCTTACTTTGTATATTCACTCGTGGTTCTCTGCTTCAGGCTAGGACTAGGACTCAGGGAGGGCTATTCCCACCCAGGACTCTCTATCAGTTATTGCCAGAGACACCATAAAGAGGTAAATCAGCAGAAGCAACGCAGTTATTTCAGCAGTACAGGAGAGAAACTATGGAAAAGAATGAGGCACCAGAAAACGCCAAGCCACAACAACAACAAAAAAAACTAAAAAAAAACAAAAAACAAACAAACAAAAAAACCCACACACCACTATGTGGGGAGTAAGCGGCCATTTTTTTCCCCCCAATAGAATAAGCAGGAAATTTTCTAACTGAAACATTTCTGACAGCATCATAGTTGATATTGCTATGTTGAAAGAACGAGACCATGAAACCCGTGGACATTGCTGAGAACTGTGGCCAACTGTCCTGCAAATGGCCCGTGTCTGCATTAGCAACCTCTCTCAGCCTGTGGAGGCAGGTGACCGGGTCCAACCTGCCTACTGGGATGGTCTCTGGGATGGCCTGTCTCCAGGGAACGCTCTAATGGGTCACAGGCAGAGACGACCACGTCCCAGGCACTGGGAACATTCTCAGGCACAGCTTAACTAATTCTGGTACTTAGACAACACTAATGTCTTTTTAAACTACCGTGCAATACCTTCCTCTTTCACCAGGCAGTCACAAGCGATGAGCAATCGTCTGTCATTAACAAGTGGTGTCTGCAAGGAAAACCATAGGTGTCCTCTCTGTTGAGCCCAGGGGCAAGCTGCAGTTTTTTGGGGGGTCCCTGAGAAGCAGGTACACCTCCACGTCATCAAAACGGACAGACACCCTAAAATGGACTCCCTATATAGAGTCTTATAATTTTGTGTTATAGGGCTTCGTGATAACAATCCTTATAAGTTTTCAAGCTGTAATGTACACACGTGCATTACAACCAGTCTCTCACCAGCTAGATTTGCATTCATTGTTACTCCTTAACCTGAAACCTCAGGTTTAAATAACTGCCAGCTGATATTATCAATGTTTGGCTTATGAGTCACGCAGCCAGCATGAGGGGCCAAAGAAGAACACAGCACCTTTACAAACACGTCCTAATTTTTCTGCTGCCACGGGGAGCGGGAGAAGCAGGGAGAGGGCACAGGAAGGATTTGCAGCCTGAACCAAAATACATGTCCCGTGCCAGGGTTATACCTGTTAAGCACATGTAAATTCGTAAATCGGGTCATGAAGAGAAAAGCAGGAAAACAGCTCTGGGACATCAGACCTAATGTTTCAGTATAGTTTCAAGTTTCAGCAAGAAACTTTCTGCTAACTTGCTTCCTATTTAAATTTGCTCCTTCACATAAACACCAGATTTCTTTAAGTATTTATTTTTTCCTCAGTGAGGCTCCAGAAATTTGAAAAGAGGGAAGGGACAGAGAAATCACTGCTCTGGATTTGCCTTGACATAAAGTAGAGCCATTTAAAAAGCAACCGTCTGCCCTCCCACACACATGTGCTAAGGACAGTTTTGCTAAAAATCAGCAGAGCAATCCACCTATGGAGAGGCACAGAATCGAGTTGCTCTCATGAGTCTTTTTCTTCCCAGCAGAATTCTGCACCGTCCCGGAGCCCAGCGGACTCAGCCTTGCCGGGTGCTGAGCGCCTCGGCTGGCTGCTGGCTCCAACAAAAGCTAGAGCAAGACGCAGTCGCCAGCCTCACTCAGATTGCACAGATATGCAATATGCCCAGACTGGAATCATCTGGGATGCATTAGGCTGGGAAATCTCTCATCTCTGCTAGCATACCTGCTTTTTATTCAGGGCGAGTGTCGTTACAACAACGGTTATACGTTAGACTGCACCAATAAAATGGTCTACCAGAATCTGGGTTGGTCGCTGTTATCTCAATACTAAAATTAAATATTTCTATGAAAATTAGCCTTGACTTTTGTTGCGCAAAGTAAATCAAAAACCATTTGTTTTGTTTAAACTGGTGGATTGCAGATATCAGAATAGAACATAAGGAGCGGAGTGGAAAATTTTGCAGTATGGCACTAGGTGATTCATTATGTTTTGTCTGTGCTGCAAAATCATTTTCAAGGGTATCATATTCTCTGTAAATTATTATAGCTTCTAAACCGGATCACAACTTCAACAGTAACAGACCAAAACCAGCATGCAAATACTGACTTCATGTCTTGCGTTCAGATCCTGCTAGCAATTGTTCAAGTATAAGCATATTTAAATTATGAGTGTTTCTCTTATCTGCATCCTCTGTTCAGAGGTGTGGACCCTTACGCTTTTGCAGTGCCTGGTTAAGGTTCATGGCTTCAGCCAGAGAACAGCAAGGTAACAGCTTCTTTCTTGTAATTCCCAGTACTTCCTCGCTTCAGCCAAATCAAAACCACAGGCAGTAGTGCATTACTCAGACTTTCGCCACAGACAAAAACCAGCCCCAGAAAGTTGCCTGGGCTCCCTGTGTGGTCAAGCTGGAGGTAGGCAGGCCCTTCCCAGGGGCACTTATTTCCACCCCCACCTCCCCAGATTAACACAGGTGGAATGAACTGCCCTCTGGACATGCTTATTTAGCCTCCCTGACTATAAACAGGGCTTAAGCGACTAGATGCATTGCTCAAGATAGGCAAGGTGAATCTGTTACTGGAACCTAAGCTTCACGAAAAAGAAAAAAATTTACGTTCAGTAAGAACGTGGTGCCTTTTCCTTTAAAAGCAGTAGCCCTGCTCTGCTGATGTCTCTGACTGGGATGATGCGGCCACTGGGAACACTGGAACTGCCCTGGCTTCCAGCTATTTCTCAGGCAGGTCTTGGCGTTTATTTTTGACCTTTTGGAGACCTCTTTGGGTCAGGTAACAATGCTCGCCTTCTCTCCCCAAAACACACAGACTGAGCAAAGCAGGAAAGTGAAAGCAATAGCAGCATTCCGTCAGGCAGGGAAAGAGTTAAAGATATGAGGATCAGGGAAGCTGACTTTCTTTAGGAACTCCTACAGTTTCAGTCACTTATTGAAGAAGGATTTATATTTCTGAAGAAAGGATCTCTACTTCCTCCCTCTTCTGAAGCTACACGTTTCTCTGCCAGACTGCGATGAAAAGGGCCCTCCCTTGCCCATCACAAGCCAACGCTGAAGTCATCCTGTTATTCTTTTTTACCTTGCACACATGTTGAGGCTTCTCTGCGGAAGTCTTGCTGAGACACACATCTCTTATTGTCTCTTGTTCCCCTTTGCTCATGAGGCCTTGTTTTAATCCTAGATTTCTTCTGTGCATAGTTCAAGCAAGAATGTTTCCGGGATTTCAATGAAGGGGGATCCATATACGTAGACAATGCTGTTTTCTGACTGCCCGTGATCATCTGTTAAAAACAGAAGTCACTTCTATGAAGAGGGTATTGTATTGTAAAGAGCTCTTACTTGAAGGTCTTGCTCACCTCTTGTTTGAAAGCTCACCTGCTGTGCCTAATTACAACAGATCAAAGCAATAAGGCCACGGAGATGGGCCCCTTGCCCCTTTCACACCACAGCAGGGTTTGGTAGGTTGCTGCTTTTGGCAGGTGGATGTAGAGCCAGCCACAGGGTGATGTGGCTTGCAAGAGACCCCTCTCCCACCTGCATCACTAGAGAAATGCTGCAAAGGCCCAGCATCACATCACCCTGCTGGAACCGAGAGAAGCAGAGGCTACCTCTGCTCTCTATTCTAGGTAATATACTCATCCTTGAGGTTGAGCTTAAGGACATACTTAGGGACTGTCTAGACTTTTTACCTGCTGGTATGCATTCTGGACTGATCTCTGCATATCAAGGCACTGAAGGACATATACGGCTGCAGAGGGACTCCAGCAGCCACCTCCCTTTGCCTGACCTGGTCACTTGCACGTATCCAGTCCATCCTCCCAGTAAAGAAAGGGTCTTTCATAAATGGGCATCACCATCGTTTGCTGGAGGAGGCAGAACTCGGGCGACCTGAACTCTGCACAGCAAAGACACAACGAGCACTGCAGGCTTCAGACCGCTCCCAAGATGAGTTCAGATATGATGCAGGTGTAGCCACAGGCTTTCCTTGTGGGAAGGACAGAAAATTGGATAGGTGTATGTTATGTATCTTTGGGGTTGTTAGAATGAGGAAAATTAAAGTGAAGCAAGATTAAGAGGTGTATTAGGCTGTCTCCGACAGATTTTTCCACCTGTCAGGAAGAGTTTCCCACTGAGTGCATAGGAGGTGCCGAGCCCCCGTGAGGACTCCATGCAGAGGCTGGAATTTGCAACCACAAATGGCCCTGTTTTTCTGTGCAAAGGAAGGTATCGGTGTATCAGGGAAGGTATCAGTGCAGCCTGTCGCTACTGATACTGTAAGCAGAAGACGGGAACACTGGGCCTTTTGTTTATCAGCTCTCTGCAGTCTACGGCCCCTTTGTGAAAAGTAAGTCACCTTTCTGCAGCTCTTGTATAGTGCAGTGCAACATTTTCAGGTCAGCTCAGCTGAACTGAATCTGCAATCACCTGATATCAGTGAGTTAAAATAGTGCTGATAAGAAAAATGTCAGTACAAGAAAATTCTGAGGAGCACAGTGCGAGAATAAGTTGAACCAGAGAGGACATGTTCTTTCTAATAAATGCAAGTTACTTTTGGCTGGTCTTTGCATCCCAGATTTACTATTTGTCCTATGGGAATCATTGTATTGCCTCATCATGGGGCTCATATTGAAGCTGTGCTTACTCATGCTTGCAAAGCACTTCAAGATCAGAGAAAGCAGGGTCTGTAAAAGCATAAAGGATACTTCATTACCATTATTATTTGACCACAGCAGTGGGGAAGTATGAAAATGCTTCAGTTCATTAGTTCACGACTATCTTTTAGTAGCTGTAAGTTCAGCTGAGAACCTAAAAGCAAAAACCAGCAAGCAGCAAGGTAGCAAGCTTCACACTTCGTACACCTCAGTATAGGCCTAGGTTTTTTACCTCACTGTAGCTGGTGCTTATTTTTAATACTGTCTTTAATCCAAAGGTAACAAGTAGATGCAGAGGTAAAGTAAATGCAAATGAATCTGGGACTCACCCTAAAACATCTGTCTCCCAAAATGTTACCCTCTGCCCCATATCCCAAGTTGTTATCCTTCTCCCTGCATAAGCGTTTGGGGTCTCATTAACGCACCGGGCAAGTCTACACAGCAAAAGGCTGTTAGAGACCCTGAGGTAGCTTTGAGGAAACTGGCTTGTCTACATGGTACATTGCAACGCCATGCATGGAGGCTAACTTAGATCCCAGAGGCAATGTAGCTGTGTCTGTAGAGCAAAGCATGCACGCTAATTAGCCCTGCCCCTGAGGATGCTGCAGGAATGGAGCTAATTAGGTATGCTGAGAGGCACCCCTGTTAATTAGCCCAGGGAGAACACACAACAGCACCAACAGAGCTTCCGATCATGGCATTAGCTCAGGGATCTCTATAGTGTACTTGGCTCCGTAGCATAGCTGAGCCCACAGGCTCTTTTGAGCATCATCCTAAGAACCTAAATATCTTCTTTCAGTCCAGTCTCAGCATCTGACCCTGCTTTTGCAAGTATTCATAGTTGGGTTTCTTTTTCCTTGATGGTAGGAAAATTAAGTAAATAGATTCAAAAGAATGAAGAAAAAAGCCAGAATAAACCACACTACAATAATCTAGTATTATTAAATTCAGTTACAGGTAGTGACATGCCTGTAGGGAAACACTGGATATTCCTAACCCATCTTGATAAAAGGCATGCTTTGGCTAGTGGTACATGTTTTGCAAGCAGTGTATCTCTAAAGGCACTGTTAACTCAAGCCAACTCAGCCATAAATACAGACTATAGTATATTAAGTTGTAGTCATGCAAGATTTTCCATTACACGTTCAGGGCTGAATGAAATCATTTAAGCACAGGCCCACACCTAGGAAAGATGGAGCTCCTGAGAGAGCAGTTTTCTCCCCTTCCTTCTCCCCTGCTTTCACCATGTGGGAGAACGGGGCTGTTCTGGCTGGTCCTCTGCCTCCTCTCTCTATCACGCCCCCAGCTCAACAGCATCACTGTCCGTGGCTTTGCACGGCGGATGTAAGACTCTCCCCACCACTGCTGCTATCCAGCCTGCCTCCAATGCTAAGCAACGTACGCAGTTATTCCTCTAACTTCCACAGGTTGCTATACAACAATGCGGGGGTAAATAACAGTCTGTCTCCCCCGCAGCCAGCACAGATACGAGGACGGTGATGAGGCTATTGTTAAGGACTGCTTCCAAATGCCATTCCAAGCACCATATCGTAGGTACACATAAAAACACCAAGTTAATGCCTTTCAAAATGAAAATGTGCATGCTTCGTGTCATTCCAGGAGGGTTTTTTTTTATGGTTCTTGTTTTTGAAAAAACAGATCACAGTGATTTCCAATTATCTTGCAGGCTCATGCATAAAAGCACCCAGTTCTTGCCCATACATTTCAGAAAAATGTCTTTGCACACGGGTAACTTCTGAATAGGATCCTAAGCCCTTAAGTCCTGGCTTGAGTTCTCTATCTGCAAAAAAATGCACAGTGAAATTTTAAATCTGCCTCAAGAGCTTGTAATGTGGACCTGCTGGAACATCTGAGACAACCAAAATTTGAGAAAGTGGATATTATGAAATTATAAATACCAGAGAAGACAGAGGTTTCTTCTGGAATTAATGTGGTTCCAGTAGCCATAATACTTAGGCTTCTGTTTAAGATGGCTACATTTTAGGTGTATAAAAGCAAAAAATTTCAGGCTCTTATCTTTTAAGTTCCCAGGAATTTACTATTTAGGATATGGAGGGTGGGTGGCGGGGGCGTAATATATCTTAAAATCAAAGTTCGGTATTTAATCTTTACTTTGTATCCTTTAGAAAAAAATAATCTTAAAAGTATGCTTTCTGTTTATGTAGCTTTATTATACTTGTCAAACTAATGTAGTGTGCTATAGCACTTACTAATGCAAACTGGGATATCTCATGCAACCTTGACTTTACCACAGGGGTTCTGGATGTATACCAGATGCACAAAATGGTCATTAACTTGATATGATATGAGAAAGGTGTTGAAGTGAATAACTTATATTGTAGTAATAGTGGTTCTGTCTATGGACATTTTATCTGGCTCTTGAACGGCAAAAAAATACTTTAACATGCCTTGTCTCCAGGCAAGTTTAGAGTGACCTAGAGACTTCTCAGTTTCAGAGTTCAAAATCTGCCTCTCCATTTATACTTGGCCAGTGCTCAGACCAAAGCTGCGATACACCACATCGTCTCACAGACCTAGAAAACAGAAGAGACTGAAATTCTCGGCAGGACCATCTCCTGACTGTTTAAAAGCCAATACTGTGTGCCAAAATAATGAAAACACCCCAGCTCTGTTTCCAACTGTATAAATAGCTCAGATTTTCAGATTTACTGCCAGAGCTTGGCTAATACCCTTCAGTTTGCCTGTCCAGTTTTACATCTACCAATAACTATTTTCTCCTTTCTATCTATTCAAAACAAAACCTGAAGCACAAAGGTTATCAACTTCCAAAACCTCTTGTGCATAGACAGACCCATAAGGTCTCTGTCAGTGAACAACAGCTCATCATTCATTCTCATTATACTGGCACATAAATCTTCTGAGTGACCAGGGAAATGGGAAGCTTGCTACCCTCATAACATTCCTTGCGTGCCTGCTGAAGGCATTATGTCTATACATTGCCCGCAATTCCCAGAAACACAGAGTTAAGAATAATTCAAGATATGTAAACAAGGAATAGGAGGGAAGGATGACCTGCATGTAAACTTGATCAAAAAGTCCTCAAAACTAATTGCTTGAGGTGGTTACGAAAATAAGAAAAAACTGTGATGGGTATCAGTCTTATTTCTCAAAGGCTGACTGGGTTGTGTATAGTTTGCATACTCACCCCCCCCCAAAAAAAAAAGTGATTAACAATAGAGCTGAGGCTCATAGATTTATTCAATGTGGAAGCCCTTAAAAATTTTCTAATGGAGGTGCTACACGGACAACAGCTTCACATTTGAGTTACCCTGCACTGACCTCTTCCAACAGTCCACAGAAATGAGAGGTCCAGCAGACAATGGGCTGACTGCCACGGAGCTACAAAGTCGTCTGTGAGACAGAAAGGCTGAGCGGGTGAGCGGCTGTGCATCCAGGGTCCAAACATGGCATTTCCCAAAAACAGCACGCTCCAGATCTGCCCGACATGTCCACACAGACACAGCCCATTTCTTTTGTACAAAGGAAGAGCTTCCATTTCATATTAAAAAAAAAAAAACCAACCCACAACCAAAAAAACATCTGTCTGCCCTCCAAACTCTTAGAATTATAAATAGTTTGAGTGACAAATACTTCTGTCACAGTGTTCAGGATACCTTCAAAAGATATCCCTAGCACTGTATGTGATTAACCATCGCCTGGCAGAGTTCACCCTTATAAATATATTCTGGATAAGCTTGTTGGTTTCAACAAGAATTTGTGTGTCTGGGTTTAAAGGAAGAAGAGAAGAAGCAGGAAGGTATGCTTTTCAAGCCGACTGGTAGAGCTTGATACCTGTGCTTTGACAGTAATAAGAGCGTTAAATTCCTAAATGTTGTGTACTACGTTGCTCAACAGGTTTTATCACAGAAAAACTGAGTAGTCTTGATGAATGAAGCTTCATCTAGGATGTTTAAAAAAAAATTTAGACATTATTTGCATAGATTGCGTTAATTTGCTTGTTTCCCACCCCTCCCAAGCATCTCAGTACCTTGGAAATGAATTATAGTCAGAGTTATTAAAATAAAATTTAAAAAAAACAAAACAAAAAAACCCCAACCCCAAAGTCAATCTCAAACCACAAGACAAAGCAAACAGTACTGTAGTCTATTCTCAGACCTCCTCAAAGTTAATCGTATGCTAGTTGTCAAACAACCATGCATCTCCCGGTTGTCTTTTTTCCCGAAATTCTGCTATGGTGCCTTCCACAGACACATTAAATTATTTCCTCTTCAATATGTTAAGGAGAGGGGAAGAAAAAAAAAAAAAAAAAGCACACTCCAAAAAACCCCCATAAACAAATAAAAAAACCACCAAAAAGCAAACCACCCTAAAGTCACATGTGTTTCTCTTTAAGAAAAAGGGTCTCCCCAGTTCAACTTAATAAGCAGAATAGTCCTCTGTTAATGAAGTCATGCTATGATTTCAAAAGTACCTAGATTAGGAAAGCAGTAGTATTGGTAGCAATGTCATTGTCACACAAGGTAGAAATATTCCTTCTAACCCTTTTTTAATTCCAGCCTTCCTGGGACAGTGTTTCAACCTGTACAAACCAGATTCTTTCCTAAATTTATAACTAAGTTGAGAAACACATCACTTCAGAGCAGCGTAAGGAAAGCTGTGCGAAATACTAAGGTTTAAATGCTCTTTCAAAAATAGTTTTTGTCATTCTGACCCAACAGGAAGAAAAAGGGAGATGAAAGGTTTGCAACAGCAGCTTGCCTCTGTTGGTAGAGCCGGAATATGGGATTTTGCCTGGTTTATTTTAAGTCTGAGCAGCTAGCAGCTGGAGTATGTCCCACATGCTAGCACTTGGAATTCCCCCGGGAGAAGGTTTGTTTCAAATGTAACATCGGCCCTCCAAAGCTGGTCATCTTTCTGCTTTATTAAGTTTAGGTATGTGATGAGCTCCATATAGTTTGTTCATCAAACCTAAATTGGTTCATAAGAATGTAACTGCTTAATAGGATGTGATAAGATAACCAACATCCTGCTGTATAAACAGGATGCGAAAGCAAGACTAAACCGCAAGGCCAAATAGTAAAAAGACTTGAAGGAGGGGAAGGAGGGGGGGCTCATGAAGACGAGGAGTTCGT
>VFFE01007199.1:3092472-3115641 GCA_008921705.1 Burhinus oedicnemus | reverse complement strand
AGGTACTCCATCATTGCCTCAAGTCTCGATGATAATACACCTATTCTGAGCGATAGAACCTCCTTCGCCAGCTTCATAGGAACCGTTTTTGATTTAAGTGCAATCTATTAGCAATATCTGCTTGCACACACATACACACCCCGGCCAGATACTGAACAGACGCGGTCTTGCAGACTTACACAGCAGCTGTGACAACAACTGATGTCACCTCCTTTGCAGAAATTTCCACAAGTGTCTTCCAAAGGCCAAGTTAAACGAGATAGAGCTTATCAGTTTCTTTAAAGTGCTCTGGATGAGACCAGTCCATGTGACCCCCTTCCCAGCCGCGGGGGTGTGGTATGTCACAGCTCCCCTATCAGCCGGCACATGGCGGTGGCAGATATGAGACAGCAGAAAAGTAGTAGTAACAACATCACCCGGGCTGCTGAAGACGGAACAAATACGCTGAGTAACTTCAGCGTGTGCGCGCTTACTTTCTGAAAACAGGTGGAGGGTTTTCAGCCCTGACTTCTGCTTGCACATCCCACTCGGCACAGACGGGTGGTAATGTTGCCAGCTACGCATTGGGAAGGCTATGGTTCGTTAGCGTCGTATTAACGCCTTTAGCAGTGAGTTGCAATTCTTTTTTTTTTTTTCTTCCCTTCCTTCCCAAAGTTTTCCCCTCTTTTGGGTATTCCTGTGAATAAGAAAAGAAATTACTAGCAGGGATATTTTTCCAAAAACAATTCCTTAAAATAAATTCCCTGCTGCTGTTCTTGCATCAGAAATACTAGAGAATTTCAGAAGACACCCTCCTCGGTTTTACTGCTTAAAATACCGAATGTTTCAGGTTTCCTTCACTGCCTTTAGTTAGGATTAAGTGATCAGTTGCAAAGAGTTAAATTTTTAAGCTTTCACAATGATTAATTTTATTCAAAATATTAACTAGCCACTAACATACTAACAAAAGCATATATTTAAATATTTGCAAAACACCTCATTTAACACTGCATCTTTGCTAGGACAAAAAGGCGGCACCTTACTTGCAGAAGTTTAACAACGTAGCCATAGCATTGAGCATCGCCTTTTAACAACTTGCAGTTTTCACCCCAGGGCTCTCCCAGGTTGCCTTCGTGGGCCTGTTAGCACAGAGAACAGCCTTAAACTCTTACCTCCAGCTAGTTCTCATATTTTAGTTAACAGATGTTGGTAATGCACCTTTTTTCTTTGTGATTGTATCCCTTCAGTTCCTGAATTCGTATGCACTTACCCCTCCTTGTCACCATTCTGCTGAGCTTCATTAAGTGTTTCCCCACAGTAAACTTTTCTGATTTTAAAAAGCTGGAAATATGCTGGGGGAAAAACATGAAATTAAATTTAAAGAAAAAAAAAATCTGCTGAGCAAAGACAGACACCTTTCAGACTGTTTTGTTGTTTTTTGGGGGAGTTTTGGGGGTTTTTTTGTTTGTTTTGTTTCGTTTCTTTGGGGGGGTTGTTTTGTTTTTGGTTGTTTTTTGTTTTTTGGGGTTTTTTTTTGTTTGGTTGGGGTTTTTTTTTTTTTTTATTTAACATTTCAGAAGTTAGGGGTGTGCCTTCCTCTTTGTAACACAGCCATTTGCTTTTTGCAGTACTGTACCACTGGATATATTGCATCAATATATTCTCCTTTGTTCTTTTTTCTTTTCTTTTTTTCCCCCTTCAGGTTGTCACGCCAATCTGCTTTTACAGATTCATACTTTGGATGCTAAGAATTCACCTTATGTGGAGATTCCTTGCACCAGCACAGTTACAGTCACTCTCGTTCACTTGGGCATGTCCCTTGTAAATTGTGCTAGTGGTGTAAGATTAACAGATCCTGGCATAGAGCAGCACAAGGTATAAATTCCGGATCCAGCACAGCAGTGAACAGTTTTGTATATGGATACACAAGAATTTGGTGGCAAAGATAGTAAGAGAAGCTGAAAAATTCAGTCCTACCCTTCATTCCTGAGGTCCTTCTCCTAGCCCCGCTACCAAGTGTGGATTGACACAATTTATTTTTTTTCCCCCCCACCAAATTTTTTTGCAGTTCTACCAGATTGCTCCAATCTTACCGCAATCTCACACCTGTTAAGAATCTCACTGACTGGTCTAGCCAACTCATATTGGATGAAAAAAAAATCTAGATCACCTTTACCCATTTCCTCTTTGAAAGTTAAGCATCTGCAGATAGAAAATAAGCTTTCTAGGGCATGGACAGCCTCTCTTATTTCAACTATTTTGTGCCCAGCACAAAATTATGGCTGGAATCTAGATGTTAATGCCATCTTAAATAATAATATTTTTTCAGGTGCTGGCCAGAGGTTTAAGAGATAGTTCCAGCAATGAGCATATTGGAGTAGCCAAGACACAGCTGCTCAAAACAGCAACATGCAGCAGTTATATAGGCAATGAAGAAAGACCTTCAAGAAAGCGATGGAGGACAGCTGCAAATCAGTCCTTGCACTCTCTCCAACTCCAGCTGCAACTTTTTATCCATAAAAGCCCCAGTATTCACGATCCAGGATAGAATTCTTCTTATCTCTGATATTTCCTTGGTGTGCTGCTTACAATCACTTCTCCCACCGTCACCTATTTTTGAACTGTCTTTGGTTAAAGATCCTTAATCCTTGTTGGAACAGTATAAACGGAAGCATGGATCACCAGCCACCTAAAATCACTCGTGAGCCCTGGGCTACAGTCTTTCAATATTCTCCCCATCAAGTCTTCCACAGAGCTATAATGACTTTTGCACCCAAGTTTGCTTTACCTTTATGCCATAGGGATGCTCTAAATGGTCCTGTTATGTACAGGACATATACATTTATATGTAATCCTGCCCACGCAGATGGTGAGACGCCAGCTATGAATCAACAGAAGTTATAAAGCTTTGCCAAAGGTACTCACAGCTGCGAGTTGCACACATGGGTGCTTGAAGTGCTCAAAAAGGCCCTGCTTTCTTCACGCCCGAAATGCAGGCCCATAGCCCCTACACCTACAGAATTCACAAGCCAGTGCATGACAGCCCGTGCACAGGGAATTTTAAATGCAGACACATGACCTCAGATTCCGCTCATAAAGGGTGATCTGTACTGCAATGTTTGAGACTTACAAGTGCAAACACAGCAGAGGCACTACAGGGCTTATGTGAAAAAATAATTATTCCATGTAGAAAGGAAGTTGGCTTGCTTTGAGCAGAGGTGTTAATAGACCAACCTTTTTCCCCAACACCAGCCTGCTCACCTGAAAATATGA
This sequence comes from Burhinus oedicnemus, assembly GCA_008921705.1. Classification (NCBI taxonomy): domain Eukaryota; kingdom Metazoa; phylum Chordata; class Aves; order Charadriiformes; family Burhinidae; genus Burhinus; species Burhinus oedicnemus. Next base: position 3,112,389 of record VFFE01007199.1, on the reverse strand, counting down.
AAACATCTACTGACGCAGTGTTGTATTTATTTGAGATGGGTATCGTATCTCACACGTTAAATGTCTTGTGCATTGCAGACTAAGATGGTAGTTAATCTGAATGCCAGTTATAAGAGTCATTTACTAAAAAAACAAGCCTTGGACAACTGTGCTGCAATTTTAGTAATTTGGGGGCAGAGAGGCATGCAGATCATAGTACACAAATAGGGCTGAATTTAAAAGAGCAGCTTCAGAATAGATACCTTACCCCTTCCACTGGGTTGGGGATAGTTAATAAGAACTGGATCTTGAATGACAGTAACAAGACAGGGCGTTGGCACAGAGAAGACTTACTTCATCAGAGATCCACCAGAGTAAGAATAAAACCAGCAGCAACTGGAGCAGGGGAAAGGGGGAAGGATTACAAAGATCTATGGTAGAAAAGGTATTGGGGTCCCTCTCAAAGGCAGCATAACTTTGTTTCCTGAAGAAGGTTTCTTCTCCTCCTCCTGTCTCCAGTAAGTTTCAATTGCAATCAATGGTAACTCCCTAGCAGCGGCAAAAGTGAGAACTCTTGGGTATACGTGGCATTAGCAAATTAAGCTCTGGGCCATCAGCTGTTCTGGCTGCACCTGAGTAACGTCCTCCTAGCCTCCTGCCTTCCTCCATCAGCAGCAAATTCATTCCCTCTGCCAGCATAAGCATGCACACAGTAAGTCCCTAACCCTATCAAAATGAGTCAGGCCTGAAAACGGGGAAGACAAAAACCTATAGGAAGTGTTTACACTAAGCCAGACGCTACTGAGAGAACCAAGCAGTTGCGCAGCTATGCCTGCAGGTTGGGTGGGATCCCAGTGACACCGAGGGACCAGGACATTCTCCTCACCTGCTTTCCTTCCAACTGCAATAGGCACAAGCCAGAAAACACCTCACCAACAGCAATACAAACGTTAAGGAGTGAAGTTCTGTTGATGCAAAGTAGGCAGCACTGACCAAGGGCACTTGTTCTCCCAGCAAATCCCTCGTACCTCAGAGAGATGCAGGACTGGCGTGGATGGGCAAGACATAAAAGTCTGCATCTCCTACCTTGCAGTTTAAGTATAGGCTACTCCTGCTTGGTTCTGAAGTTCTTTTGGATAGACTTTGGGTAAGGATAGGAGAGGTTGAGCTTTATTGGCTCAGGTTGGATATATACTCCCTTATATTTTATTTCTAGCCTAAAGGGGTTTAGAAGAAGGGCGAGTGTCTAAGGTCATACATTTGTCTCCTACAGTAGGGAAGTAGACATAAAAAGCTGCTAGAACACTCAGTGGAAGATGTTTCTGGTCAGATGCTAATCTGTGAGGCAGGGGCTCCCTGGACATCCACACCTCAGTGGAAGTCCTCCCATGACTGCTTCCCTCGGGACTCTATTTGCCCCTTGTTTTAGCATCTCTGCAATAACCCAGACCTAGAAGAGGAAAGGAAAAAAAATAGCACTTGTATCATGTAGTCCTATCTATGGAACTCTTACATCTGCTTCCATGAATCTATCCACCTACTTTGCTCCTCCCAGAACCGAGACTGTCTGCACTCAAGGGAGGACTTTGCTTTTGCTCTGTTTGTGGAAATGGGTGTGTGTATTTGGGTGTGTTTGAGTTTTTAGTGCTGGTTTCATATGCTCTAAAATAAGCAAGCTGCAAGGCTGCTTGCTTTATGGAGCTATACTACATAAAGAAATAATTTCTCACCAATGGCCCGAGGCAGATCATGCAAAGTTATTTGCTAAGACATTGGAGTGCTAATATATGCTATGCATGGGCACCTTTTACACGTATCACGCACACCTACTTGCTGGGAAGCAAATCAATAACTCCCTACAAGCAAAGCTTGCATTTGTCTGCTCTTTATTAGAGGTGGGATGATGCCCCAGGGAGGGCCACAGGCATTCCATTATTTAGGATCAGCGCCTGCGCAAAATGGAAAGGCTGCTAAAAATAAGCAACATTTGCTCATTGGTATAAATAACAAAAGCGAGAGAGAAAGAAAAACAGAAAGAGAACAAGATGAAAATGAAAACTGGCCCCAGACCAGGCCTTGCAGAATGACTAGTCACCTCCTCATTGCCAGTTCTGTCACCATCTCCAGTATGGGCGAGATACTTTCACTGCCAAGTGCCCTCAGCTTCTTTCCTGGGAGGACCATTACTTGCAGATTCACAGTGGGCCTGAGCATAGGAGGTAGCAGCACACGTGTCTTTCCCTAGGAGTTTCAGGGCTTGGGCGTACTGAAAGAAGGATGCAGCACTTCACAAGCCAGCACCAATGCCAATGTGATCCCTGCAGTAGCTTGTGAAGCAAGTAATTAGTTTATCTCTGTTTTGTTTATAACGGGAATTATTGGGGGTGGGGGGGGGAAGTCAGGGAGGAAGGGTTGCACTCCATAAAGCTATCACCATTAAAAACTTTATCCTCTCTTTATTAAAATAGAAAAAGCTTTTGGATCCTGATTTTTCTAACAGACTTTCCTAGCAAATAGTTCCCAGAGCACACTTGGCTGCCTACTCTCAAGTACTAAAGCTGAGAAAGCTAAGTTGTCCCTGTCTATATTTGGAGGAAAATAAGATGACTAAGCTAATTAAAAATTCACCCTTGCCCTGTATAACTAAAAGCACTGTACATCCCTGTGGCACCAGACGTTTCAGAGTGGGCTGCCTTTTTATACAACTGGAAAGTTTGAAGTCAAGTGTGCTTCTGGTTACTTTTCATTTTAGGTTGTTGTTAATAAAAAGGAATAACAATTGGGAACCAGCTCCCAAGTAGCACACTCTATTTTTCCTCTGCTTCTATTTCATGTATTCTATTGTAATAAAACACACAAAATCTATTAGCCCTACAATTAAACAAATAACGGTATTAACAACTCCCACTCACCACCTTAAGCAGGTTTAGCTGGGAGAGCTGAAGCAGCTGGCTCTGTCCTGTGTCTCTGCCAGAGGTCACCATCCTGCCGTGGGATCAGCTGATCCTCCTGGATAAACTCCTGAGCAAGTGCAGTCTACAGGCTGCAGCATTAACATAAACCACCTCCAATTTCAGTTTACTCTGGCAGTAACCTCCTAGAAAAATAAAAGGGAGGAAATCTAAGGCTGGTAACTGTTTCATCTCTTAGTATCAGATAAATCCACCTTTGATTACATTTCAAAGCCCTAAAAAACAGAACAGTCAAGAAGTTTATAATAATGTTCTGGCTTATCATGAATTAACATGAATTCTCATAATGAAAAAGGTCACTAGCATAACCATTGAAGCTCTTATTTTAGCAGTGTGTTAAGAAAGGTCCTCTAAAGTTTATCCAGGTATGTGTGGAGTTTAAACATTTTCAAAAATAGCTATAGCTGCTAACTCTATGAAATTAAGCTATTTCCAAACCTAGGACTAGGACAAATTTGGGTATGTCCATGTGGCTCCGACAATGTTGCAATATCCGAGCTGTCATAGTTACGATATGAATTCTCAAGCGGTAGAAAGACGAGAGAAGGACAAGGTTTCTACTCCAGTCAGGTTATTTTTCATGTCAGACCAACAGATGATTGGCTCAAAAGCTATCAATTTCTCTTTGGCATCCACAGTAGAGATACAAAATACTTATAGTACATTTGCTTACTGGTAACTATAGAGAAAACACCAGGTGGTTACAGTTAAGTTTCTGGTGCACACATTTCACACCGTCAAATTCACACAAAACAGAGAAAGATGTCGGTTTTGAGTAACGTGTGAATGAGGAGAGTGCTAAACAGTAGGTATACCTGGAAAGCAGGAAAATAACACAAAAGGAGTACCATGGTCTCCATAGTGCGGGGAGCGCATGCAACAAGAGAAGATTAAAAAAATGAGGGCAAGATTAATTATGCTTAGTATAGAGTGTGATGCTAAGGTGTTTGAGGCTGGCAGGTGGAGGAAGACTGAAACAATGAAGAACCTTCAAAAGGAGAGTGATTGGTGATATCTGGAAGGGTTTTGTTTTACAGCGCTTGAACCACGCTTATGTAGCTACAATACCACAAAGTCCTCGTATAGGTGCGTTGTGTTAAGATGAGAGGATCTTCTGTTGTGGCTTTCACCGCACCTGTCCTAGCCTCCTATGTACAACTTTGCACGGATACGGCTCCAGCTAGCCCTAAGACATCAAACCCTGACCTCACGCACCCCTCTCATGCCGCCCTTCCAAACAACACAGGCAAGCCCTTTTCCTCTCAGTCACGTTTGTAACCGAGAGCTTCCCTGCAGCTAAGGTAAATTTAGAGTAGGTATATCGGCACAGAGACGAGCAGGATCTGGTGTCCAACATCTAACCCTGCCCAAAGTCAGCCACACTGATTTTCAGGACTACTTTATTTAAATGATCTAGAGACATTGTGAGTACGAGAGAGGAGGAGAGGGAGTGTGACACCACTGGCTTGAGGCACACGTGGCAAGGGCAGGCGTGAAGCCAGCCAGCTCCCGAAAGGCAGGGGAGCCAGCCCTGCTCGAGCCCAAAGCAGCTCTCCGTGCTATTCCCGTCACGGGCTGCTCTGCAGAGCCTCTGCCAGTGCGTGGAGGAGGGCACAAGCACATGATAAGGATAAGTGGGAACTGAAACGGGATGGCACCGAATTAATTTCCCTGTGCGTGACCTATGCGCTAGATTTTCTGGCATCTCGAAAGGCACAAAGAGAAACCCACTGGAGTAAGCAGGACCCTGCGTCAGCAAACCACTTCATTTCTCACCTGAAACGCCCAGGCTGGCGGAGCTGCGAAGGTAAGGATTACTCACTGTTTCCAAGCACAGTATCACGTGTTTAAGACATGACTGCAAAGGAGCAGGGAGAGCATTCATCTTGCTTTCCTTTCTTCCTTCTTTAAAATAACTTAGAGTGCATAATGAAGATGTGAAAGATGCCATTTCTGCTCTCAAAAAATAAAGACGGGGAGTGGGAGTCCAGTGGTTTATTACCAGGCAACACATCTACTGTGAAACGCCCCGTGGATGACCAAAGAGCAAATACAATGACATCATCACAAGCATCAATAAAGTAAAAACTGAACAAGAAAAGGCTTTATCTTCAGCTTGCCTAATGTGAGTAGTTCAATCAAGCAAAGAAAAAATGTCTTGACAATTGTATTCAGTTAACACTTGAGGAAGATCTGTAAATACATTTAAAAAAGAAGGTCACCAAATCTGATCTGTATTTTTCAGCCAATGAAATTTCTTCCACTTATGCTTTTGTCTATCGCTTTTGCTTGCTGCAACTTTTTTATTGAATATTTCAGCCAACCAAAGGAAATAGCAAAACCAGAAAGGAGACAAGACATTCTTTTTCAGGGAAACTGGAAACTAATTCAGCAAAGTGGGTCAAAGGAAATGCTGAAAAATACAAATCCATCCTACGGTTTAGCTTAAGCCAGAAAGTACCAGTCTACACACAGGTTTTGTAGCTCTTAATAGATAGTTCAAGTTTGGTTTAGAAATCAATAGAGAGAAAGCAGAACAGTTATCCAATGTGGATAAATAGGCCACAGCATTTGGGACTCTGGAAACAGCTATTCTAATAAAATAATACAGTGGCAGACACGTGTATTTGCCAAAGATCGTACAGGTCCCCTTCCAGCAAGAAAGACCCGCACTGAGGAATGCAGGAGCCTGTTACCTGTTTATCCACTAAAGCTGCAGGTTAAAGAGAAGTACCTGACAGAGAGTAGGGGCAGGAGGGGGCTGGATATCAGGAGAAGCTCCAATGACAAACCGTCTCCTCGTCTAGATGAGGCTGATAGTGGCTTTAGTTGCACTACAAGGGAGCAAAGCAATGGAAGAAGCCCTCCCTCACAGCTGGATTAAGAGATTGCAAACAAGATGGAATTGTGCATCTTCATAGTCCTCAGAAAGGAGAAAGTAGCTAAACCAGGACAAAAGAAGAATAAGAGAGTGGTACCAGAAAGGAGTACGGGAAGAAGGTCGAGGGTTTGGAGCAGGGGTTGCCTAGTCCAGGAACGTACCACTGGGAAGGGGTCCAGCTGGCTACAAGCGTCACCACCTACTTGCAGGCTGGCTGCTTTGAGCCAGGCTCTTCTGGGGACCACTGTGACCAGCAGTGGGTGCACTAGAGAGGTGGGGAGGCCTCATCACAGGCCGTTCTGGCAAACTGTGTGGCACTCCATGGCCACGTCTTACACCAGCTTTCTCCCTCACAGCAAGTTTCAAGGCAAAAGTGTTTGCAGCAAGTAAAACCTTTGAAGGGAAATGGCAAGTATGGAGGAGGATTGTTCGCAGCCATCAGACTTGTGCCCTATTTTATGCCTACAAATGCAAAGTAAATGAGAGGTGATTTGGCAATGGTGTGAAGAGGCTGTCCCTCTGAAACTCCAACCTTTCCCTCAGTTTCAGGCCATGCCATGCCTCCTATGTTACTTTCAAACAGCTAACTGGCAGAGAAATCCATGACGTAAGCTAGTAACTACATGAAATTAGCTCTAGCCAACTGTGAATTCATTTGTTCTTTCTATTTGCAGTCTCTCATTTGCTGAAACATAAAACTTGGTACGAGTCAGCATATTTCACCACATTTAAAATTATAACGAGGGCAAAGGCACAAATAAAAATATCACCAATGCAAAAGACGAACAAAAATCCAATCTAGGGACAATCATGGCAGCAGAGCAATTTGGTATACCTGAGCTACTTTACTGCTGTATTTCATCTTCTAGTTCTAGTCTAGCTTTTTTACTCTCAAAAAAAAAAAAAAAATTAAAAAAACAATCTCTTCCTATGGATGATTAAAAAAAAAAAGAAAAAACACACAACCAACCCACCAAACTCACCATTCTTCATGCCGATTTGCGGACTAAGACTTCTGCAAGCTTTCAGTACCTCTATATGATTAATAACAAAATAAACACCACTTGCCAAATAAATCTGCACTAATCTAATCTAACAGCATCTAACCACTCTCAGCGTTCCCCTATTGTTATACCCCATGGAATGATTTTGCTAGCCCTCCCCTAAACCCGTTGCTTCCTGTACCTCCTGCATCTCAAAGGCATGCAAATGAATCCCTAACAGCTTTTCCCCCTTCTTTGACACACATACTTTTTTTTTTTTTTTAAACAAGCAGACATGTATTTATTTACATTGTGATAGTCTCCAAAGGCTCTATCCTGCGCTGTGGTTAAAGCAAACAACCAATCAGCAAAGCAAGTCCAGAGTTCAAGCAGCAGCAATCACTGCGCTGGCAAACTTCGGCATGCGGGTACCTGCAAAACAGAGAAGTACTCACTGGACTCCAGCCGCACTGCGATGTATAATTGCTTCCTCTGCTAAATTGTTTGGTATCTGAAGTATGGGAACGTATTTCCTCTTAAGTAGGGTTTCTACCCTTTACGTTGTCATAAAAACTGGTTTCTGTCACCTCTGTCAACGTATATGAGCTATTGCAATAACTAGGCACAACCCCTATTCTCAGTTACATCTACATGGGTAGGTCAAGCGTTATTAGAACACAGCCAGAAAACACAGCTAAATGAAAGTATGGTTTCTTGACTTAGATAAGATTTTTTTTTAAAAAAAGTCAAGGACAGCATTTTCAAACGTAAGGGCAAATAATAGGCCCCTGAATCCGTACCGGGACACACAAAGTGAAGCCCCATCCCTCTTTGGGAATCTATTTCAGTTAAATAGGATCATTTTGGTTTAATAAGCTCTATTTTGGTTAAATCCCTGGCAACACACCCATGAAGCAGTCTGCAAACTTCGAACAGCATAGCACAGCACATAGCTCCACCAGGACTGCCCACCACAGGGAACTAGGGGGCCGTCACTGTTGGCCAAGATACACTTGTGTCCCCTTGCAATGCAACCACTTACTGCCAATCTTACTGCAGTAACGAGCCTGCACAGCGGACCTCGCTGCGCAAAGCCCATCCGGACTGAATAGCTGTGGAGTCACTTTTTCTCCCCGGTTGTGCGATCCGGCTTCTGAAAATGCATCCCTTCAGGAGAGAATAAAAACCAAACAGCCAGGCTGGCTCTAGCACAGACGAGGACTGCCCCTCCCAGTCGCCACATCATCGCACTGGGCTGTAACAGGTGATGGCCAACACCCAGCAAGAGCTGTCAAGGGTTAGTTTTTCCGTGGGGTTTACCTAGTGGGAACCTTTAAGAAAATAAATCTGGGCTTCAGGTGAGGATGCCAGACTGTGTCAGGGATGTTAGGCAGGGGCCCCTGAGGTGCCCTTTCCACACTTAAAAGAATTTAAGCTTGCATTTGTGGTGGAGGAGGTAGAAGGTAGGGAACTTACAGCTGAAAACAGAGATCCTTGCTGAATTTTGGGGCCAGGAGATGTCTACCAGCTGAATACAAAAGACCTCTCCCCTTCCCTAATCAATCAAAACAGAGATTTCGGGAAAAGTGGGCACCTCCAGGTGTTCTCCTGAACCACCTGCAAATATCCAAGCATATTTAGGCTGAGCTTTAACCAGATGTCTGGCAGAAAGCATCATCCCGCTCTTGCAAGCAATTCACTGCATGGCCTTAAATAAATCACTTGCATATGATCAGCACTAGAGAAGAAGGTTTTCTGCTCCTTTTCTTTTCATGTATGGAAGCATTACATGAAAATAGGCAGAAGTATTGGCTGTTATGGCCAGGAAAAAAACAGAGAGGGGGAAGAAAAAAAGTTGACTTTTCTTTATTTATAGGGACTCTTCACTTTCTTACTTTTGGAAAGAGATTTTTAAATGAGATCACCGTACCACAAAAAACCACTGCAAGTAAGTCAGAAAGAGGAATTTTCAGTTGGACCTGGTGACGTGTATTATTCCCAAATAACAAAAATATCTGAGAAAATATTTGAAGAAAAGCTTTCATTAGAGAAAGTTAGGGGTTGTCATAGCTCAGAAAGAAGAGGAACAGCCATCTAAGAGCTTGACAGGAAATGTGACATTCCTCTCCCTTGCATTTGAAGGTCACCTTTACCGTTGGTGAGATTCTCCCTCTGCAGAAGGGGTGAGCAAACGAACATGCATCACATACATCCGCTCATCTTCTGTCCTTACGTTTCCCATAAGGTTCCTTGGTTTTTCCGCCCACTTATCAGCTATTGATACTACTCTGCATGTCCAGAAACCAGCTAATTGATACGAGTAGAGTAGCTACACATCTGTAACCTAATCTAACTAGTAAAAGCTGACTCTGCCTGTAGGTCTGCTTTTAGGAACTGCCGTTGGAACTAGGCAGCACCAAGGATGCATCAAAAAACCCCGGGTGAAATGCAAGGTACAGCTGGATGCTAAAATGAAATAGGATTTTCGGCGGCCCCTTTCCCCGCCGCCCCAGGTGCTGCTCCCATGCCCTGTGGATGCGGGGAGCCGCAGCGCAAAGCCCGGCCGGCAGCTCACTTGGCTTTAGCCATTTCACACTGCAAGCCGGGGATTCAAAGCCAAATACCCGGGCCCCCTCCTACTTTCCAACACAGAAGCGATTTAAACCAGATCTAACACCTATGTAGTACTGATTCGGTTATCTTCAAAATCCCCACTGTTCTGTTTAAAGAGCATATCCTCCTAGAATAGCCCCCTTTTGATAAACAACTCCTCCTGCGTGTCAGCCGAACCACGCTTTCGCTCGTTATCACAAGTGGAGCCGCGGCAGAAGGAGCGTGTGGCGAAGCGGGGGAGGAGGGGGTCCCGGCTGAAAATAGAGGTCATTGGCAGCTGGGCTTTAGACTCGGGTTTTTAAATAGGTTTTGGAATGTGGGTATGAAGCAGTTAAAAGAAGCCTGCCTCCAGCCCTTAAAGGAAGCAAGGTCTAGTCACACGCCTAAGGGCGTAGTAGGACCTCAGGTACTGGGGTCCGTGTGCGCACAAGTTTCGTGTGTAAGGAGGTCAAAACACAGAGGGAACAAACGAAAACTTTCCGAAATAAAAACACACAACTCCAAAGAACCCGGTTTAAAACAAATTTCAAAAAGGAATGATTAAATTTAAAGGCATATTTAAAAAAAAAACCAAACCAAAACAAACAAAAAAAAAACCAAAACAAAAAAACCAACCAAAAACACAAAACAAACATAAAAACAGAAATATAGTTTTAAAAAGCTGTGTAGGCCAGAGATTTCTGTGCCTTTTGCAGTTTGTAGGAAATTATTTAACAGAGTTGCTACAAATTACTGACTTTTTTATTATTATTTTATTTTTTTTACATTCCAAGTACGCACTTGGGGGACTGTGACCGTTTCTAAAGTGTTTATTTTATGAAAAATATTAACTCTTTTCAGTAAAATAGCACTGGCATGAATCTCTAATGACACTACATAGTTTGATTGTGTATTTTACTTCAAATATCGTCTCGGCATGGCTGAAAATAGTTTTACTTCTTCAATTCTTCAGATTAGTTGGTATAAGAGTGTGATAAACACTCAAAAATCTGTCACAAAAAAAAAAAAAAAATCTTATTTTGTGTGTTCCATTAAAAGCAAGCTACCCTAAGAAAGCTGATCTTCGAAAAGCTGATATGACTGACTTTAGTAATCATCAGCACACGTGGGAAATAGTAAAATGGAAAAAATGTACATCCAAACACAAAAAGCGATGACCAAAGTAAAATACAGGCTAAATACCATTTATAGTCTGGCTTCTGGAAACCACGCAACTCCTGCAATATCCATGTGTTTTGCTGGCAACTGCATAAAACGTTCCTGTCGTTACAGCAGAGGCAGTATTCCTATCGTGTTCTTACGTTAAAAACATGCTCTTTCGTCCACAAGCCACCAGGAAAACCACATCACTTTGTTCTAAAATGTTTGCTGAAAAGGCGTAAGTGGCCTAAACAACACAAACTTCAACATCTTCAGCAGTGCTATCTGCTGTCAGGGCTAACTGACAGCACAGCCGGGCCGCGGGCTGACCCCAGCTCGCACAAACAGGCGAGACCTCGGATAAGGCGGTCGAATTTGGAAAACGCTGGCGGTCGGCGCTGCCTGGTTTCTAGGTTTCCCACAGATAGAGCATCTGGGCAGCATTAACTGTGGCATCCTGTAAACACTGGCTGGATGATAATCGAGTATAACGCAGGCAACAAAGTGACTGTGTAAGACTGTTTTCCTCTGTTTTGGTGGTAATCAGATGGCACAGCCAAATGTTGTGCCTGTGGAAACGAGCTCTGGAAGTAGTTAAAGAAGTGTTTACAGCGCAGTCTGCAACAGATAAGCAGACAAGATGCTCTTCAAAAGTCAGGAAAACCCATCTGAGCGTAAGTTTTTTTCCTCCTGCTCAACACCAAGAGCCACAGACACCTCAAACACAGCTCCAGCCAGAAAATTGGACAGGCTTTTGCGCAGATTTCCAGTGTTACGGGGCTAGCAACACAGGCAAAGTCTCGGTCCAAATATGGCATATGGCAAAGCTTCCAACTGGTCAAAGAGGTGACAGAAGTTCTCAAAAGATCTTATACATAAGGCAATAAACTTTTTAGATCTTGCCATTTCTATTTAAATAGGCCAACCACAGCCTATATGCACATACATATATGCAAATCATCACATGGGAAAAGCTTGAATATAATTGTTGTGCAATTGATAGGGAGGAGCAACATTGATTTTTCTTTTTACTAATGAGTTTTTCTGTGTCTGGGTAGGAAACGTAAGGTATTGCCTCTATTGCAGTTTCTAAAGAAATACAAGTTAATCTCATTCATTCAAGGGTCCATACTGAGAAATGAGTGGCAGCAAGGGTTCACAACTGCTGAACCGATCTTCCTCCCATTTATGATCTTCTAACTTCCTTGTAACAACTACAGTAATTGCTGCTGCACAAGAACAACCATTTTAAATAAATTTTGGCTAGCCTTTGCTGCACTTTGGTGGTTGAATGGAGGAGGACGACTTCTTCACGTGACCAGCCTCCAGAAGGTCTACCTGGACTGCTGACAAATACTCACTCCCCCACAATATGAGAGCCTAGTCTGCACAGCTCATTGAAAATTTCGTAAATTATAAAAAAGATGCAAAGGAAACTAAGTAACTCTTATAAATATAACAATTGTTTATGCTTGTAAAAACCTAGAAATCTGCCATTATAATGAGGACAGTTTGCATTTTGTGTTCATCTCAGAATCAACTGCAAGAAAAGAGATACAACCTATCTACTCTTGCAGAGACCTTTGTTTTCACAAGTTAGCGGTTTTGGTTTGGTCTTTTTTGAAACTGAAATAACCTACATTCAGATAAAGCATACAGTATGGTTGTCCTCCATGTAAAGAACGATGAATACTTTCCATCTTTTAAAGTCAGCTACAACTGAAAGAAGCTTCAAGACCAAAAAAGGAGAAAAGCAATAGATTTCTTTTTAAGGAAAAACAATGGATTTACCTAGTAAAGGAAAGATTTAAATTTACGGACTTTGAGCAACATTGCTGGAAAAAACCAGTCCATGCGTTCATGCTATCTATCACGCTGCAGACTGAAAAACACGCACATAGCAATTATGTGCAGATATTCACTGAGGGAAACTAACACTGTTATGGAATTAAACACAGAGATGAAAATTAGCTGCAAACTAAAGGTGGGGAGGAACAGAGTCCAATTTTGGACCTAGGGCTCTGACAGCATGCATTAAATATTCAGAATACAAGCTCAGGATCATCAAGGTTGCTGTGAAGGGAATTCTAGGTTCATTTCAATGACACGGAACAACTCCTTTAAGGAAATCAAATCGCACTGCACAAAAGTAGAGGCACATCAGATAGAGAGGCTTACAGCAAAAATAGAGCCCCCTGTTCTCAGTGCTCCTTGGTGTAGCTTCTACAAAATAAACCTTTTTCTCCCGCTTTCCCTTACTTTTCTTTTTAACAAATTTGCAAATGTTTATGAAAAGAAAACAGAGACGAGATTGCATCTGGTTTGTCTATGGCGCCATTTGTTGCTATAGGGAGACTACTTGGAAAAGGTGATGAGTGGTAAGTTGGTGACTGATATTAATAGAGAAACAATAGACAAATTGCTCTCAATGCTGTGGTTAACCCTTTAGTGTTGACAGTTTGGTTTCTTCCTCTTCTTTGGGAGGCCCAAGCAGAGGATGATAATTACATCTCCCTGCACAAGCTGCTAATTGTTTTCCCCTCGAAAATGTTAGCATTTTTCTCCTTTTCACTTCCATGAGCACTGCATAGTAAAAATATTTTTGGAAGCAGGGGGGAAGCAACCCACTGAAATGTTTTGCGTTTTTTTAAATTTTTTTTTTTTTTCTTTCCTGATTCACATCCTTAACCAGAACTGAACAACATTTCAGGCTTTAATAACAAGGATGATTTGTACCCTCAGCAGAAGTAAAACACCATCTAATGTTGTATTTTTCCCTGAAGGTGTAGGTGGAGAACGCATAGGTTTTAAAGGAAGAATGCCACCACTGATACCCACCGAGCAAACAGAGAGCCGAAACATGCAAACCACTAAGTACTTACTGTAAAGATATAACTTTGTTGAATGCAAAGAGCATCCCCTCAAGACCCTTTAATAAAGAAAAAAGGCCACATAGAAATGATTTGCAGTTTCCCAATGAGCACATCAAATTACTTAATTAAATATTGCTTTCAAAGTTTCAGTCACAATAGCTCTTGTCCCTTGCCAGTTGCAGTAAGAAAGATACATTGAACAAGGATGTCAGCTGAATACTAGCATTGATGTTAATGCCAACTGCCCAAAGCCTTGCCAAGTCGCTGACGTTTAGAGTGAGGACTCCCTCATTTTCAGCTCTTTTTAAGGCTTTGTCAAAGTACTGAAATTCTAGGAGCCCATTTTTGTGCATTTTGCACAGACATACAAGACCTTATATTCTCAAACAGGACAAGATCCATCTACCATGCTGAGTTTTTTTTAATGGAAAGCATTTGTGTCACAAATTATTTTTGTTTTCATTGCTGACTACCAGATTTTGGTCCCACATTTTGTTTCATTAGATTTAAACTCACTTTGCAAGTGTGCTCCTATTTTAATTCCAATTAAAAAAAAAAAAACCCAAAACTTCCCTCCCCAAAAATGCCAATCATTCTTTGAAATGAATCTCCCACGTTCAGATCGCTATAGCATGACACTTACTTTTTTTTTTTTTCCTTGGTTTCTCATTTCTGCATGGGACATGGTTAAGTAGATTTCTGTAGTTTTGCCTGCATCCTGAACTAACTTCAGCCTACTGATTTTTAATAGAAGAAATAATTGTTTTCTCCTTCATCTAAAAAGCTATGTTTCAAAGCAAGGGAAGAAGCCAAGAACAAACCAGTTTTGAGCAAAACTGCCATTCTGCAGCTCCCTGAGCATCAGGATTGAAAGGTAAGATCATACAGAGAACAGTGAAAACAGTGAAGACAAACCTTTTTGGGTTTTTTCCCCTGCTTGCTTCTTTTTCACTTTTGGTGACAGAGGCATCAAAAGCAACAGTAAGATTTGTCCAGTGACGCCGGAGGCAACACGTGATATACACACCTACGGAACCTGTTCAGTAACCAATAGGCTTAATATCGACTTCGATTCCTCTGAAACAGAAATTGCATCGACAACATTTCTTGTAAGTGGGTGCTTCAGCCCAGACTCTTGGTGGGGCTGTCTTGGTCCTTGTGGACTTTTAAGGTGAGATGCATAAGTAATTGGTCACTGATACTGCCTAATCACTCACTTGTCAGCTTCATGCCAGAGGCAACTGCATTTTAAGTTTAACATACTGAAGACATGCAGCTAAAACTCCCATCTTCTCAAAATTAAGTGAATGGAAGTTTGACATTTTCCCCTTGACATTCTCAAAAACCACTCGTGCACTGTCATCCCATCTAAAGTCAAATGTATAGCGAGCATACACAAAGTGCAAAACCTTACCCTTCTGAAGTTATATTCAACAGCTCATCCTTCCTTTCTTTTTTTTTTTTTTTAAGACACCTGTAGTTAGTCCTATTTTAATGCCTAATATCAGACAAGTGAGCTTATTATTTGCTTGGGCATAAACCAAATTATTTTATATCATAAGGTCTGATCCATATTTGGAAATTTGTATTTTAGGACACATCACTTGTAACTCATTGAATAACGGTTTTCTTTAAAGAGTAGTGACCTTCTAAAAAGCACGATGTGTCAAGACTCATTTATAGTAAATTATATTTTAGTGTAACACAAACAGAGATCGTGCTCCATAATAACCCAGCATTTTTAAAAGGGAATTAAAAAAAGCCCCCCATCTAGTCCTGAGTTCCTATGACACACACAGGTCTTGAAAACAATACTTCCACACATCTGAAGCAGCAGCTTACCCTCATAGCCTTATTATCTGCCTTGAAGTCAGTCTTTTAAGCAGAGTTAGAGACTTGGATTCCAAATGTTTAATCTAAATGCCATCTCAGGATTGGAACAAATGTCACTGTGGTATACAGCCATGGGAGGGGACGGGAAAAAATCTGAACTGTCACTCTCCAGACCGACTATCCTCAGAAGGAACAGAGGGAGCTGAACACCTCGTAAGCCCGAGTTCTGCATTTTAATTTAATTACAACTGTAATTCTACTCAGAAAACAAAAAACAATAACTGAATGTCTTCTTCATGATTCCCTAGTGCATAAATTGCACGTTGCATGTTCTCTCCATCTCTTTGTCCAGGCCTCCAAAGCCTTAGAGAGACTGTTGCACCATTTCTTGAGGCATTTGTCCCAAAGTTTCAATGGCAAACCAAATAAGAGGCAGAGAATAAAAGGGACTATAACAGCAGAGGGTGATTCTCTGTTGTGTAACATCACAGCTTGAAATTATAATGAAATTAGTCATACAGAAAAAAGCAAACTTATAAATCATATTACATATAAAAATGCTTCATATTCTTAAAGAACTCCTTGTATGCCAGTGAATTCATGAGCCAGTTTTAAGGGACTCACAGCACAAAATTTTGCCTACAGAACCAAAGAGGCTGGATGAACAAATGTGGGAATGAAGGACCAAGTGTTAAGTCTTTGAACTTATGGGTGTGAGCTTGGTGCCTTCAGCACGATGAGCATCACCTGGCAGGTAGATTGGGGTCTCTTTACTGCTGCGTTTTTGCCACTTCCCTGCAATGCTGGCTAACACCTGATTTCTGTTTCTCCTTATAAAATAATACATCATTCTCACCCTGATGGCCCATCTAACATACCCAGTGGGCAAATCATTATTTTGCATGTCGAGTTCCTTCTTTTTTTTTTTTTTCCTGCCAACAGCTATGAGGCTAAAAAACCTGATCTCTATGTTTTTCTTTTATAAGCAAAAGTCTCATCAAATCTGCTTCCCCCCCCTCCCCAATCTCCATACAGCCCAACAGATCCTAACATCTGGCGTTGCACCATTTAATCAGTCCTGGAAAACTGCCATTTATTGCACACTGAAATAAAGACAGACTATCGGCATTTATTCAATATGGTGCAACTGGTCACTATGACTTACTTAAAGGGACTTTTCACGTGCTCGGAACGCTGTTGACACGCAAGGCCGCTGCAGCGGGTGACATGCGGCGGGGCCGCAGCTCACCGCAGGCTTGCGGAGGAAGAGGAGTGTAGGGACTGAGGGGAGCAACCCGCCTCGCCCAGAAAACGCTGCGTGCTCTTGGATGCTTACACACAGCAGATAGGCCTTTCCTGCTTCGTTGTTTCCAAGGACACGTCAGATGCCTCATGCCACGGCAGAAGCCAGAATTTTGTTTCCCTTCTTCCGAAGGGTAAAGGGCTGAATCAACCGTTACTACAGGTCCCGCAATCCCGAGGAGTCTGTAGTTTTTCAAACCTAAAACTGAGAGGCTTTCAAGTAGCAGCAGTGTCTTCGCACAGGCACACTTTTAAAAAGAAAAAGCAGCTCTTTCAATGTAAGTTGCTCTTGAGAGCCCTACATTGTGCTAGGCTTTTTCATTCATCCTTCTTGTTTTTATCAAG
Source organism: Burhinus oedicnemus (assembly GCA_008921705.1). NCBI lineage: Eukaryota > Metazoa > Chordata > Aves > Charadriiformes > Burhinidae > Burhinus > Burhinus oedicnemus. Next base: position 3,095,468 of record VFFE01007199.1, on the reverse strand, counting down.
CAAGGATGACTAATGTGCTATTGTGATGCACTTTTCTCAGAAACGTGGCCAAACTGAGGCTGCTTCCCCCGTAGTTCCATGGGTGTTTAACATGAAAAAAGAGCCCTCAGCCAGGCGATGGGTAAGTCATTACACCCCACTTTAAAACAACAGGCCCCATACATAAACCATGCTCTCGTGCAAATCTGACCTACATAACATGTTGAAATCTTTCAATGCCAGGAATATTTTGCAAGTGATGCCGTGTGTCCCATGGCTGTAGAAGCGGTGTTACTTGGGCACCACAGGAAGCACTGCATTTGCCTCCGACCGCTAACGGTGGCGTGCTCCAGCCCTCTCGCTGCCCTGCCAAGTTTTGTACAGTTTGGCCAGGAAGTTCAGATGGGACAAGCATCTTCAGAACCATTCATCCTATGCCAACAAATACTCTTCCAGCTCAGCTTACAATTGAACCACCTGGGAAAGACCCTAACAACTCTTTATGCCACACACACACACAAAAAAGGCATACTCTAGACTGTCTGTGAGATTAACATGAAAACTCTGACTTCAGCTGGGCCAGGATTTTACTCCTTATCCCTACAGACCTGCTTAATATTCATTTTAGGCCCTAAGATAGAAAGACCAACTGGCACCCCAGAGCACGAGCGGTAAGGAAGGTAGTATTGTTTTGCTATGAGAATACATCAAATCATTCCTTGAAAACTGGACTAGTGTGTTCGACTGACCATGTAGGTCAGTAAAGTTTGTTGTAGCATGAGCCGTTAGTTCACATATCAGGATTTACACTTTCTCGCCCCTTCTGCCAAATGAACCCTTGTCTTTCCATTTCTTCTGCAGAAGACTTGCAGTTTCAAACTCAGCTCTAAAATTGGGCACTTCTATGCAGAAAAGGACTCCTCACTTTTGACTGTGATATTCACATGGGCCTACAAGTTATCTATGCAAAAAGGTTATTAAAAGAGGATTTTTGAATAGCAGTACTAGATATTCTTAAATGCATTGCTCAGCCACAGTAAATACAATCACTTTATTTATCTCTTCATGGAAAGCTTACACTTATTCATGCCTCATTAACCTAAAAATCCTTCCAGCACGTTTATCATCATTCACTGTCTTTGTGATTTAAAAAAAGAAAGTTTTCCTATGCTAATCAAAGGTACGAAAGGTTCCTCCGGATCATGTTATTAAACCATACGTGCCTCCACCTTATAAGGATGCCTTATAAATCTCCTTCCTTATAAGAAGCAGGAACAAAAGGAATAAAAATGTTAAATTAGATTAAGTTGACTAATCTCTTGGGCCCAAATCAGCCGTATCTGAGACTTGAAAGTATACTACTATGTCACGAGATAGATGTTTTAAAAGTTGACAGTCTTCAAAACAGCTGGCAACTAGATGCGTTGCTCCGAAAATTAGCATTGCTCTTGAAGTATCTTTTCAACAACACCACCAAAAGCTTGAAACTTAATTCCAAACACAGAATTAAATTATTTCCTGCATACTAGGAATTTCCATATGACATTTCACACACGCCCTAAAATGACACTTTTTCTGACCTCAGTGAAAATTCCTTGCATTGGAAAGAAGATTATGAATAACAAAATCCCCAGGATATATCAGTGGAGATAGTTTTAGCAGCAGGAAGAGCTTCATTCCAACTATCCAGGTGTGAAAAGAACAAATTTACAGTAAGATCCTCCTTAATAGTTAGTATACAACCGTGTAACACATTTCTCTGACACGTATTTTATACTAACTCTTTACTGCAAATAAACATATCCAGAAATACTAAGTTTTGGTTGGTTTTTTTCTTTTGCTCTGACTTTCACCTAACAATCTCAATCTGAAGGAAGAAGGCACCAAGGAATATAGAAAGCAGTTACTTATATGGTTCTAAGTTTGATTTCACCGACTTCTCTTGTGGCGACACAGAGAAGGTTAAGGACAAATTATTTAATAGTGATCTTGGCTAAAGAGCCTATAAAAGTTTGAAAAAGTTCTTACCATGCTTGCTGAACAAACATACAACTGCTCCCTTCATTAGCTAACACCGGTCTGAAAGAGAATGCCATTGCTGAGAAAGAAACAGACCCTTAACCTGTTTGCTTTATTTCCCCATATAATTTTATTAAAGGGAATGAAGTCATCCGTCTCGTTAAGATTATTTGACAGCGTTCCTAGTGCAAACGATCTTATGGACAGCAGGTGAAGAGGTAGGCATTGCACTGGGCCATGAAAAAATACTAATTGTCCAGCTTTTTCTTTTCCATGACTGACTTGATGCACAGCAATTTTCTAATGCGCTTGCTAACAATAGCAGACAGGAAGGCTGCAGTTCAACCTAGTTTACGTTTAGGAAGAGCAGCACTGACTTCCCACAATTACTCCTTGCATACAGCATCGAGCCAAAGGAGCAGCAGGGGAAACAATGGAAGGCTTCCATGTGCGCAAGAATATTGTTTCTCTCCTTTGAAGAGCTTGTCATTAGACAATCCCACAACATAAAGGAGACTTTAGGAGAAAAGAAAAACACTGATCTGTATCTAGTGAATAAAAACAAAATTACAGAACGGTCGTGCCACATTTATCACCACGGAATAATTTCTTTCAAAGAGTTCCTGGTTGTTTCCAGAGACAAATTTAGGCAGCGAATCAGAATGAGAAAAGTAGAAAGGTTCGCATAAGGGAAATTCCCTAGGCTGCTCTTGAACTGGTCTTGGCACTTGTAGACCCCCTTTACCTTAACAGCTTGGTTCAGTAACCCACCAAAAACTACCCAGCACCCATCTTCTGTGACACCAGTGAACTGAACGTGTGTAGCATGCCATCCTCCGTATACCAGAGGTAGCAGGAGGGAAAGGGAGGGACTGGCCCCTTTTCTCCAAGGTGAGCAAGTATGCCTGCTGAGCTGCACGGCTGAGCCACAGCACCCAGCAGCTTCTGCTCTCTGCCACAATACAGACTGCTGGCGAGAGGGGGGACCAAACGCCAAT
>VFFE01007199.1:3057902-3092452 GCA_008921705.1 Burhinus oedicnemus | reverse complement strand
CCCCCCCCCCCCCCCCCCCAACAACAAGAAAGAGTTTACGTTTCCCCACTGTATATTCCATATGTTATCTTTATGTCATGCATTGGTTGTTATTGGGACTATCACCATAAAATGTGTTACCTGAGACGAGGAAGAGCAAGAGAGGAAATGAACAGAGGAAAGATGCTCTGTGATTAACACACTGATCAGAATTTGAGAGATCTGGGCCAATTTCTGTATTTCTGACATACTTCCTGCATGACTAGATCTCACGTAACCTGCAATAACTTTTCCTATTCTACCTAATTAGCTTATCTAGCAAGAATATTAGCATTCTTATACATTGATACAAGCTTTTCAGGGCAGAGTTTGCCTATCACTAGATTTATATGTCGAGTGAGCTTATCTTTAGTGCATGAAAGTAATAATAGTAGGGTTGAAAGGAAACATCAGAATGGGAGGAATAAGGAAGTATGTTTTAACTCCATTGCTTTAGGTAGAAACGTGTTTCTAAAACTTTATCGTGTATTGCACATGCAATCAAATCTCATTTTAGCTAACAAAAAAGGCACGCAGCCTAGTATACACAACCTCTGTTAAGTAATACCTATGCACACAAAAACATTGTCCTTCTAAAGCAACATATCTGTTCTCTTGCTGTATTTCCCGTCCAAAGAGATAATTCACTTTATGGAACCAGAGCACTAACGAAAAACCAATATATTGACTTGTAAGATGCAAGCCCAAACAAATTGCACAACACACAGAGTGGAGTTAAGCAGTGATGACGCACGGACTGTACAACACAAAAAAGGAAGGGCCAAACACACAAATATACATGTACACAGGGGCTAGAAATAAACTGTCAAACATTTAGATATTTGTTCTTTCTTTACATTTTTGGACTTTGGACCTAAGCACTTTGATGTTTATTAGTTTATTGTTTTTCCTCAGTTATAAAATTGACTAATCAGTCTGCAGCAGTTCGGATCTGTTATTTTAAGCCATCTTCTTGAGAAGCGCAAACAGAAAATTCAAACTGAAGCGTAATGGCATTGCATGTAAATAAGCACAGAGACTCATCCGTGTGGCAACACACTATGTTTGTACCAAAGTAAGTCAGGACGCCAAGTTGTCCATCCTTACAGCACGTAACAGCTGGGGCCTATTGGGATTCCTCCTGAGTTTGTATTTCTCCGGCAGTGAGGCTGGGTGAACACATTGGAAGGAGAGGAGATCCTGCTAGAGAGATCGGCATGTGTAAGTTGATTAATGGTGAATGACCAATATATGGTTGATATACTCCAGACTCTCTGGCCTTTTGATGTTGATTGTAAGAATGAAGGCATCTATTTGTGTGTTTAAAATTGCAATAAAAGCCCTAATTTAGAGTTGCTTCTTTCAACACTTTTAAGAGCAGGAGGCTGAAAGGTTCAAAGTAACCAGCTTCTCTTCCAGAGATCCAAGGTTAAGCAAATAAAGTCCCTCAAGACTCAATAAGCTATTATCAGCAATAATAATAAAAAAAAAAAAACACAAAAACACACAAACCAACCAACGACCGTATAATAATAAATACAGCAGCATAAAAGCAGCCAGGCTAAAGAAACTGGAAAAGCTTATCAGCCTGAAGGGAGGAAAGCAATACCTGGTCAATATCAGCTCTAATCCGCAACAGGAGCCTTCATCTGTTGCTTTCCTTATCCTTTAGCTTACACAAGGCACAAATAACTGCTACGTTACTGACGTACAGAGCACCCTAGATTCCAGTGATGATGATATAACTGATTCCAAGCTGAGGTCCAGAAAACTTAGACTTGCATTTAAATGATGGAAGATTCAGACACGCTTATAGTATGACACTGCCACCACCAACAGCAATTTACTTTCTAAGGACACTCTCCTGCAAGTATCTCAAAAAACTGTTGTAGACACCATTGCATGAACCAGTGAGGCAGGCAAGTATTACTGCTCTCTTTGTAATTTACTTGGGTGAGGAAGAAAAAAAAACAAAACACGACCAAACCAAAAACCTACAACACTCAAATCTCCTGAATCCCAAAGCTCCAGCTGTCCTTCCTCAGTAAGGCAGAGATCGGAATCTGAGAGCAAAAGGAAAAGTTTTGAGACCTACCCATAATAGGCTGTGCTGAGAGAAGCAGCTGAAGGAGAATGGGAAAGCTGCCCAGGAGATATCAATATAAATACAGCTAGTAAGAGCTTATCTGAGGGAGAGGAAGAGCTGCATAATGCTTTAGACCCTTGAGTCTTCCAGCAGACCCATGCCGGTTAGGCAGCTCAGCGGACGTGAGCCACCTCTGCAGATACACAAACTCAGCTGAAAACGCGGACACAGCGAGAGTTACACCACTGCTGCTGCGCTCATCTGTGCCAGCGCGGGCAGTAACTGCCGCAGATGACCCCATCGCAGCCAGGAAAGACGGAGGAACAAAAAACACGAAGCTTGACTCATCTTCCTCGTGTAGACAGGACTTTGCGAGCAGTGCAAGGCCTCAAAGTGAAGTCCAAATTTAGGCCTAATCTCACTAGATTTTGGAGACCACTGACACAGGTGGTTTTATCCTCTTATGTTGTTACTTTTTTTTTGGGGGGGGGGGGGGGGGGGGGGGGCAAAGTTTCTAGGTCTCTTTAAAATTGCATCTGTAATTTGTTCAGTCTTGCAGACATTTCCTGTGCAGACTTGCATACTGACTTTTATCCATGGAGGATTTTCAATTGCCAAGGGGCTCGTGAACAGTGACAAAGGTTCTATAACCCTTAATTATTCACCAAAACTTGAAAAGCCAATTACGTTACCCAGCTACAAAATGTATCAATTCTGCAGACTTCTAGATGTTTCCTTCCTTCAGGAGCTGGCAGAATTCACTGTAGTGGGATGATGGCATACACTTGGTTCCCCATTGCTCCAAGAGTTAATCGTTAGACCATTACCAGTAATGCTCAAAATAATGAGAAGAGAGAGAGAACGTGCGAGCAAGCGTGTGCATTTTCTGTCAAAGGTCTGGGAAAAAGACATAATGCAAAGTCCAAGCCCCATCAGCACGAGGGGATGAAAAATGCTAGTCTGTTCTCAGACATGGCCTCCAAACATACAAAGCAGTTTCTAATTTCTTTGAGAATGCATTTTAAGCTTCGTTTTAATAGGTGCTAAGTACATGCAAACAGAAATAGCATAATTAAGATGATCAATCTGCAAGGAGGAAAGCACATAAAAAGAGTGTGCATACATAAAAGAGTTAAGTAATCATAATAGTAATTATTAATTGCGTTATAATTATTAATTATAACGTACTAGATGTCTGGCTATTCTTTTGCAAGGACCTTAAAACAATTTCCAGGCACTACATTAAGTTATGCAATAGAAAAGCATTCCTGAAACAGCTTTTGAGCAGCAAATCCCACTTCAGCAAAACCATCTCTTTCCACAGAATATGAAAAATCCAACAGAGCATTTGACTGTCTCGCTAAGACGCATTATGAACGAACTGTAACAAGTCTGGAGAACAGGAAATATTCTGCAATGAAGCTTTTCATTATCTAGGTTTTCATTATGATTAAATTGGAAAATAAATTTATATATTTACATATATGTATAAAGTTATGTTCTGTATTAAATAATTATATACCTAAATACACACATGTACATATATATATATAAAATTTTAATCTCTACAGTTTTTCCTGGGACCAAAGTCTTTTTTCCACCAGTTTTATTCTCAAATACTCTCCGAGGCAGACACTGGAGTTGCTGGTTATAGATGAGCAACTAAGAGCCAGATTTAAGAACCTGTCCAGAAGTCACTCGGAGGCAGCGGCAGCACGGAGAGCAAAGCCTGCCTCTGGCTCTCCAGCTTGCTTTGCTTTGAAAGGGCAGGAACTCCCAGTGAAGCCTGCCGTAACGTGTCAGAGGTGGCGCGTTTGTGTCACACTGACCTGGTGTTGTGCAGAGTCGCCTGCGTGCAAAGGGCAGTTGGGCGAACGCCGCCGCTTCGTCCCGCGGGGCTGGAGGGTGCGGGTTTGCAAGGGGGCAGTGGCATAGGGAAGCTGGCTCTCATAGACACCACCCTAAAATGGATTTTATAAGAACGCCAAGTATCAGGCATGCTGCCTGCTCTTACATAGATTTTAAATCCCTTTTGAACACTTTTATACAGTGGGATGTCCTTACAAATGTGGGCTAGGTAGTTGTGTCACTTTTGTGACATTCTTCTGCCTGCTGCAGCCTCTAAGCTCCTGGGACTTAGTGCTGCTTTTCGGAGGCCCGCTCTTCTGTAACGCCTCCAGGCAAGTTGTAACTGACGGGATGCACGCAATGCTATGTTTCCTAAAAACTTAAGTTTCTACCCTATTCTGCTTATTTGTCTAAATCAAAAACTATCCCACCAGAAAGTTGTGCATCTATTCGTTTCAAATGACTGAATAAACCAGAAAACTTTGAAAGGTATGAAAAGAAAAATAACTTCACTAGTAGCATGGGGCTCATATTCCACATTTAAACATTGCCAAGCAATGAAGCCATTTTATTTCATTGAATTTGATCATGTTTGAACCCACTGGGAGACTTGCCTCAGTAGCTTAAGGACATGGTCTGCTTGGACCCTGGAGCAGTCCTCAGAATGTACAAGCTACAACCAGGAGGAGCTGCATCAGAAGTATTTTCTCCACTTCACCTATTAAAGAAAGAACCAGGAAAATAACATTTTAATATATTCATCTGCAACTCCAGCTTTTTCTCTCGTGAAGTCATAAAACCACACAACATGCTTACATCACTGCCAAAATTCAAAAACTATAAATAGGTCTATAACCTTTTGGTTCAAATTGGAATATGGGATTGTATTGAAAAGACAGAAAGGAAACCAGAAAATTTATTACTCAAACAATAAACAATGTCCCTGGTATACAGGCATTGTAGCACATATGTTCAACGGTAACCAAATGTGATGTCAGAAAAAAACAAAAAAAAGAAAATAACCCAGAGAATTACGATTTTTGGGTGAGGATACAAACAGCAGGAACAGATGAACATTTAAAAATAAAGAGCCTATTATATTCAAATGAAACAAAGAATGAGGAGAGAAATAATAGGCTATAAAAAAAAAATATATCTGTCAGCAAAGCTGTTTCGGGACTGAACATTTCCCCCGTGAGATTCTCAGGAAGCACCAGGCACCCTCCAGGTTTAAAGCTTTCATCCCTGGGCTCTGAACTATATTGGTTTCCTGTATAAAAGGAATCGAGACGAGAAGAAAACATTTGACCGACTGCCCCAGCAATCATACAATGTTTTATACTTTGTGGAGCACAGCCTAACACAACAAAACCGAGTATTGTTACAGAGGACTCAAAGAGTCCAACCAATTATGTCCCTTCGTGGGTACGGCTATACTAGCCTTTGATCACCCGTTCTAACTACCAGCAGTAAAGCAAACACAAATCTGCAGACAGCATCAATAAACCTTGCAGTGGGAGGGAACAGAGATACTCACTGCCCAGTTGGCTTTTTCTCTCCCCCCCCCGCCCCTTCCCTAAACCCCCAAAATTATCTACTGGTTGCCTTCTCTAACTCACAGGCGGATTCAAAGCAAGCAAAGGGTAGCTTTGCTCACTTTTTAAAGCCAGTAGCATGGCACCAAGCAGAAAATATAAAAAAAAAAAAACAACCACAAAAAAAAAACCCCAAAAAAAAGAGCACTGTTCTTCAGCAGAATTCTCTAACTGACACAAAATTCAGTCTGCTAATTACCTGGAATTCATCTGTGCTTTTATTAAACTCTGTTTTTACGTCCACACATAATACATGTATTCATGATCAAAGAGTTTGTAGAAACATTCTTCTCTTTACTTCACTATTTGTTTACTGTGTGGACTCTTTCCTGAAGATTTTCCTGCTAAACACAATCTAAACCACTCCAAACTTTCTGGCGATGATCTCGCAGTGCAGGATTTAATCAGTGAAGAGGTCTGGGGTGAGCGTGTGCTGAGCATTGCTCACTCGGCACTGTAACTTGGGCTTGTTGTTCCCACAATGCGGAAGTTCAACAAAACAGACCTCCCATACCCAACAAGCACATAGTCTTTTCAAGCTCAGAGGCACAGCTTCAGCGTAAAAACCACAGTGGTTTTCATCACACAGAAGAGACAGCTTTAAAGGCAAAGATCTGAACAAAAGATTAGGAAAGGCAGTCTGGTCCAGTGGTTAAGCCACTAGCCTGGGACCTAGACATGTCGGCTCTGCCAGCGACAGCCTGTGCTGCTGGTGTCAACGCACAAAAACACATCGGTCTCAAGTCTCAGAAATATGCAGGGCCTGAATGCCCTTGAAATCATTTAGAGTCAAGTGAAGTACCTTTGAGGGTCTGGGCCTTGTTTACTTTGTGCTGCAATAACTCTCCATAAAATGAAAGATAATAACGTTCCCTGTCTCACCAAGTACACCGAATACCCACTGTGACAAGGACACCTAGCATACCTGCTAAAGCTGGGTGATTAGGGGGCTGGAACATCTTTCTTATGAGGGACTTGGGTCTTTTTAGCCTGGAGAAGAGAAGACTGAGGGGGGATCTCATCAATGCCTATAAATACTTAAAGGGAGGCTGCCAGGAGGATGGCACCGGTCTTTTTGCAGTGGTGCCCAGTGATAGGACAAGAGGTAATGGGCACAAACGAACATAGGAAGCTCCATCTAAACATGAGGAGGAACCTCTTTCCTTTGAGGGTGGCAGAGCACTGGAACAGGCTGCCCAGAGAGGTGGTGGAGTCTCTGACTCTGCAGACATTCAAAACCCACCTGGACGCCGTCCTGTGCAACCTGCTCTAGGTGACCCTGCTCTGGCAGGGGGGTTGGACTAGATGATCTCCAGAGGTCCCTTCCAACCCCTGTGATTCTGTACTGCTTTAAAGAGGCTTGAAAACAAAAATTAGGTTTCACATCAGCCACGTGCTGCACCTCTAGCCTGAAAGAGGCACAGTCTAAGTAGAAGCACAGGGTTGCAGCCTCACAGACCTGTGAAGAATTAAATAAAATCCAATTCTCTCACCCTCGTGTCTGTGGTCAGATATTTCTTAATAACTGGTGGATGCTAACTGGGCTTTAAGCCTGCTGTCTGCTTTGTCTGGCACATGATTCAGCTCCTGTCACTGCATAAAGCGCTCAATTTATTTAGCCGTGTCTCCCTAACTGGCAGAGCGAGTCCTCCCTCCCCTTCCAGCTCTGCTGCTTTAAACACCTTGCAGTGCATTTCATTTGGGAGAAGCACTGCTCCCATGGCTGGCTGGCAGGAACCCTCTCTCTCATGTGCGAATAAAGGCAAGACAGCGCTTTTTCAACCACATTGCCCAGAAAGTAAGGACCTATTTAGAATTGTCCATGTTCTCTTCAGGTAAAAATTTACATACTGTTACTTAAAGTACTGTGTAACCACCAGCCAACCCAAAATTTAGGGTGGGAGAACCTGGAGAAAAGGGAGATAATTCTTACTTGTAATGCACTAAAACAGGAGCAACATGACTTGGATTCAGTTTCCAGCTTACTATAAGCTTCACATATGTTCTCACCGCATCTTCCCAATACCCTGTTCCTGCTGCACCTGATCCAGATGATACGGCATCTTTTCTCTCATCATTTGCCTATTTTATCTATTCGGAATATAATCTGGAGGTAGCAAATTTCTTTCGCTGGGAGTATCTACAGCCCTTAGCACAAGAAGAACTTAGTGAAAAACATTACTATAACACAGCCACAGCTTTTTCACTTTAGTAGCACTACTTACATCTGGATGAAAAAGTAGTGCGTGCCAAATAGGTAGTAAAAGCCAAAACACATGGGTGATAGCCAAAAAGACAACTCAAGCTTTATAATTTACAATCTGTTAAACTCATGCCTTCAAGTTTTTTAAAAAAATAGTCTGCATAACTTCTAAGCAAACCCCCATGAGAAAAGAAGAAACAAAGCACTAAGGAGAGAAAAGTCAAAGAAAAAAAAATCAAGCATAGAACGAAGACTGAATAGAAATTAAAGCCAACCCCTTTATGCAGAAGTGGAGTAGACAATACAGTATCTATAGCAAACAAAGCTGTACTTAAATAATTACAGCTCTGTAATAAATTGGGAACACAGTAGATGTGTGAGCAGGACACAAGGTGAAATTGCATCTAATATGGTGATTCATACTTACTCAGAAAATCTGGTTGTTACTACACTAGCTGATGCCAAGCTGCATTTTATTCAAACCAATAAAATCTTTTGTGTGGTCTCTTGACCTCGCTAATTATCTAATTTGCATTTAAGACAATAATGTTGCTTAGTAATTTAAAAAGGAAGTGTTCCCACCCTGGAGTGTTATCCCTGCATCTCCTCTGAAGAAACTTTAAACTGGAGAATGCTGCAAGTGAATGGGAGTTCGATGCAACCCAGTTCGTAATTATCTCTCTTAATTGGTTTTGCTCCAGAGTGTTTAAGGTTTTACATATCAATTCTATCTGGCATGCTCAGAGGAGGCAAAATCAGGAGTTATCCAGATTTACCCGATTCTGGGGAGGTTAGAGGAAAAGTAAAAATCTCTCCTAAGGAGGGTCCAGGGTACAAGGATGCAATCCAGCAATGCAGACACTTAACATCTTTTCATAGCCTTACTTTTAAAAGGCCACACTTATCTTGATAAGTCATCAAGTGTCAGTACAGAACTCAAATGAACATAGGCTGGGACAACCATGCAGCATCTTCAGCCAAATCTTATTGTACTAGAGGCAGGAACTGCATAGGCTGGGAAAAAAAGCATTACACTGTGAAAATCATTCATCTTTCCTATACTAGTAAGCAAAGGGGGTGAAAAATGCTACGTGAACTTCAGAAGAAGCTGCCTCTATCTATCACCTTCTGCTGTGGCATGAATAGAGAACTTAGGCAACTAAACACACAGAGACAGAGCTGAAGTCAGTAGCCTGGTTTTTCAACTTCATTTTTAACTTCCAGTCACTGTAAAGAGTTGGGTTGAGGTTTTTTGTGGTTTGTTTTATTTTTTTTTTTAATATATGTAATACAGTTGCTCCTGTTCCAACAGTCTGTGAGAGACCACAGGTGCTTTCTTGCTAAATATAAAACAGGTATAAAAACATATCAGAGTAAGGTAGACCCCCCTAAATGTCATGTTGGGTGAATATTACTATACTGACAGGTAGTTTACCAGCTGAGGCCACTTCCATCCGGAGCCTCTGTGTGCATATGTGCATATGTGCTGAAAGCAGAAGCTGGCTCAGACCACAGGGTGCATCAGGAATTACCAGTATCCCTGGTTTACACAATTCTGTTCAAACAGTCTCCTGTTTTGCCACCCATTGTTCCTGGCTGCAAAGCTACCCACCAGTACTCCATGCCACAGTCCAGTGTCACCTCACTTACATCAGTGCAACTTTGTGGAGGGATGTATATAAATAAAACAGGCTGGATCTGCAGATCTGAGTTGATAAGAGGAAAAAAAGAAAAATGGTTTTGCTGCTGGATACTTTTGTGTGTGATGTTTAACCTGGATCACTTCAGCACAGCCCCACAAACAGCTGCACCAGCACAACCAAAGCAGTGAGAAACTGCGATGCAGGAACAGCCACGAGAAGCAGGGGTGGGAAGCAAGAATTTCTTGGAGTTTGTCTTGTGTCAAATCCAATTTATTTAACATCTAATTACATCCTTAGAGTTACCAAAGAATGGGGTAAGGAAATGACCGTTAGTTTTGAAGAAAAGATCTGATGTAAGTTATTTTACATTGCTTGTACTTACACAGGAAGCTGGGACATACTGCATTCACTTTCTAGTTCTGTTCTGAATGGAACTAAGCAAATTGTTCCTTAAATGATTCCTAGGAGCCAACTGATTGTGACTGATGAAATCCTCTCAGACTTGCCAATTTGTTAAATATTTCCCATTTTTTCCCCAAATGATGCTGTGTTCATCCAGCAGTAAGGACACCAAGGCACCTGCAGCAGCTGATGCAGCGTGCCCCTCAACGGATGACACACACCGAGATGCAACCGTGGTACTCGTGAAAAGAGGGCAGCAGTACACTCCTTTAAAGCTTGTAGTTCACTCCTTTTGCTTTTAAAATGTTCAACAATAAAGGATTGACAGTACCGGTTAAAAAGGGTACCAGCCCCTGCTGGTCTTCCCGCCTAAACCCAGGGTTGCTGCCCAGTCCTGGGGTCTACATGTATCTGCTCCTCAACTGCAGTTCACGGCGCAGGATAACAACACAGAATAAGTGGTGGCCAAGTGAAAATGCTGGGCACTAGGCAGGAGTGGCTGAAAAGCCAATACACATGCTCATTACAGAAACTTCTACTACAGAGCAATGTTTCAGCAAGAGAGAAATGCCCAATTGCAGCTAAAAAGTAAATAATCCACCATATCCCTGAATCGAGTCACAGAGCTAAACCCGCGGCAATGTGTAGAGGAATACTGCCATCAGTTTGCAGCATATAACTGCAAACACGCCTCAACGCCCAGAAGTACTAAGAGCAGATCATGCCATGAGAGTGGTGAGGGCTCAGCCCTTTCGTAAAGACGACCTGACAGTTCCCAGCCCCTGTAGTTTTCCCCAACTAACAGCTCAGGTCATAAAAGGCTGGGTTACCTCTCACTTGAAAAATCTAATATAGCTTACCTTACGCTGGTTGACAAAGCTATGAATACCAGAGAGAAGATAAATGAGAAGCAACCAGTCACCTTATCTTGGATACAAGAAATAAGGAACATCCAGTAAATTTTTAGGAGCACACAATTAAAGCAACATTGAATAAGAGAGAAACCCACTGCAATGGGTTGTTCCAGGTACATTCAAGACAGGACTTTTTCAGTTCGAACTCCTGTAGGGTAAGTCCCTTAGTAACTGCTATGATCTGGAGACAGCCTACAGCCCAGAAGTCCTGCTTCCCTGCAGCTGCGAGGGTGTACTGCATATAGCAGCACTATACGTGCCGTATTTCCTGCACCCTCTCTGCAGCTACTGCCCCTATGGGACACAATACAGGGCAAGAAGTGGGGGAGGGACTTTTTGTCAGGAGCAGCATAGCTCTTCTGAACAAAGCACATTTGTATTGTCGTTGGTTGTGTTTGTCCGTCACACCTATGGAGACTGCAAACACTGTGCAGTTTTCCTCTGGTGTGTACACAGAGCTAGGCACAGAGGTGCTACTATCATGATTGCAGCCTCCTGATATTACTGCAGGACAAACATGGTAATATTAACAATTAGTGACTCAATAAGGCACTCAGTTATAAATTCCTCATCCAAGTCACTGAGGTTGTATGCAGTATAAACTCTTTTGACATGCAGCTAGAGCTCTTCCCTCACTCTAGGATACATATTCCCACTCTCTCCCATGGACCAGCACTAACACTTATGTGACCTCCTGGGGAGCAGGTTCACACAGCTCATCACCTCTTTTTCAGGTTACTTTTTGGCTGGATCAGCTCCCTGAAACAGTGCAGCAGGAGTTGCCTGAGCATTGGTGCTGCTGCAAAGGATGGGGTGATCACGTATTACTGCAGATTTGGGGTAAGGAAAGGATGAGGCTGATGCGTAACCTGACACAGAGCATATATCCTGAACCTTGACTGAAAGAGAAGGCTGTAGCCACCATGAACCTAAGGGGTTTTGCCACAGAATTGCATGGTCCCAGCCTCAGCGACTGCCATCCTGAACTTCTCTGCAAAAATTGAGAAAAAGCTCCATAAGGCTGTGGAGAGATGGGCAGATCAGAGTGCCTCACTGGGCACATACTTGGCATACTGTGGCAACCTCAGGCATTTACAAAGACAACAGCAACTGCCAGAAATACTGCTACACACAGGAGTCCTCCTTCCAAACATCAAACAGCGGAGGCTATGTTTGGCCCCTAAAAATTAGATGAAGTCAAGCGTTCTCCAGCAACCCCGTCATCTCACATGGTGTGCTCCACTGCGCTCGTGGAACCTGGAGGCAGGAGTCAGCTGGAAGCACTTGATGTGCTGGTCGGAGGTTCACCTTACATACCAAACTGATCAGCAAGGCACTGAGGGAAACCGACTTCTCTTAGACGTCTTTGGCAACTCATATTACTGCCAAGTGTACTCCAGGCTCCAAATGCAACTCTCTTGTCTGCAAGCTCTTCCCATGGCCTTAGCACACCAGTTGCCCAAAAAGAAAACTGGATATAATTTTACTGATAGACTTCTCTGCTCAGAGAAGCTTTTCATTTTCAGATCTACATAAATTCATTTGGTTCTCAAAATGCACCTCTTAGCAGAAATAGGTGTCAAGAGTAGACAGCAATGAAAAGCTGTAAGTAATACCAGGCTACAATTTACATTCGCCAAAACACTTAAGGAAAGGCTCCAGCACAAGGAATTCTTCCTTCAAACAGAGCTGGGCCAAAGTAACACCTCAAGAGGTTAGAAAAATCTGCCCAGAACGTTGCCAAAGCAGCCCCACGATCAGAACAAGAAGGAATAAACGAGTCTTTCAGCACAAAAGGCTCATCTCCTTGCTCCAGGTACTCTGTCCAAGCAGCTTCCATTAACACACAGCAGAAAACACAAGGTTGAGCAGGCACGCACTGGAGATGGGGAACTAATAGAGGTCAACAGCAGAAGGGCTCTGGCCGCTTTCTCCAGGGCACCTCTCAAACTATCCACCCGTTAAACCTTAACCTAGCTTTCTATTTAAACTGATTTACATTTGTTTTACTTGCTAATGAACCTACCCAAAGGGGTTTGTAAACCCTTGGAGGATTCCACAGCTGTCCTGGGCTCAGGCCCTTTTCTGAGCACAGGGATGCAAGGCCCAAGGTTTGGCCATCGCTTCTATTTCAACAGTGATTGATCACATAGTTTCATATCACAGAAACTGTTCCAAGTAGTTAAAATATTCCCCCTCAAACCACTCAAGTTTAATTTCTCTCATGGAAAAAAAGAAGTAAAAAAAATAAATCAAAGAAACACTGGCATGTTTCTTCAAATCAAAACATTGTCAGATCAGACACTGGCACAAGTTCAGACCTAACATTTGTGGGGCTGGATCAAAGCAGAGCCCCAGACCTAAAACGCAAGGAATGAACAGGCCTGGATCTCCATGCTGTGTTTTTTTGGAAACCAACATCTTTCCTACCACGTACATTTCTTAAAGGTAATGGGTTAAGCATTTGCCAACACAACAGGCGGGTGCACAGCAATCCCAGAAATCACACCCAAGCAGAACAGAGACCACCAAAATGCAGGGCAACCAGGAAGGCACAGAAGGAAGAAGCATAAAGAACCAGCAAAGGCTGAGAGCTGGAGGGAAAACTGTTTGTACAAGTATTGCAGTACCTCAGAGTGGCTGCTGGGAGCCTTGGGCAAGTGGCTGTTGTGTTGGCCAGTAAGCAACACCCTGTTTTACTACTTAAAATGATGATTTGAAGAGAGCTCCCACTCCTATGGCCCTGAGGACTATCTGCTCAATATTCGCTCCGAAAGTCACCCTTCTTGCCCTGCCACTTCGTGTGTGTAACACCAGTACAGTGCTGTGAAATGTGGCACAGGGACAACAGTGCTTGTGGAGACCTGCCCAGGCGTTTTTAATCGCAGTGTTGTCTGAAGCTGCTCAGAGCAGATTATACATGCAGATGTAAAAATGCCTGGAGTAAAATCCTGGCCCTGTCACATCGACGGCACCCATGCTCAAAGGCTTGCTGGAGCTTTGCACAAGAGGACCATGTACCCAGTTTTGGCTGTATACAGAGAAGTCAGGAAATTCTTTCAGCCTATGGCCCCCAGATTCCTGGTCCCTGGCCTAAACCGTGGGCAAATAACATCCAGCAAAACATTAGGGGACTGAGACACTCAGGTCTACAAGCTGGCCTGCGCCTCCACCAGAACAGTAGTGGGACTCTGGGAAAAGTTGAAAACTGAGACCCCGTTGACGCTCAGTCATCAGCTTCCCACTATCTCTTTTAACATCATTTGAACCCTGTCAGGCTGCTGAAAATGTGTGAAAATGTCAGAGACTGAGGGCCTTGCAGCAAAGTCAAACTCACATACCTGTGACGTTGAGCACTGGGAGTCAGAGCCCATCAGGACAGAGCAACCGGCCACCCTCTCACAGGCTCAGGGACTCTCACCCCAACGGGACCTGTGGGAGTCCCTGGTGATCAGGATCACCTTCTCCAGAGGCAGCAGAATCAAAGACAATATTGAACCATCGCTCCATCATGGTCCTACTCAGGTCAGGAATTAATTTCTTGTATCAGGAAAAGCAGAGAAAGTTCTCTTAATCTGTGTGGACTCTGGAAAAAAAAAAAAAAAAGCAATTTCCTCCTTTTTCTTGTGCTTCAGTCAGTCACAATTCACTTTCCTCCTGTAGAAATCCATGGGTGACAGCCTAGACTGTCATAGAAAGCACACAGGCCCAGGGGACAGTGACTCTAAAGCGCTATTTCAGTTGCCTGAGCTCAGACAAAACAGAAAATTGAAAGAAACATCTAGAGCAGAAAAGGAGAACAGATTGTTTTGGCATCTGCCCAGAGGCATAAGGAAACGCTGAAGGGTCCCCAACGAGGCTGTCACTCTAAAGTCCTCCCTAACAGCACTGAAGAAAAGCTTCAGGATACTTGGATAAGAACATCAGTGTATATCGTGCATTTTATAGCAGACCTTGGTTAAACTAATCTGCCAGACTAAACAGTCCTATTGGGCTCTGTGTTCAGATTTTGTGGATACTTCCAGTTCAACACAGATTTACCCAATTTCCGGCTTCAAGACACACTGATCTTTTAGGAAGGCTTAAATATGGAGACTAGGTGGCCTATGCCTGGGTAACTCAGCTAGGCCAGTCATCAATCCCTTCGTAAAGATGCAAACATACCACATGTTTGCGGCACATTTGCCTTACCCTGTAATGTCTGCAATCAAGGATGACCACAAAGCACGCCAGGCATTTCCATCCAGATGCTAAATCTGAACCATTTTGCTTATAGAAAATCTGCCAATTATAAAAATAACTTAATTCCAAGTTGTTAGCATAGGTTGGGGGGGGGGGGGTGTCAACATAGTACTGCTGTCCACACAAAACCATCATGTTTTAGCCAAGAACATTTGCAAAAAAAAAAAAATATCTGGATGACATATGAGGAACACCTACAACTTTCTGTGTCTAATCCAGTGAATATATTGCTCCAGCTGATCTGATTTATGTCTTGCTTTTGCAGATTTATTTCAAAGGGCATCTATAACTAAAAGAAGAAAAACCTGAAATAAGAGTCTTCATTTCTCCTGAGTCCTCCTCCTGTGAATAAAGGCTATTGCTTCTTTTGAAGCAAAGAAGTCGCAACACTGATACCAATAATGTGTGAAAGCTAACAGCCAGCTCAGGTCAGAGCAACTGACCACCGACTCTTGCTAAGACTTGATGAAGTTTTCGAATGTGACTAAACTGAGACAAACCCAAAGGTTTCCTAAAGCCACAGCAGTATCTGAGGAGACACTTAAATCCTGAAGTTGCTACAAATGACTGTATCAAGGACAAGTGTGTGGTATTGGGCTCTTTCCAATGTGTCTGTGTCTACTGTAGACATTCTAGTTATTCAGTTATACCAATAAATGTTACAACTAAGTTAAAAGAGTATTGAAGATGGGCTGGTTTATTAAAATGAACAAAAATGTATGTTTATTTTTTGAAGTTTAAGGGCTATCCCTTCAAGTGTCACCAATGCAAAAACATGTGGTTTGTTCCTTCTCCGATACACCCTGGACTGAGACCTTTGTGCGATGTTCTGTTTCAGCAGGAAAGCTGCTAGCTGTTTGAAGGGTGACACTGCAATGTGTGATGTCCTCGACTGCCGTTTCACACTCTCAGATGGCAATAGGCCTGGTTTATCAAAGTAGAGCTAACCTCAGCCCACAGACTGCCCCACCACAGTCATGCTGCACTGTACCAGAGCCTTTCCAAAGAAGGGCAGAGAGAGTCCTGCACCTCTCTGTGCAGCCAACCCAGGGCTGAAGCACTTGCACCTCTTCTGCCAAAGACCACGCAGAGTTGCAAATGAAGCACAGAGGTGTTAGAAAGCGTGTCGATAACACCAGGTGCAAGCTGGGAAGGGATGAAGGGGGTTGTCCCACAGTCACACATACATTGGAACTTCTACAATTCACTGTCTACAGAATTTTACAACTTGGAAAATGGTTTGACCTTACATTATGAGCAAAGAAAACCTTTCCAAGTAAGCGATATGTTCATTCTCTGTTAACTTTAGCTATATGTTTTGAATGAAAGAGGGCAACAAGAAAAAAGCATGCAAAGTGGGGATGAAATCACAAGAGAAAGAGACATAATGGCAAAAAACTTAAGGGTAAAATCTCTAACCTTCTTCCTTTACTAAAGGAAAGGAAAAACTTTCCTCTACTCACGCTACTTACTGCTGACATTCACTAGAGACTTGATTGTTCAAACCCACTGAAGATGTGAACACACCATGAAACACACTTTCTCTTTCATACTTTCAATAAATTAAAATATAATTCTCTGCCCAAATTCTTGGGTCACCTTGTGAGGCAAAGGTCTCAGCCCTGACCTCCAGCACAACAACTGAAAGGAACTTGTCTAGCTGATATGAAACAGATCTTCCAGAATGTTTGTCACATGAGCCTTAATAAAGCCGTGATAAATGCTTTTCAGAACAAAAATAAATGAGAACCCTGGAGTACTCTGAAAGCCCAGTCTAAGGAAATCAATCTATGATTAACACTTTTTCATCATATTCTACAGACAGCGTTTCTTCTTTGGGAGGACTGTGCTTTTGTGATGGTTATTGGGAATAAATCTCCCTTCATCTTGATTACTTATTACCCACCCCAGTAAGTCCTGATACGACCTTCACCTTTACAGTGCCAGAGTGACTTGAAGCAGTGCATTCGACAGTGTGGCCAACATCTATCACATGTACTTTGCTCTCCCCTCTGAATGAATTTGGGAGTCCTGCATGTGCATACATACCACTGTCTGTTTCTGATAGTGACAGGCGATGATGGTGCAGCTTCTGCTAAAAGCAGTTCCTGTTTCACAGTCCTGTATTAAGACCCTCCTGGGCAAGTTACATGTCAGAGTTGAGTCACTCTCAGAGTTCGTCATTGCCAAAAGTAGCACGTCCCGCCCTCCAGCCCTGCCCTTTCTTCTCTCCATCCCAGTCATACTAACCCACCCTTTCTCTTGCATCAAACTAATGTTCATCAAAGCCTTCACTGAGCTTGTTCAGTTCATTAACCCAGGAGCAAACAATTCACTTTTTTGTCACGTTAGTTTTCTTCCAGGCCAGTGAGTTGAATCCGTTTCACTCTGGGCCTGACGAGCGCTAGACTTGCTGCCGGCCAGGGGGACTAGGCAGCCAGGAGCAGGGGCAAAGAGCAACAAGATGAGGATGGAGCACCAGACGTCCCTGGTACAAAGAGAGACACGATCAGCTGTAACATGTCATTTTACCTTCAGCAATCTGACCCCGACTGAAGAAGGTTTCTTTGCAGCCAAGGAGTGAAACCACCAGCTGCAGCTCTTCTCTTCAAGCTCTCAGCAGTCTGCCACAAACGCTTACTCCAAGCCAGTAAGGACCCTGACAACCAACAGGCAGACCCTGAACCTAATCTAACACCCTGCGGAAAGCCAGGGCAAAAAGTAAGTTGATGCACTCAGCGACAGCTGCTGGTGGTGGCACAGCTACAGCTTTCTGTGTTTCCCAACGGCTAACAGTTTTAAGACTCCTTGTATTGACAAGGCATTTTATCACCTGCAACCAACTTAGAAAAAAAACCCCAGGTCTGCGCAGAGTGAGTGACAAAGGAGATACTGAAAAGGCACAAAGTTTGCTGTATTCTTAATCCTAAAGGCCTTTCTCTTTCTATGCTTATTGCAGATCACCTACACCTCCTTGATTGCTCCTGCTCCTTGCCAGCTTTTTACACAACTTCTTCCTATTTGCCTGCCTCCTCGTGCATGGAGACCCTCCCTAAATACCTCTACAGCCTGTTTCTTTTATAAAGCCTCTAAGAGCATTCCTCCATTATGAGAAATCAACTACTAATTAATAGCCGGGAAGCAAAATCTAACACTTACATGTTTGTATTTGCACATGAATATGTATCAAATGTATATATACTTAAATATGTACAGTATATTTAATATCATTGTTTCTCCTCTTCCCCCATTCGTTGTATGCCAAGGCACCTATCTAAATTGCCCCGGAGCTTGATTCTTATGACTTGTTGGGAAATCTCATTTTAAGGTGCAATGCTTTAATACACTGGAGGTTCATCTAATTCCGTCCAGTTTATTCACACAAAAAATAACGCACATCACTGAACCTGACTGTGTGAGCTGACGCTCCCTTCCAACAATGAAAGCAATTTGTTACTTTTCCTCTAACAATAGCTAGGAGGGAAAAGTTCCTTCTCCACAGCTGTTTCTTGAAAACCTAGGCACACTACAATGACTGACAGACCTTTCAATAGAGTAGGTTGGATGCTTATTCATCATGAATTGATCCAAGCCCTTGATAACCTGATAAAAGGATGCAGTTGACTGCTTTGTAAAACAGCCAGGATTTCAAAGACTGTGTAAAACAGTGGACGTCATAGTGTTTAAAGCAGAGTTAATCTGCATAACTCATTTGTTCAGTGATACTCATCTACATATTAGCCTTACACACACAACCTGATCTCCGTTACATGTAAAGTTTCAGTTTAATTTTTGGCTTCTCTTCCTACTGTGTTTTGCATCCCAAATGCGTTGCTTGTAACTTCCCCGGCCAAAGTAAATGGGTTCAGTTCATACAGCAGTTAAAGCTTGTGCAAGCAGCTCCCTTGAAATCTTTCTCTGCCACTACCACCACAGCATCCGTGATACTATCAGGACTGGGTAGAGTTACCAACTGCAACAGAAACTTTTCCAAAAGCCACTCTTGCCACCTTTCAGCTTCGCGATGAATTGAAGCACCACTGCTGTGCAGGGAAAACCCCTGCAGCTCTGAAAATTACAGAGGAGGAAAGCAGACAGGTCCCTTTAGGTGGTAAAAGAGGTTACGGTTTCCTTCCAATAACAGTTACCATATCCTTTGATATTCTATCTACTTTATCATTTTCCCCAGTTTTGCAGAATAACAGCTGTGATAACACAGAGCCCGTCTTCTGCACTGCCTGTCACTGCGTGGACGGAGATTGGTGAGGACGGAGAAAACACTTGTTGGGAGCCCTCAGCTTGCCTCGGCCAGGAGGCAGAAGATGAGTCACCACCTGACCCGAGAGCCAGGGGTCACCCCCTCCAGGGAGTCACTGCCTTGTTCGGTCCACTCGCAGCTAATCCCCAGTGAGTGGCTCTCACTAAAAGATTTCTTTATCCCCTTGGCTGAAAAAAAAAAAAAACAACCCAAAAAAACAACAGAGTTAACAAGCCCAGTAAAAATCCATGACTCAGGCAAATCCTTAAGGATCAAGTGGGGAGGGGGAGGGAACATAAACTAATCCAAGAGTCCAAAACATCTTTTGCCAAAGCCTTTTAAAAAAACCAAAAACTTCACTAGGGTCTCCTCGTTAGTGGCGATTACAGGGGAGGCATTTCTTTCTTTCTTAACTAAGAATCTCTTCTCAACAACACAAACAAGGGTGCCCATTGACGTGGTGCGGTGCTTTCTAATCCATCTGACCAGCTGGCTTTGTATGTCTTTTATACATACTGCGGGAGGAAAAAGAAAGGCCTCTCAGGGAGAAGAGCCTCCCATCTCCTCAGCGGAAGTGCTGGCTTTACTGCTGGATGGCCTGCAGTGTTCCTGGGGAGTAGGTACAAATTTTTCTTTAATAGAAACGTTTACAGTACACGGTTTTGAATATCAGCAGTGACTCACATAAGTTATAAACAATCGTTTCCTCCTTTTTTCCCCCCCTTGGAGAAAATTACACACATCTTAGAGGTTGGTTCTGCCACTAGTTTCCAAAACTGAAAACATCAGGCCAGGTTTCCTGGGGTTAAAAATAAAAGCATTAGTGATGTCACTAAATTTCAGTAGATGCCTCAGAACTGAACACAAGGACAACACTGGGCACCACGTACACAGCAGAGGGCAAAGGTACGTAGGAAGGGCCTGGAGGGTCCTGCGACTTGCCTACAATCCCAGCTTGCAGCGCTCATTTTCTAGGTCAGTTCTGGAGTCAGACATGGGAGAGATGAACCCTCAGCTGCTGTCACCCCTTTCAGTGGTTTCTAGCTTGGGCCAGCACCAATGTCACAGCTCAGTGCTGCACAAAGTGAGGGCTTCCCTCCATCCCATCCCAGCCACGTGGCCCAGTCCCCTCCCAAGAGCACCATCTCTGACATTCACTTTTCCTTTCACAGAGCCAATAATAGCCAAAAAAACCCCCAACAAAACAGCCAAGGAGGAAAAAAAAAACCAAAACAATAAAAAACAACAACAAAAAAAGAGCTGTCAGTACCACAACAGCTGGGAATAAACACTGATGTGGGGGCAGGATCTTCCCCTTTTTGTAGCATCACTGCTCTGTTTTGGTTCAATCTGCCTTACAACACCATGCCCCAAGATGTATCTTTACATCCCTACTCCAAGTCCTTAGTCCACGATCACTCTCTTCTCAAAGCAGTGTCTCTATAGAAAGCACTTTGGCTGTTGGCTTTCCTGTCCTACTGCCCACAGAAGTTCTTCCCTCCCCTCCCCCCCCCAAATACTACCATATGAGCTATAGCAACAGCACTGGACCCAGCACAGGTCTTTTCACCGAATAGTAGTTATTGTAGAAAAAAAGTTTACGTTTCACTTCCAAAACCTGTATGTGGATTCATGTGTCATGAGTTTCTGTGTAGCACATTTCACACTCAGGAATGTTCGTTGAAGGCTGGTACAGAGTCCTGAACGCATCGGAAGAAAATTAATTTGAAATTTTACACTGGACAACATCGCTTTTCCCCACATAGCTTCTACTTAGCTAGCTTCAGTTGTCTGAATTTTTGATGGACTTCAGTATTTTTATTGCTTTGTATGATTCACATCAAATAACACGAGCTTTGTCTCCCTTGCTGTCTCACACCTCATTTTATTTCACATGCCCTGTCCTTTTAACTGAAGGAATCGTCTCCATTTTGCTTTACATCTGAGAGCAGAAAAGTTTCCAAACCATTGTTTCCCTAGCAAAACTCTGGACCCTAGCCCCAGTTTGAGGGGCGCAGGTGTAGGTGCTGTGGGGGGCAGCACCAGGAGATGCTGGAGCAGTGCAGAGCTCTCTTAGAGCAGGTGCAAGATGAGGCTTGGAGTCAGCAGTTCACTGTTTTGTCAAACGCTGTTAGGATTCACAGCTGTGTTTTGACCAGCTTCCATAACCTCATGCCTGCATGGGAGCCCTTCTTGCACACAGCTTCCACCGAGACCCTGAAGCAGTGCAAAGCCTTGGATAGCGCACACTTGGCAGGGCTAGTGCAAACACAGCCTTTACGAGCTCTGAAGATGTGAGTCAGAGCTCACCTCTTTCTGCAGACTCCTTTCCCTCCCCTTCACATCAGAAGTATTTCCATCTGCCTGCTGGGGAAAGATGTCTTCTAAAGCGTATCTATTCAGATGTTTGGGTTGCATCTGTAAGGACTATTCTGCCCTAACATTAAAAACAACACAGAAAAATTGTTTTGAAAGGTGCTAGCAAAGGAAGTTTTAACTTCATGGGCAATTAAAAACTGTTTTCAAAGAACGTATGTGCACACCTATAATAAAATGATCGGGAGGCATGGCTAAGAACTAGCATTTAATCCTAGAAACTTTGAAAAATAGTTTAGTCACTATTCGGATGATCCCAATCCTTTCCAGAGTTGACAGCTCCGAGGGTAAAGTCACTTCGCCTTGTGCAATGCAGGAGGGAACAACCCGGGGAAGCGCTGCACCAGGCAGCCTGGGCAAAGGTACGCATCTACCGGGAGCAAGCCTAGCTAGTCTTTCCCTCTTAAGCCAGTTTCCCCTCAAAGCTGCGAGTAAAGGAAACAAAAGGCTAGATACTTAAGACTTTTTAAACATAACGAGGCTGCTTCATTTTTCATGTCTTTCATTCACCAGGGCTTTGCAGTTTGCCTCCAGCCTCCCCACGGTGAAGTCCTCAGTCAAGTCAAACCTGTTTGCCGCTTGTGTGTGCGAGTGCCCTTAGACCCAAACCCAGCCAACAGTTTAGAGTAAACAGACCTAACCCAGGGAGGAGCTGGAATTTGAACTGCACATCATGTGTGTCCCAAACAATTACTCCCTCTCCAGGTGAGGGAACGCAGCAACATTTCTGGTGTCTAAGCGAATTTCTCTGCAGTAGTTGGAAAGATGGGAGATCGGTCTTTTTCATCACGGGCGGGGCAGTGCCTTAGAGAGACTCATCAACAAAAAAAAAACCTGCTTAGCTAACTAGTCTGCTCCTTTTGCTTACCCGCTGCTGATTTGTTGAGCTAATATTTTAAGAACAGTGGGTACATCCTGGAACCGCCCTCTTACCTCAACGATTATGTCTAAGTTGTTCTGCCGAGTATCTTACATAAGACTTGCATAAGTAATGTATTCTGCTTCTGGTCAATTTGGCTCCTCTAGCTAACGAGGAGTACCACACTGTGAACTTCCCAGACTGCAGGATGCCCAAAACCGCATTGCTTGACACAGCGCTCATCCTTCTTTAGCACAAGGCTGACCTTTCAAAGAAGATTAAACCTAGGCACACAATTGAAAAGCCTAAGCAAGCCGAGACCTGGCAACAAAGGCAAACACTAGCACAAAGAAATCACAAAGGGGAAAGAAAAGGGTAGCAATAAATAAGGGAGAGTGGTAATCACTCTCCATCTGACAGCAGGAACCAGAGACAGACCTAAGCACAGAGGGGTTTTCATATGAGCACTAAGATTTCCTCCTTCCATCTCCCCCTCTTACCACCACCACCGGTTTGGGGATGCTCAGATTCGGATCTGTGAACTCACCTGCTACATATGCGTGTTTCTAATTACACCAGGTAGTCCACTCACCTCTTGACCACATCATTTGAAACGTAGATGACAGGTCTCAGATAAAGGCTACCTATTTGCAGGAAGAGCATGTCCCGTGCAAGACTTGCACATCCTGCTCCCCACGGGAAAACATCTCTCTTCTGGATTGACTTAGAAGATTTCTCTGAAGACAGGTCAGGGTAGTGAAGGCTGCAGAGGGTGAGCTATATAATTGGTGTGGAGGAATACCAATTTCAGGCTGTAAACTGGAGTAACTTCAGAGAGCTCCATTAAAACATTAAGTATTACTCACGATTTTGTCTTTTCTCTTTCTTTTCCCAAAGCACAAGGATTCAGGCTTTGTATGCCTAAAAATGGAAGAAGAAAACATGCGCAAAATACACAGCCCACATTTGTCACATATATCCTGTTATTCATAAATGAGAACCCAAGGCAAATTAAAATAGATAAATTGATACTAGCCAATGATACTTTGATAATCACATAGATACTATGCATGACCTTCTGTATTAGCGAGTATGTATAGTATTATTTAAAACTTACATTAAATCTGTAAGGAAGGTAGCAAATAGGACTAAAAGTTAAAAAAAAAACAAACCCACACACAAAAAAACCCAACCCACAAAACTCACAGTGGTTGGGAAATACACTAATGAAGGTGGATGGTGCAACCATCATTTGCCTCCCTTGTCATCATGAGGCAGTCTTTATTACATGATCACACACTGTTTTTACCTAGACTCCTGCCTCATTCACTGCATAATTATAATGAAAATGAAGGAAAACGTTTTAACGCCAAATGTCTTGGAAGCTTAATCTAGGATTCACTACAGCTTTGCTTATAAGCTACATAGAATATGTTGCCATCTACACCGAAATACAGTCAAAGCTAAAAAGCGTGTGTCAAGCACCGGGTATTTTATGCGGTGTGATCAGCCTGTTTACGTAACCGGGGTCCAGCCTGGGAGAGGAACAAACTTCGGATCCCCGTTGGCTTTGCTGTCAGCAGGTGCTGCGCTGTGTTGTGACCTGCTCCAGCCACACCTATAATCGCACAGCGAGCTACAGGTAACTCCCGAGATTGCCTTTTATCTTTAATCGCTTCCTGTTCACACTTCATTCTGCCAACACCTCCTGTCAGGATTATTGCTGTTTATTTCCCATGAATATCTAAGAATATCATTCATCCTGGCAATAAAGGTTTCCATGCGGTGAGGCGTGCTTCAGAAGTGACCCTGCAGTATTTCCTAAAAGGTTACTTGACTGACTTGTTGGTTGGGAAAGTAAACAGGAAGACCGACATTGTCTGTCATAAAAAGCAACAGTATTAGGCAGGCAGGGATCACTGAAGCAGTTATTCCAGTGTAGTTCTCTAGAAATGAAAATCTCGTACGCAGATTAAATCACCTCTAGTAGCAGCAGTAGCATGGGTCTGGTCTTGAAAGTTCTTGGTCAGATTGAATTGTTTCCTCTTACAAATACTGGGATGAGACATAGTTGCAGATTTTAGATAAACTGCGCTGGTCACTAACTACTTGGATCCAAGATTTCTAAGAGATGCTGGTTTCATTTAGTTTATGATCCTAACTGCACAGTACAACTACTGAGTCATACCACAGCCTCTTAGAAGTCCACATTTCCCTCTCCCAGCTACACGTAACGATACCTAAGCAGTCAGCCTAACTGCTTTAAAGATAGACCCGAAGAGCCTAGTAACTAACTTTTCTCTCATGAGGACCTGCAGGTGTCAGCAGCAATAAGTCCCATCATCCTTGCTACACCCCACCACACAACCAACACAATGGACAGACATCACTGGCCTTCTAGAAGCGCTGTTTAACAAACACTTTAAAATACCAGAATCTGTTTGGGAGGCCACATGGGAGACCCTTATCAAGGTATTTATGCGTCTGAAAACAAACCATTTTTTACTGCAGAGAGAAATAATACAAAAGCGAGGGCACGCTAACTGAAACTGTCAGAAGATTACTCTGAAACGAGGAGAAAAAGGACTGCTTCTTGCGGTAGTTATTATTCAGCCGTGGAGCACGCAGGATACTGTAGATGTCAGGGTTGAAAGGGGTCCAAAAGCAATTGCACACAGCCACGTAAGAGAGATCTATCAAGGGCTACTAACCTCGAGGATGCCACCTCTGGCTCCAGAATGCAACACACTGCTGAAAACTGGGAGAGAACACTAAAAAAACATTACTAAGTCTGTCCTGCTCTTTTAGCTCATTACAGACTACTGTCAGAGGCAGGACGACAGAAGCTGTTCTTAGATTGTTATTATTACATTCCCTATTAGGCAAAGATTTCCAAATAGAGTTCAGCTTTCCACCATTCTTTATATGCCTCCTCTCTCTGCTGGAGCAGATACAACTGCAATAACCTCAGTTTGGAGATGCTGCCCCTGCAGAGGACTGCCAACAAATAGCAGCGAAATGACGGGCACTGACCACGAGTCTCAGCATTCAGCCCCTGCTCGACATCTCTGTTGGCCCCGCAGAGTCTGACCAGTGAGAATTGTTCTGCATCTTCCATTTCACACACTCTTGCTCTCGTTCTCTCTGTCAAGTCACTTGCCTCTGACCAGACTCTGCTCCCCAGGCTGGCCACACTAACACTTCAGCCTCACAGCAGTCACGGGCACTTCCCAGCGTTGCTCTTTTCTCCTGTTTAAGAATGTCCTGCATTACATTTGCTGTAAGCTGGAGTGGTTTTCACTGCTGTGTGGAGCTTCCCCTACTACCGTTACACACTTTCATAGTTAAGACTTCTCTGCCTGAGTCAACTGAAAACTACTGAAAATGTCAAGTGTTTCAAAACTAACTATTGCCAGAAATAGTCACACTGCTTTCAGACAATCTTACTTCTGGCAGTCACCCCTTGAACGCAGAAACTAAAGCAATTTTTAAGACTCCATCTATCCTCCATACTCATCAGTATTTGATACCACTGGTTTCTGTATAACTCAATAATGAGTTGCAATTATACATTTCAGAGGCTTTCAAAGGGCCAGTCCTCTCCCTATGACATTTGTGTATAAACTGACTATATTCTGCTTTATTCCTTGCAAAAATGTTCTTAGTGTTTACTTTCTCAATGACTCCATCTTCCTTATAGTCCTTCCACTTTGCAATGGGGATCAGCATTCCACATATGCAAGAAATAAGGAGAGCTACATGAAGGATCAAAATAGAGTCCTGTCCCTTTGGATGAATTGATTTGCCACAGACCTCAGGGACCTTCAGGCTCCACACTACCCAATTTTATATCTTTTTTGTGTGTGGCACTATTGATCCTCTTCACCTGTAAATTATGGCAACTTCCCCGGTGGGTGAACAACCAAGTATGCTCATCTCTTTCTTCTTAAGAAAAATCTTAGACAGCTGTTAGGA
Source organism: Burhinus oedicnemus (assembly GCA_008921705.1). Taxonomy (NCBI): domain Eukaryota; kingdom Metazoa; phylum Chordata; class Aves; order Charadriiformes; family Burhinidae; genus Burhinus; species Burhinus oedicnemus. The sequence goes on along the minus strand of VFFE01007199.1, from coordinate 3,066,033 downwards.
GGCTACTTCATGGGTTTAAGTAAAACAGTATTGATTTTTATAACAAGTCTAATGATAGCACATCGCCTATTTACCCTTACTTCATGAGTGACATGTTAGCATTCTCTTTATCACTCTACCATGAACAGAAGACAAAAAAAGTTTGCCATATCCTATAAATTACAAAACATTGTTCTCCAGTCAAACCATTTGTCTGGTTGAGGAGCTGCTGCCTACAGCTGCTTTGTACATGAGAAAGGGATATCAGACTCTGCTAGTACTTGGAGAAGAAGCAGAAAAATGCCAGCTGCTTTAGAAAAGCATCATTCATTATCACCAAGCGGTGGTTCTTCTGTATTGCTGTTGAAGCCAATAGCTATCTGCAAACCAAGTACAGAGAACCAGCACGAATTACAATACACCAAACATTTATTCTTTAAGTGAAGTCAGCCAGCCAACAGGTCTCTGAGTCTTATTTCTTAAGCTTCCCTCTACAAAGGATTTTATAAAGTGGTAGGAACTCAGTAAAGCTTGGACATTTGTCTAACACCTCATGGTGTAAGATATCCATAGAGATTTTTAAAGATTGTGAGTATTTAACCTGTAGGAAAAAATACTGTCAGCAACAATATTGTCAGCTTTTGCCTGGCTGATTAGTTCAGTATTCTGGTAGACACTTTTGACTTCCACAGTATAGTCCCTACCTTGTCTCATGCAACGGGAGTTTGAGAACTTGGAATGTTTAATGGTTCATTTTATCTTATGTCACCAAGATATATAAACATCTCTTTAAAACAGTGCCCTGGGAATGGCGGGGAGGGAAATCAATCCTTTCCGTATGGACACTTGCTTCTTTAGATCTTCCTTTCAAGCAGTGTAGTTCTTGTGTCCTCTCCCTGCAATACACAGAAGGAAACAACTTAAGCTAGAGGCAACGTTGCCAAGCATGTTTCCTTTTGTTTTGGGTGAATCCTTCCGGCAGGCTTTTATATGCTCTGGAAAACATATGCTGTTATAACTTTGCAGCAGCTGTTGGCTGTAGCAGTCCTGTCTGAATCTGGTCCAGTATAGGTCACCAGGAGTCAGGGCTAGAACAAGCACTTCTTAGCTGTTAGCAGTTGCATCATCACGTCACTTCCCAGCATAGCATCTTATCGCTGGTCATCTGGGGAACAGAGATTTTTTTGTTAATTTGCCAGATGAAGCTTAGTAGGGCAAGTTCTTTCTGGAATACCTGAAGGAGAGAAAAGCTACATGTGGCCACCTTTCTCATTTTTATTTTTACTGAAAAGTAAAGCAATCAGTGCTAGCTTTGCAAGGGGATCCTCAGGGTTATCCACAAAACCAGAGAACCCCAAGTAAGTAAATGCCTAAAATAAAACAAAAACCAGTAACAAATGCATTGTTTTCTCTTGCTTCTAACACAATACATCCCACTAAGCCCCTAAAACCAATACTGAATGTATTTAATTGTGATCATGCTGAACGCAAGATTACCAGAGCCAGAAAATGTCTTGGACTTGAATCAACAATTGTTTCCCATTTTGAAAACTTCACAATGAACATGGCTGGAGACTTGGCTTCCACTCCCTGAATGAAACCCAACATCAGCCCTGGGTCCCCAGAGTCCCAAAACTGAAGTGACCCAGATGCTGCAAAGGTCAGTGCAACCAGGAACCACCACTGAATTTACTATTTTTGCTATCATAATGCCCAAAAGTCTTTAGTCCTGAGCCAGGGCCTCCACTGCATTAAGCAATGTGCAAACAGTCTTGAAGAAGTAGTCCCTGCACCAAAGACCTCACAGTAGAAGTTTTAGCAGGCTCCATCAGCTACATAGAACAAGCAAGGGGGACAAGGAGGGGGACCTGGTAACCCAAATGCAAGCACATATTGGCACAATGAGCATTAGTCATGGCTTACCACTAACTAATCTCAAAACAAAATATTTTCCAGTTACAGTTCTCACTTTTACCAACATCAACATAACAGCATATTTTTTTCCTCCCTCCTTTCTGGGCTCTCAGTACTGAACCACCTACAGACAGAAAACCCCTTTCTTCTTTGCTAGCACCACACCATTTTGCTGCATCTTGTGCATGGGGAGGGGGGGAAAGCAGCAGCAGCAAAAAAGTAAACCATGGCAAGCCAATCAAATTAGATGCAGGCTGGCCTTTCTTTTCATAGTGAAGGGATTTTCTTTTTTCTCCTAAGAGTGAGAAAACTCCAAAACTTGGTCTTACAAGGAAGTGTCAATGAGGTACTTTATGTAAAAGCTGCATTTAAGAGGGAAAAGTCACCGTTCGCAAAAGCGTGTTGCTTTTTCCTCCTGTATGCTTTGTTCTGAGCCTGCTGCTACGTGTGTATTCACTGGACCAGCTTTTATTAATAAGATTGGGTACTCTGCATGATAGCTCAGAGAGTGGGTGATCTTCTATGCACTATTTATTATTTTACTAAGTTTGAAGGGTCCGAAGCTTACATGCTTATGCTCTCAAGCATCCCGCTGGGTTGGAAAAGCAAGCCACCGATGATGCTACAAGGTGCAGTTTGGCTCCAGAGGGGGGGGCTGTAAACTCGCCATGAGGTCTCTCTCCTGGTGGGACATGAGCTTGGGAGCTCAGCTTTGCTCAGCTGAGGATTATCTGGTGTTGTCAAGAGGCACTATCGCTGTGAGACTCAGTCCACCGCTTTTTGTTTTCACCTTGGGCTGGGAATTGCAGAAAGGGGTTGCTCTAGCACAGGGGTGGTTTGGTTCAGACCTCTAGAATTCCTAGACCCTGAAGGAAACTAAAAAAAAAAAAAAAAATATGCAGAAGAAGAGGCTGGACTCGCCTTGCAAAGCAGCGCTACCACAACACACGCACGGCTATATTCTGTATTAAATTAGGAAGCGCTTTCTCCATTTCTCCCTAAACTGAGCAATGCTAGGTGAGCCAAGCAAAGTAAGTGGATTCATGTGCTCTAAGGTACACCGTCCAAACAGACATGAATCCTTCTGCCGTTCAGAGCAAGGTATTATTTATAAGTTTAACTATATAGTCCCTCATGGTCACAGTGTAAGACAAACATTCATTCTCTCTCTGACATGATACTATAGTTCTCCAAGCTTCCTCAATATATTGGTTTCAGGTTAAATTCCCCATTTGGTCTGCCCTTACAATTCCCAACAAATGAGGATGTCTAGAATGACAGAACACCGTTTTATTGAACTAACTAGCTGCTTTTGGCTTTCTTCTCATTTCTCCCCTATAACACAGAGCCTTTTATCTTGGGGCTGTCTCCTCCTGGGCATGCCTCCAGCTAGCCTTAGCGCCTGCTGCACATGAGCATTGTCTACGCAATATCATCATTGCTTTAAAAATGTACCAAATGCAGGAAAACAGTTTCTCTCTCTCTCCTCCACCCACACCCCTTTTTTTTCTTTAATAAGAATTTTTCCATGCGGTTAGAGAAATAACATCTGGAATTACTGAAGGCTGCCAAAAGGAGAGAATGAAAACAATGAGTTGAGTCACACTTGAACCTGCCAACTTCATATAATTTAGACCTTCTTGAGGCACTTTGAAAAGAAAAAAAATATGGAAAATGTTTTAGTTTACTTTTTATAATGCAACTTTTTTTTTTTTTTTTAAATCTGCTGATGTAAGTTGCAGAGTCGTCCAAGACATAGCACCCATGGCATGGGCATTCATCCTTGCAGCGTTCTGATATCACAATCTTTCTATAGTTCGTCTATAGATACACAACAGCAGATCGAGGTTTCTCTTTCTGAGCAGAGTGTCTCACTGAGCTAGTGAAATTTCTCCCAGAAACAGATATGAAGCTGCATTGGACCTTTTTATTCCACCCCACAATGCAGTGCAGAGAATTTGAAAGTTTCCTAAATGCCCCTTCATTTTTCATACCCATGAACAGTACTGGTACGCTCTGGTAAATTTTAAAATGGTTGCATACTGTTGCAATGTAGTCTCTGTAAGAGATCAGCTCCCGTACAATTGCTCTAACCCTATTTAAGGACATTACATTTCTCTGGCTTGTCTAGGAAAGGCCTTCAAGTGTTTCCATGGTTGAAATTTTTCACTTCTTTTTATCTTGAACTGTTATGCCATGCTAGTGAATGGTTGGTATGCCCACTGAAGCTAGTGATTGCAATGCTAGTACAGATAGAAAAAGCAGTTAAACTATTGAATGAAACAGGAAACTCGGGTAGTAGGAACCACCAGCAAAATATTCCATGACAAAAAAAAAAAAAAAATCACAAATAGAAATCAAGCTAGGCACAGCCTGAGGAGCTTTCCATGGGATTTAGAACCATGGAATCATTTAGGTTGGGAAAGACCTTTAAGATCATCTAGTCCAACCATTGACCCTACTCTACCAGGTCCACCACTAAACTATGTCTCTAAGCACTACATCCACATGACTTTTAAACATATCTAGGGATGGTGACTCAACCATTTCCCTAGGCCGGCTGTTCCAATGTTTGATAACTCTTTTAGTGAAACGCAAACGTGTGTGTCGGGTGCAAAAGAGCAAAGCTGGAGGCTGCATGTCTATGCTGGAGCCTTGCATGTATGAGAGAGAAGAGCAGCAAAGCACAGGAATCAACAGACAGCAGAGAAGGATCTGTGGCAACACTTTGGGAAAAAGCTTAAGAGACCTCTGGAGAACAGGCTTAGCTACAAAGCCATGAAACTTTCTCCTGCTGATTGATACACAACATATTCAGGGATTTATAGGTATTGTTTGTAAATTGTCTGAATCCAAGATATACCCAACTTCATCATCCATTCTTTCTCCTTAAAGAAATCACTCAAAAGACTTAACTGTAGCTAACCTCTAGGACGAGTGGGATTACATGGTTCACATCTAAGCAAAGTACGTGAAATTATCAATCCCATACAGTGTCATCTGAGAATAGAGAAAAGGTGGTATACAGTCTGCTATATGACCATAGGAGATGCTAAACTACAGTTACCCTCATGAGGAGGGTGTAAAGTCTTTTACAAGAGTACTTCCACTGGTATTTCAAAAAGCCCTTAGAAACAGCTATATTAGCATTTATACTAACATCACCCTTGTCTGACAGTATCTTACTACCATCGTTACCCATTACTCTTGCGGGAGGAGCAGGCGATGCTCACAGTAGTTTTTGCAGCAGTGTCCCAGCATGATAATTCCACCCTGGCCTTCAGCAGCCTGTTACCAGCTTGGGAGGAAGGCATCTACTCCCCTCCTTTCATTTCACAAAAGTTGCCATTTCATCAGGCTATGACAAACCACTTTCTGCGCAGCTATCGTAGCTGTTTTCCCTCAGTGCAAAGCTACTGGAAATTCTTATCGAGCTTGCCCACGCCATTGTTCCACGCTATCACGTGTTATCAGAGGAGTCCCTGCACATTTAGCACATGTCGGCTATTTTCTTTTCACTAAGTCACTTAGCAACAGTTCCAGTAGCTCTCCTTGCCTCAAAGGCTTTAAACAATCCTACCAAGATGGCTGAGCAGCTAGAGATGCGTTAACACAACTCCCTCACGTGGATAGACCTTTGTTCCAGGATAAGGCACGATAAGACTCACTAGTTAGCTTAAAAACCTTCATAAATAGTAAGCTAAAATAACCCCATCTAGTTTAATACCAAAACAAGAGTCTCTACAAGATGTGGCTACACTGATTTAGTTTTACTGTTTTAAATTTGCTCCTTATCTTATACCAAGAGCTTTTCCATTTAGACAAAGCGTTAGCCTGCTAAACAGTAGTTAACCACCCACTATTTTGTACTTATTAACTTGATGTCATTTAACATAAAATGTTTAGGCAAACCATGAGAGAGATCAGAATTCTGATCCTCATACTAAAAAGAAAAGGGCTCCAGGCATTAGATTGTGAAATACGATTTCCCAGGATATATTAAATTCTGGTTTAATGTTCTTTTTGATATCACAGAAAGTCAAACCTCATTTCATAAGAGGGCACTTGAACATGCTTTGCATACAGCATGCTTTCCCTCGATAAAGTCTCTGTGCTACAGCAAACTTGGAATTTGATCAGAACCTCTGGAGCAGCCGGCGATGGGAGTGGAGGAGAGCAAAACCCACACCATGAACCTCATCTCACAGAAGTTCCTTAGATAGTTTTACAGCAAACAAACAAGAGGAATGAGCCAAGGGGCTCGGCAGAAAGCATCACAGACTTGAATTATGCTGCAGGACAGACTGCAGATGCAGAGCCTAGCTCATTCAGCAATGCCAAGTACCGCACACATCATGTGTATCCACATGTTGACTACATTTCTGCAAGAGTCATGGCAGAATGACAGACAGAAGCATGCATTTAGGACCGTCTGTAACCAAAAGGGTACCGAGGCCTGAACTTTTTCACATGGTAACTCTCAGTCTAACTACAGAAGAACTGTTGAGGAAAAACTTATGACCTAACCCTGGTTGCAATATATCTGCTGTACCTCAGAAATTCTCACAGAGTTTCAGAGGGAAGTTCCCCTCTGTCCTCAGTCTTGCATAATTCTTTCATATGTTCCTCTACCTTTTGCATACTTCAACATGAAACAGTGGGTTGAAACACAAAAGCACAATTATTTACAAGAAAGCCTACCATGACTGATGTCATTAGAGGAAATCAGCAGGAGGCTGCATAGAGGAAGGAAGTTTGGAATGAACTGGAAAGAGCACCCTGATAATCCAAGGATGGACAGTTTACTTCAAGACACCACTGCCAACTCTCAATTTCTCCTCCTTCTCTGCTTGGGCACACAATTCTCCAGAAATAGAAGATTCCTGCAATTAATGAGTGATATCCCGAGGTCAACAGAGTAGGTTTTTACCCAACAGTTTCAAAGCAAAGGCCCAACACTGACAGTCTCGTCTTTTAAATTTATTACTTTGATTGTGCCACATTCTGGACCTGCTCCCTGTTATCAGCAGCTGCCGAACATGTGGGCTGACACAGCCATGTGTAGCATATTAAGCCCCCTCACAAGGCCATCCTCGTCTGACTGCAACTGCTGCATAACATCATTTTAAAGCCACTGGGGCAGCCCAGCAAAGGATGAGATGGTCAAGAGCCTTTAACCATTCTCCAATTTGCCTCAAGTCCCAGGCATCCTCTCTGGTATGCACTGCCACGCTACCTGTGCGTGAGCAAGATGTTGCTGGCAGAGAGCAGTAACCTGCCGTCCTGCGAATATCTGCTACTCTTTCGCAGAAAACCTTACCATTATGCGACTAGGTCTTGATCGACTGCGATGACTGTAGTTGAGTATTTTCTGTGCTGCTCCCAGACGGTATGCTTTCAGCAGGCAAAAGTGAATTTTCAGGACATTTGTAACAGCAGATCATGACTCATATCATAAAGGAAGGTTTCCATAGCAGACTGTATGAAAAAAATAAGTGATAACGCTAACAATAGTAATGGTTTACTGCACAGCACTCTGGAAGTGGTCCACGTGTTGTTTGGAGTCACAAGCAGTGGCTTTAAGTAACGAATTAGCAAAAGATCTTCATCTTGTAGATCAGTTTATACGCTTATAGAAAACTCTCACAGGTAATATAGATAAAAAGCAATAATAAGTGATTATTTATACTTTATTAACAACAATTGTTATTTAATGAACCTCATTATGTTTCATAATTGATTAAGACTCTTCCATATTAATTCTTGCAAAATAAATTGCGAGCCTCTTCTCCAGTGAAGTTTTATCCCCTTCCTCCAACCTCCCACACAGTAGGCGCCTTGAAAATTGCGATTACCTTTTATCACACAGTTCTTTTATTTGTTATAACTCATTTTGATTAATATCTTGATGTGTGATTTGATTTTTTTTTTAAAAAAAGACAAAACACATGCAGCGTCAGAAATTTACTTATATTCAGGCGTTGTTCAGTTGCTTCTTCCTGTGTTTCATGCTTCCCACTGCCCTTCCCCAAGACCCTCTCTAATTTATGAGAGAAAGGGAGGGGGGAAAAAAGGAATATTTATGAATATCAGATTCACTATTCTCTGCAAGCCCATGTTTAGTCTGAAAGAATGCATGAGAGTTTAAATGTATCCTTCTCTTCCTTTTAGCAGTCCCCACCATTGAAAAAAAAAAAAAAAAAAAAAAGAGTGTTTTCCAGGGAAAAATTATTATTGC
>VFFE01007199.1:3040999-3057882 GCA_008921705.1 Burhinus oedicnemus | reverse complement strand
TTTTTTTTCTGTGTTCTTTTTTTTTTTTTTTTTTTTTTTTTTTAACATGCAACTTCAAACTCCAAAGTCGCATTAAATCCAGAACCCCACTAAAACCCCCCGCCCCTTCCCCATGCCGAGAAGCGTGCAAGCAGAGAAGAAAGAGCTGAATGAGCGGAAAAGGGGCGTTGCTTGGTTCAAAGAGTCACCCAAGCTATTTACAAAGAAGGCCGAGAGGTCGGAGCGGGGCCCGCGCAGCCGTCCAGAATTACCCCGGCCAGAAACAGACGCTGCATCGCTTTGCAGCGCTCAAACCTTGTTCTATCAGTGAAACTATAGTAACTACATGACCGCTGGGGATTAGCGTGACCCCGGGTCATAAAACTTGATCGCGGTAGATTAGCGAAAGATCAGGCCAGCGCTGGAGAGGAGACAAGCGACATGCTAATGCTGCTTCGGATCAGAAGTAAAACACACACACATGACAAAACAAATGTGTGCTTACAAATATTTTGTCATATTAGATTAAATTATAGCGTACAGACTAAACAGAGAAATCTGAAATGCAGGGTCTTGTGTTTGGGATAACCTTGGAGCTTTTATACAAAGAAAGAGAGAAGTTTATACTTCAGCATTGCACGGCGCACAGTCATCTCATACCTGCCGCCTGACACAAACACAGCTCGCTGTACGACAGCGATGTATCTGTCAATGCAAGAACACATCGGTTTAACTGTCAAAATCCTTCTCCTTGCCTACTGATTTGACTGTGCTGCCCTTCTGCTCGTGGTGCTTCTTGTCCTTTCCTGATAAACGACAGCCTGCTCTCTCTTCCCCAAGGCTCAGTTTTGGGTCCATCTGCCCTTATTTCCACCCGGATTTCCTATTTCTCTCCAATTTTGGTCTCATTTTAGCTCTGCACATCCTGCAGAAGCCCCGTCTAATAGGTAAAGCAGCCTCCCACCTTCTACCTACCTGGGTCTCCCGTGAATACCGCTCCTTTTTGTGATGCTTTCTTATGCCAATCTCCTCATCAAAAACATTTCCACACCTTCCTACGTATTGTTACTCTGTGCACCAAGCTGGGCTGAGTCAAGGGGAAGCCTGTCAGGGCAGAGAGCTGGCAGAGGCAGCGATAGCAGAGGCAGGGACACAGGAATTGGGTAAAGCAGGGAATTAGCCTGGCTGGTCGGCCGGCACAGGGAGCAAGGCGTGACCGGGCACCAAGTTCGGCTGGGTGGGCAGCAAAACAGCTCCTGGAGGCTGGGAGATAGCAGGGTTCCCTCTGTCAGGCAGAAGAAACTGCAGGACATCACTGACATTTGATGTCAACTGGATGGTTTGGGTTGGGGTTTTTTTGTTTGTTTTCGGTTTCTTTTTTTTAGGCTACAAATTGTAAGAAAAGTACTAGTCACTAGGCTAGTCTGATGGCTTCCCTGTAGGGTTCTGGCTCCAAAAAAACATACTTGGCTTTTAGAAGAACCTCATGAATTTAAGAAAGAGATCATGCAAGTGCAACCTGCTTGCTGAGACAGGAGTGCCTCCTAGACTCATTAACCCAGAAGGTCCTTTCCAGTTCTGTGTGTCTCTGTTTTCCAGGAAGTAAAGAGTAAGGAGTAAAGGAGCTTGTTGGACTGGTATAATTTTCACAGGGGAGGAGGAGGAGGAGGAGGAGGAGGAGGAGGAGGAGGAGGAGGAGAGAGCAAAGCAGTGCCTGAGCTTCAGGGCTTTTTTGGAGAAGGAATTTTCAACCTTTTCTTCTCCTTTTTTGAAATACATAATAGCCCATCTTTCAGTTCCCACTTATCCTGCAAAACAGTGTACACCAAACTCCTGAACAAGGCCTTTACTCCAAAATCTCTTCTGTTCCTAGGACTGCTGAAGGTTGAAGAGGAGCACAAGGGAGTTCAGCGGGGCCAGCACATCCAAGGAGATAAACTGGGCAGTCACCCAGGCTGGCAGAACTGGAGGGGCAGCATTTCTGGGATGCTTTCTGCAGAGTTGCTGACTGGTCAGCATGGCTTACTATGCAAATACAGGGGGAATAGCAACAAAAATTGATTTTGCCAGAACCACAAAATAATTAGGACAATTCCTGCCCTGCAGAAAATATATCTAGAAGTTAATTGCATCAGCAGAAGGCTGAAAGCGTGCACTAACTGTGTGTAGAACAGAAGAGCAAGAGCTACACCAGCCATGGGTGTCCAGAAAGAGCTCCTCTTATTTCTGCTGCCTACCACCCAGAATACCCCTTCCTACCTCACCTTCCACCTCTTCAGTGCCTCCAGGAGAAGAGGTCCTCTCCTTTCTCAGCTCCTGATCAGTCCAGGCAGTGGCCCCACTTGTCCTCACAGAAAAGCACTCTCTGTGCTGATGGCACAGGGAGGGACATTCATGGGCAGCCAAGAGGTCTCGGGGACTGCAGCACTGATGACGTTCTTGATCATCCCCTAGAGAAGAAATAACCCAGAATACATGGGTTTAATAGCTTCCCACGGGCGATCCTGGTAGAGTCTCCCTTGTCAGCATCCAGCAAGAACATGTGTGACTGCAGTATATAGCCCTTCCTTGACAAAAAATTCCCACAGAGCAGTTACATCAAAAATTTTGTCACACCACCACACATACATCTTTCTCCTTGCCCATCCTGGCAGCACCTCCTTCAATCTTCAGTGTCTTCTCTGGTCCCATACTGCTGCCACCATTGCTCAGCCAGGTACATTGGTGGCAGCAGCACACACAGGAGATGAGGCCCTATGAGTCAGGGGTGACAACAGCACCAAGCAGTAGTTCTGGCACCTCTCATAGCTCTGCCATCATGGTCCAAAGCACTGGTGGCCAGGATGTTGCAGGCGATTTTGTTAGCACAGATGATGTCAATCCTTTACCTGCCAGCAACACCCAACACTGCCACCATTACTGAGTCTGGGTCCGAAAGATGCTGCTTCACATCCCTCCACCCCTGTTCATAGCAACATAAACCCATAGTGTCACTAAATCCGCCACTCTCCTGCTTTGTTCTAAAGCTCCCCAGATGGCTTTGAATTTCACGGGACAGAGCCAAGCCTGCCCACCCCGTGCTGCACTCACGTCCCCAACACCACGTTACATGCCCAACACAGCCAGCGTAAAGTACCTTCCCTGCCTGGGGTTTGCTTTCCTGGCATCTGTTTCAGAACTGATTCCTGGAATAGCACAAGAGTTAGTGTGCTGATACACAGATCAGTTTTTGAAGGGAAAAGTATTTTCATTCTTCTAATGTTCATTAATTACCTAAAATGCTGCTTTTATAGAGGAGCCATACTCCTCTATAAGGAGAAAAAAAGGATAAAAATTGACATTATCTCGTATTTTGGATAAGGAGGTTAGCTAAGCTCAGTGGGAGACAAGGAGAAAAGGCTTTTCCAGCTGCGGGGCAATGCCCCACGTTCAGGTCTGCACCGCTGGCTGCCTCGTACCACCCAGCTGGGGTTTCCAGGCCCCGACCGAGGCACGGGGCACAGTCCAGCCAGAACCTCCTCTAGCAGCCTGCTTCCACCTGCAGAGCTGTGCCTGCCCCGAGTGTCTGGAAACGGCTTCTCCTCCTCTTCTTCCAGCCTCTGCTGCCCAGTCCCAGGCCCTGAACACCCATTTCCCCTGTGGGAGATTAATCCAGCTGGGCTCCTGCCTCAAGGGTACCGCACCCATGCGTGCGCCTCTGCAGAAACGGCTAATATGGATTTGACCGTGCAGTCTTCTAGTGCCTGATAACTCAAAAAAAAAAAAAATTCTCTTCCTGATGTCTGTGGTCGAGAAATGTTTGTGCCAAGTGCCATTCATCTGGTAGTTATAGCTACGTATATATTTATATTTGATTTGCACTTGACTTAATACCACATGAACTGGTGAGAGTAAAAGGACATTGATCCCTGCCTTACTGCTTCGCTTCACAACAAAGGTGTAGGCACAAGAGGTGGGTTCACCACAGAATATTCATGGATTGCAGTTTGGGCAGGAACAGTTTGTAAACATCAGAAGAAACAGCAAAAAAACCCCAATATTTGTGTTGTGAAACAGTAACGTGTCATTAAAAGACAGTTTACTTTTCAGACGTGTACAGTGCTCCACATTGTTCCCATGCTTTTCAAAGGAAATGATTAGTGTTATTAGCACAGCAGTCCTCTTTTACAAAAGCAACTCTAGCCAAGGTTAATGTTTAAGAAGGAATTAAATATTAACTCAAGGGAAAGCACAGAAGTCATAATGGTTTCAGACTATACCTCAGACACACAGAGAAATATTGCTGTGAAAGCAAAAAAAAACCAAACCAAAAACAAAAAAAAGCAAGCAGGTTTGGTTTCCAGAGCTAAAAAAGAAAATTAAAAAAAATAAAAATAATCAGAGTTCTCCTGCCTCATCGCCTTCAGGTTCCCCAAGACAGCATTGCCTTTCTGCTTTTCACCCCAGGACAGGTAATTTTCCTCCTGCATTTGGTTTAGCAATGACTCCTTAACAATAGAAGGTGGATCACAGTGACTTAACCTGCCGGAGAGGGCTGCAATTTGATTCCCAGCCTGAGATTTGCAGGTAAGATAAAGTGCAAAGGTGACTAAACACCACAACAAGCAAGGTCTAGCCCCGTGGCTTTGCCTGGAAGGGAAAACGGATTATTATTATAGCAGCAAATCTGCTCAGATCTGTTCCTTTTCTCCTGTTCCAGCTCCAGTAAATGAAAATCCTTGCAGCTGCCTGAAGATGGTTTTATAGTGGCAAAATGACTTGTTATATTAGTCCACAACATGCATTCTGCCCTGTTCTACAATAATCCCTTATTCTCTCTCCCATCTTTGCATTCTCACTGCAAACTTATGAGCTGAGAACAAAGCCAGGAATATTAAGTAACTGCACCACTATAAATGCACTTTTTTATATTGCATGTTGTGCTGAACTTCCAGAGTAATATTCTCATTAATATGAACGTTTGGTCCTAGACTATATCTACACTATACTTTTCATCTTCAAAGCATTTTAAAGATATTAACTAATTAATCCACTCAAACTCCTCTGGGGGAAGCAAACTATCATTGTCACATTGTTCTTACATTTTTTTACAGATAGAGAAACTGAGGCAGGGAAGTAACTTATTCAGTGCCTCAGAGGGAAGGAGCGAGAAAGTTGTCAGGACTTGCTGCCTCCTTGTCCTAAACCCAAGCTACCGCTGTAGCTCATCTGCACCTCATCACTTGCCACTGTGGCGAGTGTGCCTTTCTTCCACACTCACATAATTTTACAGCAACTCTTCAACACATGGTCTTTAATAAATTGCAAACACCAGATAAGCAGCTCTCTATTCACAATAGGAAAGAAGAGGAAAAAGAAAAAGGGAAAAAAAAAAAAAGGAAAGAAAAAGCCAAAATAACTTTATGAAGAATGTGACAAATCACTTGGGCCAACTCAGCCTCATGGGCTGGTTATTTCAGCTTGGAGGGAGACTTGCAAGTAGTGGCCGTTACGTGAGCAGTGTGTGCTCTTAATAAGCAAGTGGTTGAAAACTCCCCTTTCTCTAGGGGAGCAAAGCAGTATGAAATGAAATCTGAATTCTGAAAGTAATTTATGCGCAGGAATGGCTACATATGTGGGCTGTCTGGAACTCAATAGGACTGCTAAGGCATATAAACAGAAGTCCTACACATTCCAGTTCGAATGATGGAGGGAAAAGCTCCCATGGTTTTTGTTTGCTCACTAAATGCATGCCTCTGAAGCCCAGAGTTCTTGAAAGTCTCCTCTGAAAGGCCTGTCCCTCTTTCACCAATGAATCCACATCATGCTTTTCAAGTTTCTTTTATCTTTTGTCTTATAACGGAAATCAGCAAAACAATATGGAATGGTTTCTGCCTTACACTCCATCATCTGGAAGCCAGTACATATTGCATCTCAAGGGATGAAAAACTAACTTGGGCCTTAAATGCTAATCTTCTAAGAGTCAGAGGCTAACTAAATAATGATTTTCTTAGGGAACCACCCATACAGAACCTGCAAAGATAAGTCTAAACAGACTCTACAGAGCACCAAAACACAATTATTTGCAGGCTGGAGCAATAGGCACCAAAGTCCAAGCACAACTTGACACCGACTTTTGTAGCAGGACGTTCTTATGTTTTCTCTGGGCGCTTTCTTCAGGCAAGAATAGCTTTCCATCCATTTTCTTTCCTTGCTGCAGCTTTGTCTAAGAGAACTTTAGCAACCTAAAATAACGATTTAGTCCCACCACTTGAAGAGCTGCAGAATGACAATAACACATTATGACTGATTTATCTTTGCCGAGTAAATTGCTCAGACTCAACAGGAGCACAGTGGAGTCCACCAATGGAAATTGCAGAGTCAGGGACACCACGTTACCCGGAAGCATCATTGCTCTGTCCACAATGGTCACAGCAATAACATCTAATAATTCAACCGATTTCTCAAAATCCAAACAGTAATTTACAATAATGAGGCAAGTTGTATGGCTTCAGGTGAAAAGGTCTCCAAGGCCGTTCAGAAACACTGCATATTTCTTTATCTTTTTTTTCCCTTGGCTTCATTGCATCATGTTTTACAACTGCTCATCAGGTATTGGCTAACCAGGATTATTATGACAAGAATATGATATCGCTAGCATTTTAACCCCTTGCTTCACTATATCTTTCTTAAATATTTTCTGCTCTCAACAAACTGATCCAGCTGCTTTCAGATGATGTTATCTTGGACTTTTTGCTCATTTTGATAACTCTGGGAGATAAGTGCAACTCCTCCCCTGCATCCGTCCCTTCTTTCACCTCTGTCTGCATTGAACAGCTTGTTCCACAGTTCCTTCCAGCCACTGCCCACACCCTGGCCCGTATCTGGCTCGGCTTATTCTCTCTATCAGGCCGAGGATCTCACAATCTTACTCAGTTGCACAATTTCTTGCTACAAACTCTTTTTACATCAGGTTGTTAATCATATACTCATCAGTCTCTTTTCTAGTACTGTACAGTTCATTTGAAACACTGCCCTAAAAGACTTGTGAGGCTACCATCAGAAGTTTTTATGACATGTTTTCTTGTGGTGGATGATTATTTTTTGCTCAAATGCCTTCGCTCCTTTTCTACGGCTGGTCAGATAACCAGATCTGCAGCTAGACTCATGGAGACAGGAGCACGCAGGTCTCGCGAGCGGTTCCGACAGTGGCATCTGCAAGACCATACTGACCACTGCAGCCGAGGGTAGAGACAGGCTCACGGGGCTGTTTCTCAGCACGTTCCCACTCACAAGGGAAGTGCCAGGCTGAGGCAGGAAATAGGTACTTCCCGGTAAAAATCTTTTCAGCGGTTCTTTATAGAAATTACAAAGTTGCCCAGTTCAGAGGAGGCATTACCATCATTAAAGTTCACAGGACTTAATTTCAAAATTTCCTCGGTGCTTACAATGCTTCTGATAGCCATTCCGTTTATGGTCTATATTGAGATGGTCTAATGTAGCACTATATTGGGCAGAGACAGCTGTCAAAATAGAAACATACGAAGATTTAAAAGCTGCAGGATGCAACTGGTTTGACGTCCCTGTATCCAAAATTCACATTTCTCACAAAAAACCCCCAAACTTATTACCAAAACCCCTTTTTAATGTGATTGACTCTTAGCTCTGTTAATGAGTGGCGTGACATAAAAGCCACTGACTGCCCTTTTTCAAGAATATGTCAAAAAGTATCTCACTGGCATCATGTTTGATATCATTTCCAGAGAGAACAGCTGGGTCACCAGCACATTTACATAAGTGACAGCTGTGCCACTGTCTGTGGGTGGCACAGGCAAGTGCATCAGGTGCACCACCTCTGGAAAAATATCCCATGCCACATGTTTGATCTCCAAGTGGCTGCTGAGAAGCCGGGAATAAATACTCTCAGGGAGCATTTAAGAACTGGTAAGAGCTTAAATTGATCAGAGGTAAATACCAATTCACTATGGGTGCCTGCCGTAGAACAGGCACTACTGGGGTCAGGACATTGCAACCCAGAAACCACATCCCAAATACAGTACTGCAGACAACCACTGTTTTGTCTTACTTCCATTCTGCTATGGACTTACTTCCCTGACTGTTTCCAACAGGTTGATGAGTTTGAGGTTTTGATTTGACACAGCTTCCACTCCTCTGCCCCTGTATCAGTCCGCAAAAGCATCATCAGTAACAGACTCTGTATGTTAATATATCTTATTGGCAGCACTGATAACCTTCATTTTAGCTTTGATCTTAAACGCCATCCTCAACCATCTCTATTTACTTGCTGATGCCCAGAATGTGGTAAGGTAGGTGTTTTCCGCATCCACTTTCCAGTACCCTCAATACTGGGTGTCAAAGATGGCTGCTTTTCATTTTTGCCAGTGGTTCCTCAATCACATACACTTTGTAATGAGCTCCAAGGAGCTCAGCTTTGCAAAATCACAGCTTGGCTGGCATTTCCATGATGACCATATGCCAATTCCCTGTGTAGACTTTGCAACCAGCATTGTCACCTTCGCCCTGCTGCAATTTCTCTATAGCTCACATTTTTTCCTCCTCACACGGCAACTACTGTGTGGGGCAAGAGCTATAGCAGCTGAATTCTTTAATCTTTTTCCAGGTGCAGAGCGCCTGGAAGATATCTCAGACCTTCAAAAACATTTTGATAATCTTTCAGCAGTTTTGCTGTAGGGATACCACAATATACGTCTGCTCAGACTAGATTTCTAGAGTTCCTTTTCTCTGTATTACATGAATCACTCGTCTGTGCCATTTTGTGCGTCACAAGGGTTATGAGTTTATTGGTATTGGTGACTAGCAGTGACTTTGGCATTGTCCGTACTAACTGCACCTTTGTCTTGTAAAGCTCCTCTTGGCGCCTTCCCTCTGTTTTACATTGGCATAGTGGAATGAGGATGATCCATTATGAAGATTTTAGTATTTGCAGTGCTTGATTACATTTTCACATTCTTCCCTTTAATGGTGCAATGCCTTCACTGATAACGTACCCTCTACATGGCATACAGTTTCCTGTCTACACGCAGCGGCCCTGTGCTGGTGTTAGATTGAGGTTTACAACCGTTTCACATTATTATTCTAGAGTTGGAGCACCGTCTTGTACAGGCATTATTGTTTGGGGTTTTTTTTTTTGTCTACATATGCTTACAAATTTTTCATATATCATCGGCCACAATCAATGCAGGTAGCACTGTACTTGGAGCAGTTTTCAATAGGGCAGGATTTTCTTCTTCCCAGAACTTTCTTCTTATTTTTTAGTCTTGCTGCTTTCTTCTATGCATTTGTTCCTGCACAAAACTTGGTTTATTTTTATGCTTTTTCTTCTGCTTACACTGTGCTTGAGGTGAGCTACCTCACTTATCTTGGAACATAGCTGTCATATTTGACAGGCTTCTTTCTAGCTTTCTGAGCAGCCTTGTTCAAAATTACTTCATTTCTGTCCTCATTGCTAAGGTATAGTTTGACTTTTGAGATTTGACATTGACAGAAATCATCCATTTTGCACCACTGGTATTAACTAAGCACCTCTCAGTGACAGCTGATGAAAACTTTTTGCATGTGATACTTTCTGCATCTTCTGCAGTTTGAAGATGTTTCTGGAGCGTTGCTGGAAGTTTAAATGAGTTCCTTCAAGCCACCACTCCTGCTGCTTCTGGAGCCTATGGCAGCTATTGCTCATCAGGAGTTCAGCGGGATCTGCCCCTTTGTGCCTTTTCTAGTGTCCTTAGAGCAATATCACAGCTTTCTTATTTTGCATTGCTGGCATTTGGGTTCTTTGCTTGTATGTTTTATAAATATTCTTAGGTTTCTGGTTTTACGTACTCACAGAAGGCCACTTATTTCTGACACCAAGTTCAACATTTAAGCATCAAGAGATAGGCAAAAAGCTAAACCCATCCAGCATTTATTACTTCCTCTGCATGAACTGTCTTGTCATCAGACCTTTCCTGAAAGCAGTATTCTCTCAATTTCTAGATGTTACCCTACATTCAGTGGTCCAAGTGGTCACACAGACAACAGAAAGCTACTCTAGCAGTTCTCCAAGCACCAAACTACCCACCCTAGCACATTTCAGAGGTGGTTTGTTGGAGGAATCGCTTCAATGCTAGGACTGCTAAATATTCATGATAGAATTTCAAAATTTCTGCTTTGACAAGTCTCTTGGTAGAGTCTCTTACTGTAACAACTCATAGGAGTAACAAAGATGAGGAAGAGCAACAGATATAACCCCCAGTAGACAAATTTTCAATAGGTCCTTTCAGTGGTAATACAGAACGTGTCTTCTCTGCCTTAGGTAACTTGAGAGTTTATAGGTAAAGGCTATAGTCTTGCTGTGAAATGCTATTTTGGTTCCTGCATGCACAGGACCACGTGTGAGGGGCAGCTGTGCGTGTATATCCTGCGCCTGGTCTGGAAAGACCAATAGCATCATCAAGGAGCCATCCTCACAACCGCAGTATGTATTTTTATATTCCTGTTTCAATTAATCTAACGGCAGATCTGTTTATCTGCCTCCAGTAGATAAGGAAGTGAAACCATTTGAGTAGAAAATGACCATAAACCACAAGAGGACATATTGTAAGAGTTATTGATAGCAACTCTAAAACTTTTAGACTGTATGAGAAGAGTTGCATACATACTAGGCCATGCATAGGTTCAATGTTACTTCTACCTGTGCTAGTAGAAGTAACAGACAAAAAAGGAAGAGACATGCAAAGTTCAAAGTCTACGCTATCTGATAAGGCCTGTCAGAACAAAAACCAGGAGGTACTGCCAGAATTAAATTATTTCCTGAGGACAAATCATGCATTTGGAATCAAACAACATGGGCTGAACAGATAAAGCCCATTTGTATAACATAATAATGGATAGGCATATATTTCACCAAAATAGTAAATATATACACTCTATACAAACACAGGGCAAAACCACAGACACGGCAGACAACATAACATCCTTTCTGCCGAGACTTGAACAGCAAGACACAAAGAAAAAAAAAAAAAGCTAAAAAGCAACTGACTGATAGATATGCACACACTCTCTGAAAACTCTACACCTCTGAAAAAAAAGGAGTCAAAAGCTGTCTCCCCTCTTGCAAAAAGGGATTACACTTGCTCCAACACGAAACCACCTTCAAAGACTACCCAAGAATTTCTAAAATACCGAGGTATGAAAAAAAAACAAACCACCCCAACATATAGCCCTCCCCAAACTAGAAAAAGAGTGTTTTTCAGGTAAATGAGAGTTAGTCAAAACAAACAAACAATTCAGCAGAGAGTGTCACATATGTGATGAGACAAATTTTCAGGGACTACTGTATTTAATATGCAAACAGGCTTTACTAATTACACTGAATTTTCTTATCTTGATGGAGACAAAAGGGGTGCTGTAACAGCCATCCCTATAGGAGGGCTTTATGAATAAACAGGGCTGCATGTAGGAACTTGGAGCGCTCTCATTTCAGAAAATGCCTGATAAGGATGGGAGCCTTCCCGGGTGAACTGTCTCTGTTCAGAAGTGTGGAGCAGTTACCAGGACAGTGCTACCACACCACCACACCACCCCCCCATAGCCCAACCAAATGGCTGTCACAGGTGGTCTCCATCATTAACCAAACCAGGTGGGAGGCCTCGCTGCCAGAGCAGCGCCAACACCATGCTTTGCTTCAAGACAATCACATATGCTCCAGACTCTACTCCTGTTTTACCAGTACAGAAAGTTTTATTTCCAGTAAGCAATGGTGTGGAACAGGCAGAATCCACCCTGCTTTTTACCCTTCATCTCTCTGCAAACGGCTGAGCTTAATAGTCCACGCTTCCCTCTACTCTGCAGCAAGACTTCAAGGAATTATTTCATACTCGTCTCACTAAAACGTATCTTTTCCAGCGATAGGTGAAGTAGTTCATTTTTTAAAACATATTGCTACTGCTTTTCCCAGCATATTGGAGAAAATAGTACAGCAGGAGAAAGGAGAAGTATTTACAGATTATTTGTTCAAGAAAACCCTGAAGATTCATGGTGTTCAAGGTTCCTTTTCATGAGCTTACTGCAAATATTCATAGCAATTTAGTTCCATCTTCAAGAAGGTTCACAAACATGGATAACGCTGCAGGTTCTTGTGCAAACATATATCCATTAATGAAGATATGCTAAAAGACTGGCACAACTATTTGCATTGAGAGCATTTGCAGAGCTAATGTAAAAGCTTCTTGTGGTTTGGGAATTCCCAGGGCAGGTATCAAAAAAATATAATTAAAATACATAAAATAAAATAAAATAAAATAAAAAATACAGCACACTGCAAGCAACCAATGGAGCTAAAGCAAATAACAAATATTCAAATCATGTACAAATACTCTCCAGACTCAGCTATGTTCCCTCTAACCATTGACTGAGCAAGATGAAAAGTTGGTTAAAAAAAAAATATTAAAAAAAGTAATCAAAGAATGTTTGCATAGTATTTGTAAACAGAAAGGATATATCTGCCAAATGCATTTTTGCTGCAGTTAGTTCACTGTTCTTAGCCAGATTCTTCATATTTCTGCCTACAAGAGCCCCTGCTTGTTCTTTTTTGCTCAGCTCCACCCTTGATTTAGGTTTGTTCCAGATAAATGGAGACAAGGCTGGGCTAACAGCATGGGGTCAGCCACCGCAGGATGGCACCCACCGATACGGCCTTCAGCTCTTCACTCCAGCGTTTGTGTATTCTGCTTTTATTGACTTTTCACAAAATGTCACCGTAACACTATGCAACCGACAGCAAAAAGGATGAAGGACGGACAGCAGAGATCATTGCTGCCTACCCAGAGCTTGGCAGGCATCCTGGGAGACCAGGAACCCTTTGCTCTCCATGCTGGGGAGAAGGGGCCGTCTTGCATTTCGCCGGCGGAGCAGCCAGCTTTGCAAACGCTCACCCCCGCCTCCGTCATGGTGGGACGGTTCCCCTTCTACACCGCAGCTCCTTGCTCAGTCTCCTCTCGCAGACTCAGAGGATGGGGTCAATTTAATTCAGGGCGTTTCTGTGTAGTTCACACACTGCCACCACCACCTCCACCACCACCATGCAGGCTGCCGACCTGCAGAGGGGAGCAGCAAAGCCTGGCACGGGAGCAGGAGGAGGAGAGGAGGGCTAGGAAGTGTTTTCACCCAGGTCTACCGCTGAAGCCAACGTGTTGTGCAACCTCATCCTGCAACGTTAAGGCAACTCAGGGTTCCTGGAGAAATCGTCTTTCATTGCCAAGATGTGCTTCTAGTAGGGACAGGGAATTTCTATTTCCTGGGGACAAACGAAGCTCGCTAAAACCGTTGCTTGTTTATGACCTGCTGTCCATGGCAGTTCCTCTAACAGAAGCATCCATTTCTATCAACCATTCAAAAGTAAAGTCAAGGCGAAAACAATCATAGTATAACTTGAAATGAGGGGGCTTTTTCTTTAAAATAAAAAAAAAAAAAGAAAGAAATGAAAAAGAAGAGCCAACTAACAACTCTGGGTTTTATTTGCCTTTAGATTAAACCAAAGGCTGGCCACATTTGTTTAACCTCAGGCTTTGGTGGCCTGACATGCCCGAACAGACCTTAACACTGCCAGGGCTGCAGATGCTGAGGTAAGAGGAGAAGAGGAGCAGAAAGCTGTACCCTGTTGCTAAGATCAGGCAGCTTCCAAGTTCTAACCACGACCACAACAGACATCCCATTAGAAGGAGAAGCACATATGAAGGAGAAGGTGGCCGAGTTTATGCCAGATTCTTTGCCAGCGCTTCTGGCAGGAAAGAGAAGGGTGGGGGAGGGATAGAGACAAAGGGGTTACATGGAAAGATCTGAGGAAATTTCTTGTTGTTCTTTAGCTGGCGAAGAAACACAAGTATATACACCTACAGTGACTTACGCTGTTAATCGCACGTGCAGATAAAACAGGTTACAAATACCAAAAATTTAAAACAACGGTCAACAAAAATAATTTGTTCAAAATCCTTAGAGACAGTTATGTCCGCTTCCTTAAGAGTCTAACAGTGAAAATATTTGCAAAAGCCAAGCACAATCCTAAACACAGAACCATAAAAAAATATGAATCTGGGGTTGGGATGGAGCTGTGCCTGCTGCAGGAGTCACCATGACCAGCCCCTGCTCTGAGAGCAAGACAGGTACAGAGAGAAAACATCTGTTCTTCAGAACTTCTGGCTCGTGCCTACACCATCGACAAGGTCAGTCTGGAGGCAGTCAAACCCAACAACAAGGTTAACGCCACTGAGAACTGGTGTTGAAACAGCACCAGCAGGAACTATTTTAGCAGAAAATGCAGGTGGCAGAGAAAAGGAGTTCGGCTGAAGGAGCCCCTTGCCCTGCAGAAAGGGAGGAACACACCCTTTGTGCTTGGGTGAGCTGAACTCAAATATTCTTCTCCTGCTCAACTAAAACTGTGTAAGTATTTAAGCCAGATGGGACAGCATTTTTGGGGTGTTTGGGTTCCCCCCCCCCCAATACTCCCCAGCACTCCCACCCATGCATATACATGCACCCTCAGCATCGGTTCTACAGATAACAGGTAAGACTCTCCTAACTACCTGCCAAAAAAAGAAATCAGTGCTGTTTACTGTTAGCCAAGCTTAGGATTTCTTATAGCTAACTAGATAACCGGCTTTTCTGCTTCCCTTCATCTTTTAACTGGACTGGATTTTACCAGGTACAAAAAAGTTTATGTTTTGGGAGCGGGGTGGGGGAGGGGGAAGGAAGGAAAACTCATTAGACAAATTCAAGTAGCAACATCTGTCCTCAGCAAGCGCAGCCCATTCAGTTGGAAAGCATAGGGACGGGATGGGACCCTGGCTGTACCGGAGCGGGGAGTTTGCTGAATGAGTTGTACACAAGCTACAAACGACTCCAGTGTGCCGGGTCCCCGGGGCCCACAGCTGCGGCCGCTGCCCCCGGCTCGCGCATGCCCGCCGCCCTGCCAGCAGCTCCCCCACGCACAGCGGGCATCGCCAGAACCCGTGGATGCGCGCGGGGAGGATGATTCACCGCTAAAGCCAAAAGCATCGCACAATTAAACAAGCAAGCCCGTTTAACTCGTCATTAAAATGCATGCTTGTGAAACAGGACTCGGGCAGAATGAGCACTAACCTGAACGCTCAGCCGGCGATGCTGCGCTGGCCTGATTACTTCTGCATGCCACCTCCTTGGCCTTCGTTGTGGCTCTCTGGAAGGTCCCTGTGCTGCACCTATCGCTAGGCTATTCGCAAGCTTGCTAAGCCAGGCATGTCCCATCCGCATCGCGGAACCAAACCAGATCTGAAAAGGGTTAAGGAGACAGCTAAATTCTTCTACTGCTATTAAAATACCAAAAGTGTCTATACAGCTTTAGGTCACAGCTACAATGGGAAAGTAGCTTTATTTTCTGGTCTGTGTTTTGTAAGTAGCAAAGTTTTGAATATATATTATACCTTTTGTCAAAAGGGACTGATCATATTCAATAAGTTTTTTAAAAATGCATATGTATACACTCATTGTTTTAAATATTATTTTACATAGACTGAACTTTTAAAATGAACATTAGTGAAGCATGCCAGCTGACACATTTAAAAAAAATTCTGTTTTCATGGTTGAAGCATGACCTGCAGGAGAACATGTCTTTAATATGCTTTCTGATGGTGGTTAAGCCCTGGTTGAGATTAAATCTGCATTAGACAAAAGATTGTTCCAGGAACTCGGGGAACTTCTGTTCTACCACCAAAGCCGTTCACTACTGCAGAGTAGGTGGGTCACTGTATTTGGGCTTTGCTCTTTCTCTCGTAACAACGCTGTAGTTACAGAGGCGGCTCAGCAGGTTCTAATATCACAACTCATTCCTACTACCCACCCACTTTTTCAGCAAGCTTTTCATATGCTAAGTGACAGCAAATCAGATATAATCATCCTACCGGTGTATCCCCACATCTTCCTATACAACAGGCATCATCATAAAACATCGTCCTTCTGAGGAGCAGGAATGCTAGGCTCGGCACACTGTGCTACCAGACTTTCTTTTCTGCTTTTTAACACACATGCTTTGTTTCTCTTTAGACAGAGATTGCAATGCACGATGGGCTTACATGGATTTTTCATGCTTATTTCTCATGCTAATTTGCGGACAGGTCAGCAGCAGCTGCTCATACAGACACAGGTCATTTCCCTGCCTGTGGCCCGCAGTCTCCACGCTGTTCCTCATTGCAGCAATAAAGGCATGTGTTTATGTCTCCGGGTAGCTGCTAAACCTGTGTCTCTTAGTGAGGGCTCTGATTCACGCGGGGAAAGGGCTTACCCTGCAACTTCTGCAGTAGTTCCCCAGGTTTCCCTCCCACACCTACACCGGAGATTTTTTTTTCACCCTTCCTGCCAGGACAGCTCTGTGGCTCGTGAAACAACAGCTGATCTGCCACAGCTCACAGCCCAGCGTATGACAGCAAACCATTACTGGCAAAGGTGCAGCATCATGGTCCTCGCCCCAAGCTAAGCTGTCCCCATGTCTCCACCTAACCCCTCCAGTATGTGCAGCTTCTGCCAGGAGAGTGGTTACAAAGGCTTACTACAGCTAAAAACTCCGGACTTGGAAGGTACAAACATCACAGCTGCAAAACATCATATCTATGTTACTAAGAAGCCAAGATACAAATCTATCTTGACTCGTGTCACCTGGAATGCTTCGACCTCTCTGTGGGCAGAACACTGTATGTGCCCTGGAAGCGATACAGCAGCATATGAATTCTCAGTCTTTGCTGACCCTAGGCAGTTAGCCAGAATTGTTTCAATTAAGTGGAAAAATTGATGACAGAGTCTGTTCTCTCATTGATGCAATACTGTTTATGTAAAAAAAAAAAAAAATAATTCAAATTCCTTTTTTTTTTTTTTTTCTT
>VFFE01007199.1:2979396-3032923 GCA_008921705.1 Burhinus oedicnemus | reverse complement strand
CCAGCCCCCCCCCCCCCCCCCAACCTAATGTTTTTTTCTGCTCATCAAGTGAGCTGAACCAACAGATCAGACAGGTGCTACTCCCTGTGCAAGAAGGAGGCAGGATCACACCTGCGGGGTGGGAGGGAAGAGGGGGGACATCCCTCTCAGTGGCGAGAAGCTGCTGGATTGACACAGCTGTGTCACCGCCCAGAAACCCTCTGGCAAAATCTGCTGACGAAGGCTGCCGGAGCCACCGCTGCTTGCCCAGAAGCAGTCGAGATGCACGCGCTCATCCTATTCCACTTCCAGCTTTACCAGCCTGCAATCTCCAGTGGAAAAGCAGCAAGGAACAGCTGGGACAGCAACTTCTTCCACGCCCCCTGTGACATTTCTTAGCATACTCTTTGCCCCAGCCACTAAGGCATGCATGTCAGGCTTGCTAAATCCATCACGTCAACAGAGCAAGCCCAGGCTGCAGACATGCACTGTGATTTATCGTTTCTGGGCAACTTATAGGTATTTAGAGAAAGTCTTCAGAGGAAAGGGGAAAAAAAAAAAAAAAAAAGACCACAGTTGGCTCCTTGCAATATTTTTTACCACTGTTCGCCAGAGGAAGAGGTTATGGTTGTGTGGTATACCCGTCGCACGGGGCCAAGCGGCAGCGCAGCAGCAGCGAGCAACACTCACAACCCAAGGCTGGCTTGCCAAGGGAAGCCCTCACATGGGAGGGCCAGGACAAACATCTGCAAGAAGCCTCAAGTCAGAAACGCCACCACCAGCACCTTCTTCTCAGTGTAGAGCTTCTCCTGCTTTCGGGGGGGTGGGGGGGAGGGGAAGTCAGCCTTGGTACTGGGTGAAATAAAAAAGCTGCCAGCAACACACCCATCAATGATGGAAAAGGATGCCTAAAGAGTTTTTCTAAATATTAAAAAAAAAAAAAGGCTACTCGGTCCCAAAATGGACTTCGTAACCATTGTTAAGCACCATGCCTCTCGGACCATTCCACAAACAGAATTTGGCATCCCAGTTTGCAGCTGCCGCATACAGGCAGCTCTGGCTGATGTTGGCACTCTCCATAGCGAGCAAAGGGCAGAGGGCAGGTGAGCGTTTTCCATGGGCCATTTCACTCCGTGTCAATGAAGCATGCTCTGAAGATACCCGACTACTCCCTTTCCTTCAAAAGTTGCCCTGGACTT
Organism: Burhinus oedicnemus; assembly: GCA_008921705.1. Lineage (NCBI taxonomy): Eukaryota > Metazoa > Chordata > Aves > Charadriiformes > Burhinidae > Burhinus > Burhinus oedicnemus. Next base: position 3,031,745 of record VFFE01007199.1, on the reverse strand, counting down.
CATCTTTTCTGCTAATACATAGCCAACGATACCTTCTCCGGTTCATAAAATAAAGGGGTGGTTGAAGCACCACATAGAAATAGGAAATACGAGGCTAGAGATTTCAGTCCTCTGTCTCCTACCCCCAAGGATGTGCCCAGGCTGGAGCCTGTTTGCAGGGAGAGGAGAGAGTTCTATGCCTTTCTTTCCTAATTAAGCCATTGTGCCTTGCATAAGACAGCATTCACTGGGACAGGGAAACAGAGCGAGACTGAGCCATGCTGTTTGCCCTCATGGCTAAGGTACGTGGGGAGAAGGGCTTCTGTCCCCTTTTCCAAGCAATCCTGCAGAAGCACCCTCTGGATCGGAAGCGGGACCCAAAATCTTTCCCCTTAGAAAACAGATTAGATGAGAAACTGGGGCAAAAGCTGAGGGTACCGAGCAGTCTCATAAGGGGGGCATTGCCCCTTCTCCCTCCAGCAGTGTTTTAAAAAGCAGCAGCCACCAGAGCACTGCAGGCAGATTGCAGCACACTGCAGGCAGGGCCACCCACCTCTGGGGCCGGGGGTCCACACGTGCGCCAGGCACCCAGTTGTTTCACCCCACTGAGACCAAGGAACATCTGGGCAGAAACACACCTGCAGAAAAGAGCTCCTGGTGCCTGGGGAGCAGAGGAGTTTAGGCACCAGGCAAGCAGAAGTTTTCATAGTTACAATTTTAGCTCTCATCCAGAGGTTCTTCTGGCTCTGGCCCAATCTCCCTAGAGCCACCTCACCGGTGATTTTTCCCCAGGTATCTTTTGCACATCCAGGAAAGAGATTGTGTTATCTCTCAACAAAACATAACACGTTCTAATAGCCTAGCAGCTGGCCCTGGGATATAATCTATGGGACTCTGGTCGCTTATGGCCTAGTTTACGGTCAGCTTCCCAGAAACATTTGCATGCTAGGGTAATGCTGAGTGCAACAATTAATCTTCAGTTCCAGATAATCAGAAACATTTAGTCAGAGGCAAACTTAATGAAAGACAAAAGAGGCTCCAGGACAGTCAGCAAAACCAGTATGAATTTCTGAAATGTCGTGTATTTAATATTCTCCATGATGATTTAATTAAATATGTAAACCAAGAAAGTGCATATTTGTTATCAGAAAAAAAACCCAACTCTCGTTTAACTGTAGCCAATACTTCAGAGCTCAGAAGCACTTTTTGGATTGTCGTTATCTGGTTAGAAAATATTTTCCTAACTATAGCTTATTTCCCATTTCACTGAAGTCCTTTGCTTTCTAAATAACCTTTCTGGATTTCAGAAAGGAAAATGAGGGATGACTGACCAAGATTAAAGGGCTTAAACTTTTTGCTCATTGGAATCTGCCTCTCATTTTCCCAGGCATAAATGAACTCGGAGTTAAATTTCCAAAGATTGGTCCCTTCTGCCAGCAAAAAGAAGCTGTTTGCCAGGCTGTCTTTAGAACATCAGCAACACCACCACAATCAAACATTTGGGAAGGAAATTGGCCCATCTATAAAGGATCTGGCCAGGACACAGAGAGCTCTGCTTTGCAAACAGCCACTCTCCTCCTCTTTACGATAGCAGCAAGGTGTGAAGCAGATACAGAGGAGTTTACAGCTCCATGAAGTGTGATGGTTCTCACACCTACCAGATCCGATCTTAACACTAGGTTCATCTATTACCAGATTTTCGGCTGTATAGTAGTAACATGGAAGTCACAATAGTAAGACAGAGGGGAAACTGTCCTTACATTTTCTGAAGCTTTTTGGAATATAAGCCCTATCATGTGTTACAGAAAAATACCATACTGAATAACTTCACCACAGTGTGGTGAAAACTGCATTCTCTAGTGCAGTATATAAGCCAAATGGCTTCTATCAGAGTAGCAATTAGGAAACTTTTATACTGGTTTAACAGTAGCATTAAGCCCAGGGCTCCCACGATACAAAAAAATGTGACTTTTTGAAATAGTTGTTGAAATTCTCCCCTAAAAGACACAAATGGACAGATTTTCATCTGCCACTAAGTGAGTAGCTCCTGCACAAAGCTACACCAAACAAGCGTCCCAGGTTAGCAAGGTACACGATTTTTCAAAAGGAACTAAATCAAGTTACCATAAAAGTGAGAAAGTTCTCTCACAGTGCAACCAACAACTTCCCTAACAATTAAAATGTTACAAGCTTTCCCCTTTCTTCCTTTTCAAACTAAAAATATCACTTGACATTTTTGCCGGGACAAACATTTTCAGATGTGTTTTACTGCTCTGCCATTCTGCCTCTTTACTGCCTTTTTCTTTGAAGGCATGAGCCCTGTGCTTATTGAAGCCCACGATCAGATTGCAATTGACTGCAGTGGGATTTAGACCAGATCTTTCTCAGCCTAGATTACCCCATTAGGTTTTTGGGAGTCCTCAGACCTTGTACCAAATTCACATAAGTTGGAAGAAATTGCAGATGTCCTGAGTAAACATGAAGGGAGGTTACACAGAGACTATCTATGCACATGTGTGAATTTAAGCAGCGGAGACACTCAGATCTAGCATGCATAAAAGCTTTAAAACAAGACTGTAGTGATGATAAGTTATGCCCAAGACACTATGAATTCCGTTGCCTAATTTCATCACAGTCTGGCCCTCTCTATCTGTTGGACTTCCACAGAGCCCCTTCAGTGAATCAGTCACAGTCTATGGTCGTTAAGCTGATGGGTGCAGTAACAATCTGCTATTCAGCATCAGTGTAAAAAAAAAAAGTATTGAAGCTAATTTATGAGCTCGATAACCAGAACTAGAAAAGTCACCACCCAAAACACAGGCCACGTGCAGGGCTGGAGCAGAGCTGTGCTGTGGTGTCTCAGGGGGGTTCTGGAGGGTTTGAGAATTATTGCTTGGAGCTGCGTGCGTGTAAGAGATAAGCAGCAAAAAATACCACACACGCACAGAAAGAAGGCAGCAGTGACACATCAGATGCAGCCAGAGGGGCACATATGCAGGAATATGGGGATAGAAACGATGTTTCCACTAGAAAGCAGACAGGAACTGTGAGAAAAGTCACTTTCCCTGAACACAGTGATGCTCACGCAGCAGGAGAAGCTGGACTTTATGTACATCCTCTGTGAAAATAACCAGACATCATTACAGTTACTTGACTAAGTCATCAACAGACACAACCCACAGAAGCCTCAATACTAGTCAAACAGAAAGCATGACAACATTTTTTTTCCCCTCTCTCAAAAAACTAAAAAAAAGTTTTTTTTAAAAAAAATCAGCTATGCTGCTCCAATAACCATGAACCTTTGTTGGGAAACAGTGGAGTCCAGGCTGGCAAGGACAGTTGGGTTAGATCTTGGCTCGCAACGTGATGACTATCTTTATTCTCCAGACCCTTGAAAAGCACTTCCAAATGTCTGCATGGCTACAGTTGTCCATCACCACAGACACAAACCAGCCTGTCACACACAAATCTGGGCACCAGTGCCTAATTCCTCTGTAGATCAAGTTAGAGGAAGCCTTCTTCATGGAAAGATACTTTTAATGAGATCCCCTCATATAAGCCAAACCCTAGAAGGGAAATGGGAGCCAAAGCGCCACAAATAGGACCATCATCCAGAAAGAGATTTCATTAAGACACTTTACCTAGGCACTGGGCTAATAATGACAAGCCAGAAAGAGTTGCCAGAATTAGGGCAAAGCAGTTCTCGCCAGGAGCTGAAGCTCCTGTGAGCAGTACTTCCTTTCAGCAATACCCAGGAAAACGATTTGCAAGTTCAGGGCAGTCTCATCATCATGAGAAGCCACAGGCAGGAGCCAGGCTTACCCAGAGCTGTACATGGTGTCTGGTGTGCCCCTTGCCTGCCTGCACCCATGCAAACTGCCTTTCAACTCCTTCCTCTGCTCTTCCTCACATCTTGTTGTTTCAGTTCCCAGCTGAAAGCTTAACATTACTATTTGGGCTCCCCACCACAGATCGTAACCACAGCCTGCCTTCATTCCAAGGCATGGTCTCCCCTTTGTTGTCAAAGGGGACACTACCTGAAAACACCAAGACAAACTACTTCCGAGAACGACAAGCAATTGTCCTGCTGTACTGTACAACTAACTCCAGTCAGCCTGTGCTAGCGTTAAAGTTGGTCACAAAGCAAAGCTTAGATCAGCAGACGTGCTAAGCACATTTATTAAGCGTGTGTTTAAGCATTCAGCTAAAACAGGGACAGAGGTGCCATACTATCATCTAAGGAAGCTGCTTTTTCTTCTTTTTGACCTTTGGAAAAAGCATAGTCATAGCTAGATCTCATATGTTGCACAATAATTGAAATTTTCATAGAGAATTCCAGCATAAATTGTTAGCAGACTCTACTGCCACAAGCTTGTCAGCTTTTTTTTTTTTTAATTTGGTTTAAATTGGTGTTCCATCATCATCTTGTTTCGTAATTTTTGTGTCACAGACTCTGGTCATCTTGTGACCTTCTGATTTGAAAAAAGCAAAAGAAAAAGTTATTTCTAAAGTAAACAGGATTTCCCCCCTTCACTATTCCAGGAAACAGAAATTCTTCCCAAACCCATAATTAAGGAAAAGTCAGAAAGAGTTCAGATTTTATGAGCAAAGCAAATAAGCTGCTACAGTATTAAAAACATTGTGGATTTCAGCTTAGGAAGTTCTAGATCTGTTTCTAGAATAGAAGCCACTGACTGATAGCTTCCTTCTTATGAAAAGGTATTTCAGTCAAAGAATTTCAAATACCTTATAAAGTAGATTTACAATTAAAGGTATGGAATATAAGCCTTCAGCGCTTGGTTTTACTCTTCTGCCTTGCTATCTGTAATAATTTTATCTGAAGGACGAGATCTTTTTCTTGACAATTTTGGTTCTTTGTCCATGCAAAGTGGAGAGACAGCCTCTCTGCTTTGGGCTGTACTGACCCTTCACATTACCATGCCTCAACTGCTTATTTTCCTATTTGTGCATCAATGCCCAAGCAAGGTCTTCTAAGGAAAGTTTGGAGGCGGGTTGAGAGCCAGCAGAGGGAGCATCACAACAGCTCCCACGTGGGATCATTTTTTGCAGAAGAATCCAGAGACTTCAGCTAGTCTCAGGACCCTATTGTGTTAAGAAATCTACATGCCTACAGTAAGCACGCTTACATTGTTTTACTACATTTTCCATGCTAGCAATGGATTTTTTTGCAAAGGTCATTGGATCCAAGCCAGTCACCACTGGGAATATAAACCATGTATTCTTCATGTTGAATCATAAAGAGAAAAAAAAAGTTACAGAGATTTACAACTTTCTTCTTTTCTTATTTCCAATTAATATGGTTATTTCTCTTCATAACATCAATATTCCTGGTTCTTCTACAACGCTTGACATCCATCAATCTCAAAATATATTAGGAAGTATATACTACTGTCCTAGAAGAAATCAAGCCCAGAAGAGCAAATTGATGCACATGTAACCATTTGCATATATCAAGAGGAAGAAAAGTTATTTCAAGAACAAATTCTTGATGTGCCCCTAAACACCTGAAAAGAGCTTTTGCTCTCCAGTACAATTCAGGATGCCCTAGGCAGAAATCCAGACCACCACCACGAATTTCACTCCAGCGGAGTCGCCGTTTCATAACGGAGAGGACTTCTGTTACGGTACATCTCTCATCTGCCTTGCTAAACAAGCTTTTTTTTTTCCAGGGGTTCCATCTATTTTTTTGAGCTTTGCCTGCCCACAAAGGTTTACAGGCATTAACTCCCATTTGATTTCCCTCCCATTAGGGAAAGTCAACAGCTCTAAACCTAAGACCAAGTCTGCCACTGGGAGGAAATTGTCCCCAAGAAGCATTGCCGTGAAGGAGCCCAGCCCTCAACTGAATGCAGAATGGCAATTCCACCACCCATTCAACAAGCTGAAAGCCCAGCTCTTATACATCCATCAAAGTCCATTTTAATTGGGAGCCTAAAGCTATTTTACTCATCAGTAATAAAGGAGCAATTAAGTTTGCAGCCGAAAATGAATTAATGAGATACTGCAAACAAGCTAATTAACTCCTTCATGGGTATTCAGATAGAAACCACACAAAAAACCCACAGGGTGCACTAATTACTTCAGGGGTCTGACTAAAATGAAACAAAAAAAAATAGAAAACCACAACATTTGGAGCAAAGGCTAGAAGTCTGTCATTACGCCGTCTTCTCTCATGTACAGTAAGCATAGGAAGCCATATATGACACTGTGCACATGGAAACGCCTGCCATCCCTGTGTACAATGGGTCAAGAACAGCATCAGAATTGGACGTATTTGCTCCCTTTCCCTTGGCAGATGCCCTGGGTGGCACTCGCCTCACTGTAAGCAGGAGAGTTTGGGAAAAGAGTTGGTCTATTTAAACACACTTGGAGGGAAAGTAGAGGTTTTAGCATGGACAGCCGGCAAAAGCCAGCTTAAGGTATGAGATGTTGTGCAGTGCCTGGCTGAGGCTGACTTACATGGCACAGTTTGAGGAAGAACAAGAGGGTCTCTGTGTATATATTAAGGAGGTTAAACTGTCATCCTTGACAATTTACATTAGCTGTACAATAGTTCATTGCCACTAGCTCAGGCATCTGTAAAACTATTGGGCCCGATTTGCTCATCCCCACTCCTTGGTCATTTATGGTACAAACAGTTCAGAGAAGCAGAGAAACAAGCTCTTTCCACAAAGTCCATGTGGTGGCAAAATACAGCTGCTTCTCAAATCTCAAAGCCTGGGCTATTTCTAAGGAAAAAGCCAAAGGTTCCCGGTGCTCACAGTGGAGTCTCAGCCTGCAGAATTCAATAACCAATCCAGGAAACCCATTTTGACATCAAGTTTCAAAGAGGTTATTGTAAACAAAGAGCGAGCCCACAGAACAATATGATTCTTGATCCCCATTTAAGTAGTAGGAACACAGAAAAGCCTCAGAAGTGGGGACATCTGTATTTATGTAGAGTGTTTTCCCTGCCTCTTTGTACTCCATTAAATTGCAAATGGTGAAATGGAATTTCTTTTTTGTGTAGATTAGCCCTTGCATCTTAAACCACGCCAGCTTCAACAATGCCACCACTAAAATATGAGAAGAACACTTTCTGAAAGCTGCAGAAGCACTACAATATTTGTTTATAATTAATATAATTGTAATTATGCCTGACCTCATGGCAGTTCACAGCAGTCACTACCAGCTTTATTAGAGTTTGTCTGAAGTTACAGAGGAATGAGATCAGAATCAGGCCCTGAGGACAGCATTTATATATGACAGCTTGTCCAGAACCTGACCTCATAAGTCTTTTTCTTTATTTGGATCTGGTCTGCAGCAAGACTTTGCTTCTCATTCATATACACGCACAGTTTTTACTTTTTCCTGTTACGGCAAGCTAGGGCTAGAGGCCATCGCACAAAGCCAGGCGGGATAAGCGACCGGTCAATGAGTTCTTATTGACAGGATTACGAAAAACTGTTTTCTTTTTCCCCCTCTGTACGTGCTTAGCTAAACAAAGGTTACCAAGCCTATAAGAGATTAGTTTGCAAGAAAGAGAGCTCGGGCTTCATCTTGACAAGGTGAAGCCCAAAGTCTTCTCTCTGCCTGTCAGCACAAGTATTACCCATAGGTTGACAGAAAGCATTTGTTAGCTAACCTGTTTTAGCATAGCAAAACTATTTATCACATGCAATGTGCTTTCCTACAGGAAATACGTTAGTGCTTACTGTGGTCACCAAACCAATCTATCTAACACTAAGTAGGTTGCACTTAGGAGCAAAGATATGATTTTTAATCCTGCAAATCACCTTTGTTCCAAGCTCAAAATTATTCTTCTTGCATGTATTTATTTTTCTTTCTAGTTTATTTTGGCTGATTTAAGAGGGAGGCTCATGAAGTCACCAGCACACCCAAAGCTTATATATGTTTTGAATACTGGACTGTGACCCCACTGTTTGCACATGTGCGTTACAGCTCTAACTTCGCACTGTCCCAGGGAGTAGTTTGCTGCAGTTTGCCCTGGGGAAGATAAGCCAGAGCATAATCTATGCATCCTGCAGGTCCTGAGGCTGTTGACATGTATATACTATCTCTTGACAAAAACAGGGCTCCAGACTGATCTTCAGTTATATCAAAACATAAAGTAAGTGAGGCAAAATAACTACTGACTTCTGGTTTTATTATTCCTGAAGTTTCTTATTCAGTGTTACAGGAAAAAACAGTGAATCTTTCTGGCTCATCTAAAAAGAATGGGTGATTCTTGTTCATTTATTTATCAAGTCGCAACCCATCTAACGGTAGTGTCAAACTTATTACTATTCTACTTGGAAGGGGGACAGAGGAGTAAGAAGTCTTTCCTTCTGCTGAGAGAAACATCCATGTGGCTTCCACCTCTGCCACTCAAGGAGGTGCAGTTATAAAAATATAACATCACAGTCACGCTAAATACAGCTTAGTGGAAAAACTGGAAGTAGAAGAACTAGATTCAGGGGCACCTGGATTTTATTCCGGTTTGGTCACTGACTTTAGCAGGATGAAGTGACTGCCTCTTTGTCTGCTCCCCTCCTCCTCCCTCCAGTAAATAAATTACAGTCATAACTTATTATAAATAGCATTTACACTGCAGGGATATTACACTAACCTGCAAGCCTACTGTCAGGTCTAACTAACATTTAAAGCGCACACTGAGCAGGGCAAAGTACTGTTAAACAGTCATAAAGTGCTGGGTTTTGAGCTGTACTGATACGGCAGCGCTTTGGTCTCGGTTTTATATTTTACAGCCATGCTCTCCTGCTCTTATCAAAATGTGGTATATAACTGCCTGCTCTGAGGAGCTCCTCTGCACAAGTTCCTGCCAAGCTTATGCCACATTCCCCACACAGCGTTTTCTCCTAGGATTTTGCTCTGCACGCAGTAGATGGTGTTGACTTTGACAAAGAAAGCATGAGGATTATTAAAAGTCTGCAAAAACACTTGCTTTCCTGGCAGCTCCTTTGGGCTGAGTGACACTTGCTTTCCCTGAAAGCAGCAAAGATATTCTTCTGAAATTAATTCCTCCTACTTCTCCAATTAATAAATATACATATTTTCAGATGAGTTTGTGTTTTTCTTATGAAAAATCTAAAATCTGCACAGGAGATACAGAGCGTGCTTATCAGCAGTTAGGGAGAACAGGTCTGCTTTTCTCTTGAAGATGTAGTATTTCAGTAATAACACCACATAGCTGCTGGAAAAGATCTAATCCTAGTCTATTATCTATTGGAGACCTTCCCAGCGTAACTGGAAAAAAAGTAGGAGAGCACAAAGCCCAAGAAGATTAAGTTGGGGTTTTTTTTTTTTCCCCTCTTTTCTCTTTTCTAAAGAAAGCTTCTTTCTAAAAAGGCCACGTAATTCTGGATTTTTCCCCACCATGGAAAAATAGAGAAGTTTTAAACAAAACAGTTATTCCAATGGGTTAACATTAAATATCCTCCCAATTACGGTTGCCACACGTACCAACCTTAGGCCATGAGAGTAAGGACCTGCACCTGGTATTTTGGCTGTTTCTGGGGGCAAGCTTCTGGAGAGGCAGAACAAAACATTTGCACCACAGTTATCATGTCTAAACTTTGTTGGCCTGGCTTATTCCGCATTTTCTTTTCCTGCATTCTCTCACTTTATCTGCTGTCAAAAAGACATTTCAGCACCATCCGAGAGAGATCTGTTACTTTTCACGGTGCAGGACCTTGGGTTCCGATGGCTCCTCGGAGTATTTTTCACACGTTGCAGCAGAGACCTGCCCGTGAACGATCCCGCTCTGCACTCCCTCAGCTGTCTCTTGCTCATAGCAGCCTCAGCAAGGCAAATCGCCCTCCGTCTCCCCTGCAGTAAAGGTTTATTTACACTGACTGTCTGACACGATTTAGACTGGATTAAACCGCTGTGCAACCACATCTCAAATTGACTTACGCCCCTACGCGTTCCCACTCCTTCCAGGGCTGGCACGCTCCTGACCATACATAGCGTTGCGTCAAGCAGCCTCGCTAGCAGAAAGGTAATTCTCAAAATAAAAGCGCAGCCAGCTTTCAGCTGGCTTAGTGAGCTCCATCAGCTCCACGCACGGTCCTGGGGCAAGAGAGGGGTGGGAAGGAGTGACTGGGGAAGGGCCCCGTCAGCCCCGAGTTAGATCAGCTCAAACTGGGATGGCTCCCTATCCCTAGGTTATTTTGAAAATGGGGCAATGAATTAAAGTGCCATTGTCAGGAGCGGCCAGGGGCACAGACACAAACCAGGTGCTTCCAGCTAATGAATTACACTGCCAGATCATCCATGGAGGCAGTCGGCCTGCACGCTCTTCGCCCACAGCAAGCACAAGGTAACCTGAGCTATCCTAACCTTCAGGGCCCAGGCTTAACCTTGAGGTCTAAACGGCACCGGTTTAACCCTTCGGTCCCTGGAAGTTAACTGGAGATACCTCCCGTTTGCTAATGGCGTGCAAAGGGACCAGCTGACACAGCAGCCTGTCCTATAACTGCACAATACATCTGGGATTTAAGGAATACTGACTTAAGTCCTCTCGATAGGTGACTGAAGCCCAGCCTTTAAAGCCTACCTAGGGGGGCTGTAGAGCAGACACACTGTGCTGGTGTGACAGCCACAGCACTTCAAGTGAGAGACATACCCAGAAACAAAGCAGTCTGGCTAAAATTTTTTTTTTTTTTTCCCCCTGAATTCAAACCTTATAAGTACAGAATCTACTTAGAATTATTCCCTTAAACAAACAAAAAAATAAAATTTTGAGCTATTCCAAGCAGTTCCCCATGAAAATATATAAAACCCTTGATCTAGATGTTCCCAAACAGGCCACTATAAGCAGGAGCTGAACTATTTTAATCATTGAAAGCAGCAGTAGAAAAAGTAGCAGAGGAATAACAGGTTTCACTTGTCATTCCAGAATGAACCTCTCTGCAGTTTATTAAACTAAAACTGAAATACTTTTTTTTTTCCTTCAAAACCATTTTGTGATCTCACTGAAGAAACAGACAGTTGCGGTTCAACGTGCCACTAGAAAAACGGACACACATAGCTCAGTGTGTTAGAGTATCACATTAAATTCACTTATATCCTCCAGAGAAGAAAGGAAAAAACCTGTTAAGATTATAGAAGTTGGTACATTGTACTACCCTGTAATTTTAAAGACTTTAAAGAAATCCATCCATACTTAAGCTCAAGGTGTCAAAGCTGCCCTTTTCAACAGTTCCCTCACTGTGGTTTGCAGCAAGAAAAAAAAAAAAGAGAAAATCTTAAACAAAACAACAACAACAAAAATCCATATAGCAGCCAACAGATGGGGGGTGGTGACGAAAAAGAGGGAGAGAGATGTGGAAAGAAAGAAAAAAAAGAAAAATATATCCCAGAGAGCATTACATCAGTTCTCCCCCCCAGTTTTATTTAAAACACACGTGCCATCACTCACAGCTCTGTGGTTAGTGGAAAATATGACTGCAACTTCCATGGTGTGTGGGTTGCATAAAAAAAGGACCTTTCTTTGGCACAGCTGAATTTGGCTACTGATGGAAGGAAAAAGGGTGGCATATTTGTACAAAATCCTTGTGTTTTGGCAGGGACGATAGTCCCGGGTGAGCCACCTAGCTGTGTTTCATTCTTCAGCAGAAGCATACGCACTGTTTCACTTCAGTACAGAGGATGATATAGAAAGAGCACAGCATAAAGCACAACATAGCCTGTTTCCACCCTTACATATACAACAACTCAACGAGATTATCAGTGAAAAAGCAGTCCTCGTACAATAAGTTCTTTAGGTGAAAAATTATTCCAGCTTTGACTACCAGAGCAAGGATAGGTTTGTCCCGAAACCAAAACACTACCTGGGTTTATGCTCTAAAGATGAGTCAGCAAACATCCCTCAGACTGTGAGTATACGTGCAAGTTGTTCAAAATCAGAGCCAAAAACCAAAGTAGCATTCAAAACTGCAGCAAAGCCCAAGCATTAGCAGTTCATCAAGGACTGGATTTTGTGTGCGTGTGTGCAAGAGGAGCAAAGAAACATACAGGATGAAAGAAAACTAGACGATTTTCTGGGCCTTTGAATATCTCTACACCATCTGACACTGTGCAATCACTCACTGTGTCATCTGAAGCCCGACTTCCAGAGAAGAGGATTTTCAGAAGGGCCCAGGGTTACCATTCAAAAGTCATTAGCCAGCTATTTTGAGGACTTAAAATTTTTTTGAAGATTTAAAAAATAAGATACAGTGATTTTCTTTTGTTTGTCTTGTAGAGGTTTAGGGCTCACATTTCCACCTTCTTCTCCAAAGCCAACAAAGGCTGAATTTTTTCAAGTTTCCAGGATATCTTTTAAAGAGCGCCAGATAGCAAGAAAAAGTGGTAAGTTTGGCAGCCCTGGGACACCCCTGACTCCAGTTTGCAAGCACCGTACGCTATTGCCGCTCCTGTAGGTTCCCAGGGGCCCTCTATGTCAGGAGTTCAAGCCCAGCTCTGATACGCGAATGATGTCATACCAGTAGCAGCGGCAGCTTTTCTAGCCTCTACTCACCGCAGGCTGAGTCACAGTGGCCCACGGAGCATCCCACACTTGCGTTCCCAACACAGGGACTGCATGGTGCAGCAGGGAGAAGGACAGGAAGCAGCTGGCTGCTGTGGAGGGGCACTAGGGTGGACTTTTCCCAGAGGATGTTCCCTCCTGGACGGCCATAGCCAACCTGCCGGGCCGCCCACATGCACCACTGGGGAGAATCGGGGACCAGGTCTCAACTGGCATTCTTCCAAGTAATGGCCCTCCATCTCTGCAGCTGCACTTTGTTCTTTTTCATTCTTTTTTTCAGGCCACAAATTAGGTGATGTAAGCACACAGCAAGAGCCACAGCCTATGATTATCATTTTTCCTCAGTGAATGGGTAGCAATGAAGTCTAATTAAAAGAGCAACAACAGCAATGAAGACTGAGGCACAGTGAAGCCACCCCTCAACCTCCAACCTCATAACGCTCTGCACATTCAAAGACTAATGGAAAGATCACACTGAAGTGACCTTGACGAAAGGTGCCTCAAGACAAGTCAACAGCTGCAATGGTGAAAGCTAGGCGCAGGTATAGCTTCGGTCCAAGGCAACTCCTAAATAACTCACTTTACCTAGATACCAATTGTTGGATGAGAAAATGAACCTGAACATTAAATCTGCAAACACCATGTTAAGAACCAGCAAAGCATTGGTAATGAAACGCCGCAGCTGCTTGCAAACTGCCCCTCTACACTGGTGGGGGTAAAAATATTTAACTACATTAGACCTATAAGTGAAGTTGTCCTGGTGACAAATTCTGGATCCAAAAAAAAAAAAAAATAAAAAAAAATGGTGGTGCAGGAAAGCCTCATGTGGTTTTTATTTTGTATAAGTCTAGGATGTCAACCTATTTCACATGACTATTGCTGCTTCGTTTATTATTATCCAAGGACTTTATACAACAACAGACAAAAGACACATGGCGTGTTTAAAAAAAATTATTTTAAAAAATGCGGTTGTAAATACCCCCCAAAACTTACCAAAAATGTAAAAACATGTGAAATCCCAGATCACACACTGCTTTTCAGTTGCGTATTTTTTAGTATCTGCAAATGTGATCAGATTTCAAGTCAAGACGACCCATAATTACAACTGAACACAATCTGAGTCTGAGTTTTAAAACAACTAATGAAAGATATAAAGTTCCAAGACACAAGGAGGTTTTTCTGTTTGTGTCTTTTTTTTTTTTTAAACTTGCCAAAAAAAAAAAAAGGCCCGTTCACTTGAAGCATTCACCATTGGACACTAAACCTTTGATGAGCGTCAAGAGGGCAATTATCTCTAAAATAAAGACTTTTGTATATCATGGGTCCCACGTTCTAAATTCAGTCTGAGAAGCAGGAGGAAAAAACGATTCAGACGTCAACAGTGAATTGGCCAAAGGTCTCTGCGTTACAGATATACCACTGTTACATTTTACATGGCATTAGGAAGCGTGGCAGTCATTTGACCTACCAAACAGCAAGCACTTTTGATGCAAAGCCTAATTGTCACTTATACTTTGTCACGCCATTTAGTTTCAATGATTTCCTGAACTCTTCAAGGAACTATGCTAATGTTCCAATTTTACTTTTGTCAGTATCAATGTGATCCTCATTAAAACGAAGCTGTCAAAATTGTTTTGATGCCCCGTTCCTTGACAACATCTGCTCAGTTTCCCCTGTTGTCACCTTGACTGTGGGAAATAAGATTAAAAAACCTCACAGAAATCTCATGACTATATTTTATCTGTAAGAGACATTATGCAGTGATGGGAATTGAGGTTTAGGGTCTGTTCCTCAAGAGCACAATTCTTTAATGAGGATGAATAAACTGTTATTCCATAAAGAGTCCTACTAGCTCTAAACTAGATTTCCTCTATCTCCATGCCAATTGCAAGAATTCATGGTAATTATCAGGGTAAATGTTTACAAGTTATATCCTTATTCACCTCATTTTAGGGACCCAGAGTATTTTAGTTTACATTCTGCTTCCCATTTTCCCCCAATCAGTTTTGGGAAATGGAGAATTGACCTCACCAACTACTGCAAAATGCAGTAGAGGTTAACGTGCATGGATGTAAATTGTTGAAGACCGGAGGCACATCTCCATCAGTCAGTGTATGACGAGCACAGCAATCTCAATGGCAGAGACACAGCCTGTTGGGAGGGATAATGGTTTCAGCTGCTCCAGCTAAATCCACTAGCAAACATGAGTTGGGCTCCTAAGGACAGGCAACTGGGAATAAGGCTTTAGGTATAGTTTACTTTTCCAGTAATAAATAGTGGTAAATGTCATAAGCTTCTACAATCTCTTAACATTGCCTTGAGCTGTGTAAATTTAAGAATTATACTAAGTTTCTCTAGATCTCTTACATGAAATTGGAATTCGTTATTTTTACAATCCTTGATTAATGTAACTAAAAAATTAAGTCCATACCACAGCAAATCTTGCACAGCAAGCTTTCCTCATCGTAACACTTGGAGGTGGGGTTATTAAGAAATTTGGAATGTGATATGCTCAGTCCCTAGTTTCTTTGTTAAGTGTCAAACCTGGAAGTCTCTGCTAAATTAAAAAAAAAAAAAAGCATTTCTCAGTTAACAGAATTTTAAGCATGGTTCAGTCACTCATGGTTTCAATTTGAAGTAATTTTGTCTAACTGTGAAACAGTACTGGCTTTGAAATAACACTGTTCTGTAAGTATTTGGCAGATGTTAAATTTACAATGAAGGGGAGTCTCTAATAAATTTGGCAGAAAGTTTGGATTAAATGGTTAAGTCACCTAAAAAAGTTTCAAGTCAGTAAACAAACTTTTATTTTCAGAAGGCATTAACTGCCACTACCTTTTGTTAAAATCTATTTGCATAAGAGTTATCTGACAGATTTTCTGGTTTTCAATGGCCTTCTCCAAAGCCGAGTGCACCAGTAGCTAGCCTGATACATTGGCCAGGCTTTTTTTTTGTTTGTTTGTGTTGGGTTTCTTTGTGGGTTGGGGTTTTTTTGGTTTTTTGGTTTTTTTGTTTTTGTTTGTTTGGTTGGTTTTTTAAGAAGGGCCTGAAAGTGGTACTTCTTTCCTATTCAAGTCCCAGCTCCTGTATTTTTTTTTTTTACCATTTGAGAATCTCAGCTTTCATTTAAGATACCAGCAATGTTAATATATTCATTTAGGATTTCCAGAAAAAAAACCCAGCAAATTCAAAGGTATGAACAAGACACCCCCACGCCAAACTACCAAGTTTTACAATACAGGTTCATGATTTCTGAAAGGATGAAATCAGCAATATGAACTACTACAACCCTAATCCTCGACCTGGTGATAGCACCACACCAAACATTTGTGAATCACAAACAGGCACCCAGCAGAAATCTTTTCCCCACGTTTTACAACTCCCTTAAATCTTCATTTATGTCATACATGATTGCAATATACTTATGGCTCTAATCTTACTGCTTTCTACAATACTTTCTTCCAAGCAAAATTAAATCTCTAATGCAAGTTGAACAAATCATTCTTGAGTAAAAGTCAAGAGGATTCTCATAATGATGATGCACAGTTACGTTCTGTTATATACAGGCGCACATCTTTAGTGATCTCACCAGTGGCCCTAGAGTGGCTGAGACTTAGCATGGGCACAGGCCAGGGAAGGGGTTACCCAGTTAGTGGGAGATGCCAGAGGTCAGATTTAAAATACAGCAGCTTCTGACCTGGGCTCACGCAGCAATGCGGAACAGCCGCAGGACTCACAGCAGTACGTGTTAACGAGGGTACCACTTAGGACGAGTCTTACAGGGACCGGCACGGGGCTGCGAGTGGCAGTGCTAGTGCAGTGCTCACGCTGTGGAAATCCACCTGACTAGGGTTTTTATGGTCCCAGTATGCTGTTGCATTGGTATGTGGATTACACCAGAGGGAGGTTTCCTCCTACGGAATGCGAACAAACTATTATTACTGTTAAAACCTTAGTGTTTTGCTACCTTCCACTGCAGAGTCCCAAGTGAAATCACTCTGCCTTCAGGTGGCCTTAGGGGTGAACGCTTTTGGAAGAACAGGCTACTGGTAAAATAAAAAGGGAGATGAATATGCATCTATGTCAGCCGGTCACACAAACACTTCACACACTTTACAGACAGTCTGGCCTATAATTAAGGTCACTTAAGGCTTGGCACCATAAAACTTTACCAATTAACAACTTTGCTAAATTCTTATTGTTTAAGCAGAAATGCTCCATGCCAGGTGTCTGCCTTTGGTTGATGTTCCTGTTTTTAAGAGAAAACTTCAACTATAACAACTTAGCTCTTTCTGAAAACGTAATTAACAAGAAAATTTGTTATCTCTTTCCTCAGCCTATCATAATTCCTATAGCCTTTTTCTTCAAATAGTCCTAGACGTTTACCAGGTCTGAAGTAAAGAAATGAAACCTGCTTTTGCCTCTTCTCTGGTAGTTCAATCGACTAAAGAAAACAGAACAAACCTGACCTAGTTGAAGATGTCCCTGCTCATTGCAGGGGGGTCAGACTATGACCTTTAAAGGTCCCTTCCAACCCAAACTATTCTGTGATACTAGATTCACAGAAACCAAACCGAATTATCGTGCATAGTCATTAAAAGCATATCCCGATTTCCTGGGTGAACAATTCGACACTATGATGCGCCTTGCAACGCTACTGAACATTCACAGTGACAACTGATGTCAACAGGTAATGGGCTTTGATGATATCCTAGGCTTACAAAACACTGACACAGCACAAATTCGGTCCATACATTGGACCTACCCACCCAGTACAATTCACCCTTCTCTTTGTTTTCCCCGCATGAATCTCTTTTCCAAGCAGGCTATCATGGCCCCTTGTCACAGGCGCATCTAATCCAGTGGCAGACATGAGGCTGAGAGGTAGCAATAGCCTTACTGGGGTTAAGTTCTGTTACCAGTTACCTGTCAGCATGGCCAGTTCTAGCACAGATCTAAGGCAGCGAAACCCCTGCTGCAGGAGTTCTCAGGCAAGGGAAAGAACAGGTCACCCAATTTAGAGGTGCGACAATGCACATCTATTCACTTTACCCTTTGCTTGGAGATTGTTGCGGAAGCGAAGCAAAGAACAAGATCTTCCTTCTACCACTCCAATTCAGAGTCAAATTTACCTGCCCTGGTAGGATTCACTGCCTCCAGCTATCTTCACCGCCCTGCCACCCAAACATAACTGCTTGGTAGTCGGCACAGCAGAAAGGGGAGCATACTCACCTTCCACCATCGCAGGTCACAGATTAGCATCTTTATTCAAACTGCTGGGAGCAGCCAAGATTTGGCCACATGCCGCCTTCTTGCCACCTCTACTAGAGGGCAGCAAGCCATGGCAGAGGAGCAGTTCAGACCGCCAGCAGCAATACCGGTGGTGCCCTTCCTTATCTAGGCAGCAATTTTGTACCTGCCTGGGGCAGTGGAAAAACCTTGCTCTGCCCCTGCAGACATGCACTCTAACAAGGTGATACACTGTAGTGCTGACATGAATTATTTCAGCTGCTCTAAGCAAAAGCGTAAACTTTCGCAATGGTCTCTGGTGACAAGGAGATTATTTTGCTACAAAAGCAATGGCAGCCAGAATTAACTATGAAATGTAGCCATCCTACTCCCTAAGAAAGGAAGTGTGCCACTGAAAGTACACATATATTGCATACATAGAGAGAGGTTGCAGACACAGCCCCATTATTATCGCTCCATGGCATTTCTTAATTCTTTCTTCTCAGTACCGTCCTACTGATTAGAAAATATTTATCATAAGAAGCTAATGAACAGAAAAATAAGCCCTTTGAAAACACTCTCAGGATTAATTTCTCTGCACCTTTTTTAAAAATTAGGAAAGCTGTGATTTTGCCCAAGTTGGAAGCGCTTGTATCAAGGACAGGTCAGACACTAAGTCAGTACTTGCTCCCTCTGTGGTGCCTCAGCTGAGCCCAAAGCTCGCCTTTGATACCAGGACTGCTCGCTAGAGAGCTGGTAAGTGGAAGGCAGTGGGGAAGCAGGAGGCTGTGAGTTTCCAGCAGAGTTCCTGGGAAGTCAGGGGACCTCATTAATTTTGAGCAAGTTATCCACCTTTAAGACCAAGGGTTTTTATTTAAATTATATTTAAATATATTTTACACTACATATTTAATAATGATTTTATATTAATATATCTACGTGTGCATATAGATAAGCAAGAAAATTTCTCACAAGCAGACTAAGTTACAAAGAATAATTTTTACATCATTAACTCAAGATCCAGTTTCTACTCTTTGGAGATCCTAATAGTAAAGACTTAAAAAACCAACCAACCAACCAACCACACAACAAAAAAACACCACACCTAGAAGTATTGAGTATGCTGACCAGGAGCTGTAACCTCTCCAGCCATCACAAATGCACCTAGAAAAAGTCTTTGCATCTGCTCCTTTACACCTGATCTGAAGCTACACCAGCGCTGCACAAACACGACAGGCTAACATAAAGGGCAGCAGAAGGCACATGCTTTAGACTCCCAACTCTGGGGATACCTCCCTCCCCGTCACAATGCTGCCTGCAAAACTTTAGCACTACTTCCTCTCGTAGCGCTAAAATACCATCTCCTCAGATCTTCCTCAATTGCCCGCCTTTGCCAAGAGCCATACATCTTTGTTCAATTACGAAGCTCCACCTTACAACTTAATTAACAGACAAAATAGGGGACTACCAACCCAAACTTCTCACCACTCTTCCTGAGGGACCGTCACACCCCTTCCCCTACTCACTGCATTTGGTCTACTTTGACCATTTCTGACACAGAAGTAAATGGCTCCTTAATCTGTACAGCAACACGTTTGGCACCGATTCCGTATACGCACATTGTCCTTTCATCGAGCCCACAAAATCCTCTCTCTTGACAGAAAGCAGTAGCCACCCCCAGCCAACGCTGCTCAGCTGGCACATCAGTGGCCAAGAGCACGAGTGTGACACCCAGCAGGAATGTGGCCTGGGAGCATCTGCCTTCAAGTCATGCTTACAGCAAGACTTCCCAAGTGTTGACAGGCCTATGGATTTTAAATGCACCTGAACTCTTCGGTGAAGCAGCTACAATTAACTGACTGCAGACACGTTGTTGATTGGGTATACATTGGAACAAAGAGGCAGAGGCAACTTAGGAAAAGTGCTGCTGTACTCCTGAGAAAACACACACACCAAAACCTGAACCCCCGGTTGAAGGTAACGCTCCCACAGGAGGGAAAGCACCTTCGACAAAGAGGGCTGTGCACACGTATAACCAGTATTGTTCACAGTCAAGACAGGAATGGGGGTTGACCAAGAGAGCACACAGGGACAGTAAGCAATGTGCCACCTACGTACTCGTACCTAAGGCTTTGCTGCAGACTGGCACAGATGAAATGCAAATGCACCTACTGTTAACGTACGCAATACACCCCACAACATCAAGGTGCCTGTGCTCACGTGAGCTTAAAAAAAATCCTCATCTTTTTATTGTTTGTCTGAAAACACAAGCCTGATCATTGAGAGAAAGAAGGCAGGGGCGTACGTACGCTCGGAGTTTTCCAGCTGCACCACATTTGCACAGGAGCCCCCTGCGAGGGGAACACAGAAGCGGGACTTGCCACCGTCACCCCACAGGGTACCTGCATACCCACCTCAGCAGCAGGGGAGCTGGGCTGGGGGCAGGGGGAAGCTGCAGCACGTAACCGTGCACAGACACGCACGCAGATTACACGGGGCAGAAGAACTGCACAAAAGTACGTTTGCTTTGCAGCTTTCACCAGTGATGAGACACTGTGGGTAGGAGGGACATAGAAGACTGCCTTCTAGTCTTCAGGAGGAGACAGATAAGGAATCCTTGGGGGAAAAACGTTAATAAAAAAAGAAATCAGTATCCAGATAAAAATCTATTCTACCTGACAGATCCAATGTCTTTAATACAAATTGTTTTCTGATGGATGAGACTGATAGATAAGGAAACAAAGGGAGAAGTTTTAGGCACGTAAAATGCAAATGCCTTGTTTATGAAATAGGCACAGAAAGCCTTGTCTTCCATTTTTCTGTGTACTCCAAGATTTGCAGTGGAGGACACTACATAAATGTAGTATTTTGTATACTTTGGCTGATTTAGTTCCAATCTTCACTCCTACATGAAATGCACTTGCAAGCAAACCACATTTGATTTCTAGGGAATATGGACTTTCCTACTGGTTCAATTTTCTAAGTTTTTTCTCATTGGATAATGCAGGTTGGAAAGGACCCCAAGAAGGTTTCTTGCCCAACCCCCCCTGCTCAAAGTAGGCTTAGCTGTGAGGCCAGACCAAGTTCCTCAGGGTTTTACCTAGTCTGGTCTTTACAGCCTCCAAGGACAGGGACTGCGCAGCCACCCTGGGCACCTGCTCCACTGCCTGACTGTCTTCATGGGGGAAAAAAGGTTTCTCCTTATGGCCAGTACGAACCTTTTATGTCAATTTATGCCTGTGGTCGCTTACCCTCTCACCACACAGTATAACTTGGCTCCATCCCCTCCATAACTTCTCCCCAAGCACTGGGGGGCTGCTGTTGGTCCCCCACCAAAGCCACCTCTTCTCCAGGCTGGGCAAGCCCAAATCCTCAGCCTGTCCTCACAGGGCAAGCGGTGGTGGCCCTTGCTGATGTCATTCATTTCTTGTACCGGGGGGCACAAACCAGAATGTACTTCTTAGACGTGATCTAGGGAGTGCCGAATAGCAGACAGTCCCTTCCCCTGATGTGCTGATTATGTGCCTGGTGATACAGCACAGGATGCTGTTGGCCTCCTCTGCTGCCATGGCGCACTTCCAGCTCACATCCCCCCCTCGCAGCCCCAGGGTCCTTCCTACAGAGCTGCTCCCCCCAGCCCCTCCATCCCCCAGCCTGTATCCCTGCCAGGGGCTCTTCCTTCCTACAAGAAGGACTTTGCACTTGTCCTTGCTGAACTTCATAAGGCTCCCGTGGGTCCATTCCTCTAGCCTGCCCAGGTCCCTCTGGATGGCAAGCCTGCCCTCAAGAGCACTGTTTGGTCCTCCCAGTCTGGTGTCATCTGCAGACCTGATGAGAGTGCACTTTGTCACCTGCTCCAGGTCACAAACAAAGATGTTGAACAGGACAGGCCCCAGGGCAGACCCTCACTATGTTGCACTTGTCACTGGCATCCTGGCAGAGTACAACCCATTAACCACTACCCTCGGAGCCTGATCCTCCAACCAGACAGTTACCCATCTAGATGTCCACCCTAGCTTGATTACAACACTGCAAGACAGGGTTGTAAGCCTTGCTAAAAGTTGGTATTAATAACTACTCTCCCCTCATCCAACAAATCCAGTCATTTCAAAGAAATGAATCGGGTTGGTCAGTCATGATTTACCACTGGAACATCCAGACAGACAGGTCCCAACCACCTTCTCCTCCATGCTCCCAGAAGTTTGCTCTAAGAATGGGAGGACCACTGCAACCCCATCCGAATGGAAGCTCCTGCAGCGTCAGGGCAGTTGCTCTGGCCAGTGCTGGTCACGATGCCCCACACAGTCTTTGGCAGTGTTCTGTGCCCCTTCCCTGCATCCTTCTACTCAAACATCTATGTAAACTACTACTTCTGAGAGCCACGCGCATGCTCTGACCCAAGCACTAGTGAAACAGGTACATGACCCTCCCTAATCAGGAGTCAGCCTTTCCTAGCAGTACCTGCATCCAGAGGTACCAGAAGACCTCAGAGCAGAGCTGGGCACTGCAACACCAGCAGGGAACAGCAGCATCCCAGCTCCAGTCACAGGCCCTGCCCATCCCAGCTCTTCTTTGTTGCCTATATGTGCTGCAATCTTAAGGAGCGCTTGGTACCAAAAGTTTACTCAGTTCCAAAACTGCATCATGTGTTGGGGACGCAGTGCCTCCACCTGTGCTAGAACCCACTCCCCCCAGAACAGAGGACATGGACCTCCAGGGAAAAGCTCTGTACCACACCGCTGTCCAAACAAAGGGGACACACTGTCCCTGAAAAGTACAGCAGCCACCAGCTGCTGCAGGGACCGCCTATCCCAATTGGCCTTTTGACTCTTTTCTGGGCTGCTCTGTGATCCTGGCCACATCTTAGGTGGTGCTGCAACCACCAGCCTGCCCAAACCAAACCCGGATCTTCCCTTCCCAGTCTCCAGTCCCACACTGTTACAAGACACCTGTTCCCACTATAACCTATTCCCAGCATGACTATTCCTATTCAAAAACAGTATTTTCCATTTTCAAAGAGTTTCTGGGCAACCACCAAGACCTCACTAAAACCAAGACCCTTGGTGGAAGATTGCCACTCTTTGCACAACACCTCTCAGTGAACAGCTGGTCCAGGATGGACGTGCCAATATCCCACAGTAAGGCAAGCAAACACCCGGGACTTAGCAAAGAGAAGTCTATCAGACATGGTCCATTCAAGCAGCAAGGCAGGAAGACAGAGAAAAGGGAGAGGGGAAAAGGGTTCATCACCTGGCTGTGCTGAGCTGCATAAAAACAATAAAAGGAAAAAAGTTTTAATTGCCCTGGGACTTAGTAAACAAGCAGTTGATTTTGAGTCTGGGAGTTAATGCCAACGCAACAGCTGGCCTTCAGAAGGGATTTACAAATATAGCAACTTGTAATTAACACAAGGTCATCACTAAAAATTACCAGGCCAATTTGCTGTTAAATAGCTTCCTCCGGGGGATGTGTCCCTGTTGGAGTGCAAGCTACTGCATTGTGTCTGTGAAGACAGACAGCCCAGGCAAGAGCTGCACTTCCCTAGGGAGACAGGGTCACCATACAGGGCCCCCCATAGCACCCACATCTATTTATGCCCAGGCCCCCCTCTCTCCCCTCACTGCCCTACGGATCAAAGTGGCCTTCTGTTCCCTTGCAGGCCAATATGCTACAATACCTGCAGTGTCCAAGACCACCAGAAGCCTACGTCAACGTTAACAGCAATGAGCAGACACTTGTAGAAGAAAGTTGTGCAACACCCTTTGGGCTGGTTCCACCTGCAATCACCTCCCCAGGCATCACAGCCATATCAAATGATGTAAACCATAACAGATGTATCCCTCACACAGTTCCCTCTGCAAGGCACTTCCCACTGTAGATCAAGGTCTTCCTAAACAACCTGGTCCATAAGTCACTTTGTCCCAGAAACCTTCCTCTGGGATGACATCTATGTAAATGGAAGTTTCAAGCAGCCTGTGAAGGGGAGCGTTTAATTTCTTAGGCAGCAGTTTCTCTACTTCCTTCAGATACACAGGTTTCTGTACCTGATTTTACACAGATGGCTGGGATGGCACGTCTCGGTGAGTACTACCACTTCCCACACTTGTCCCAGCTCTTCCTTTGCTTGGGAGAATACGCCTCACTCTCCATATCTCAGCTGCTGGCCTAAACCTTCCCAACCCCACCCCTGGTTTCAACGCACAGACTAAAACATCCAAATTGTTGCTTATTTTCCAGAATTTGGAGGAACCCTCTTGCGAAGCGAGCCAGCAAAAACACTCCTTTATCTGCCCCAAGGACAGAGGCAGCTTGTGCCGGTAAGTGCCCTTTGCCTTTCACTGTCATTCTTCCATGCTTCGCCTGACAAGATTTCCAGCCCTCACTGCACTGGTAGGCAGTCTTCATAAAAGACCAATTGCAGAGGCCATTCCTATTACTACAAGGTAGATGAACACCAAGATACTTGATGGCCATTCCCTCGTGCTGCATCAGCATGGAGGCAGGATAAAAGCTTCCACAGGTGGTTGCTAGATGACTTCTGTTGGAAGATGTGGCAGGACTTGTACCCACGGCTCAGCCTGACCAAGCTGTCTACCCGATGGCAGGACGGCAACAGAAAGAAAGCAAGGGGAGAGACAGGGCACTGCAGAGACAACTGGAAGGTCTGATCCTGCCATTTGGGGGTAGCTACTACCTCCAGGCTCCTACCAGGACTTTCACAATAGGAAGGAGCACGTTAACACAGCTATAAAGCTAAGCAAAACCAAGAGGAGAAATACCAGATGAGAGGAAATTCAGGGTCCATCCATTAGTGCCATATGCCAGCAGTAATCGGCCTGGTAATCTTCTCCACCTTGCCTCAGCATCTACCAGTACAACCACATATTGAGGTACAGGCTTGTTACCTCTGTACACCCTTATGCACAGCAGAACAAATAATAGATAACTGCACATCACTCAAATACCAGTTTCACTCCTATCTTATCTGACTTCTTCCCCTGTGATTCACTTAAATGTATTCAAAAAAGGCACAGGATTACCAGTTCAAAAGATAGAGTTTTGAAAAAGTCTTTTATGGTAAAATAATTACTGTATATATTGGGATAGGCACGAGGGACCGGGCTACTCAAGACCAAATCCTGCCTTGTACCTTTTCTTAAGCAAGTCAGTGGACTCGCCAAGGCCTTTGACTCCAGGGCAGCAGTTATATATTTTCCAGTTTTGCAACATACTTCATTTTAGGGGTAAATAAGCTCCTTTTCAGTCTTCATTCAACATGCAAAACACCTCACAGTGATCTTGCTAAACAGTTCTTCATAGGGCAGGCAAATAAGTGATTCTTTTTATCCTTTCTGAAAATTTCATATTCTTGAATCCGTTACAAGTCTGGGAAGGTGGAACTCATTCGTAAATAAGGTCCTGGGAAACACACGTGGCCAGGGCTTGGCAGGACTGCAGCCCTGAATGAGCTCTTTCATTTTCAGTGTGTTTGGTAACTTGGGTTAAAGAGCAAATGGTGGTTTTGATAGAATATTTCAAACACGGAGCAACTAGAGTGCTACAGTTACCTTTACCTAAAAGGGACCCATATAATAATAACAACTGATTTTTCAAAGCATTCCTCTCCATACCTCCTAAAGTAAGCAAAGGTGCTTACACCAGGAACAGCAGCATAATTTAGTCTGGCTAAGTGCAAAGTTGAAAACAAGCAGGGGAAAAAAGAAAGAGGTTTGTAGCACACGAAGCACAACAGAATTCACGTGAGAAGCTACAAGTGGAAAGGTGTGTTCATTTTCTGTTTTCTTGCTATAAATTACCACATAGCATTGCTGCTGTGCCAAAACCGATGCACCTACTCATGATCTGCACCAAACCTGCATACGTTTGTAGATTTATGACCTTTATGATGAAGCCCTTTGTACGTTCACAGAGTTCATCAGGCTACTGACTCTTGGGTGTTTGGCCACAAGAATTCAGTTGTAGCATTGATGTCTGTATTCAACAAAGTTTACAAGCAAGAAAGACGTAAGGTGATAAAATACTTCAGACTGCAAGTAAAGCTGTCTGATCTCATCTTGTGAGCATGCTGACGGTAAGCCCACAGGAGGAAGTGACGGATTCAGGAGGGTTTGGGGCATAACACACAGCAAGAAACACTCATCGCCCGCAAGTGCCAAATGCCCAGTAAAAGATTCCCAGTCACAAACTGTGGCAATTCCAATCCTTCGAGGAATATCTTGAAGCTTCATTTGAAGAACAGAGTCTCATTAATTTAACGATGGACAAAATGAAATCTAAAGACCTTGTAAGTGAAGCTCACACCCTAAGAGCTGCAAATCAACCCACCTGCCCTGCAATCTGAACAGAAAGAAAGATTATTTCCCAAAAATTATTAACACAAGCTGCATCATGAAGTTGTTAAAATATCAGCATCGAGTTAATGGTCAGTTTAGAGATTTTGTTCCATGTAGGATCATGTTATATACTCTTTAGGGAATATTTTTATCCTAGCCTCAACTTATTTCTACAAGTTTGGGGTTTTTTAATTATTATTTGGTATATTATGGTATATTCCAGCTCAGCTGTTCAAACTGTCATATATCTAACTGAAGCTTAAACAGGAAGAAAAACAAAAAAAAAATTGAGGTGAATTTAACTTTTTCTGGCTATCTCAGGTAATTTTTCCCAGAATGTCAAAGCTAGAGAAGACTATTAATAAATTTAGCACCAATATCCTGTCATAACTGTTTATTCTGGCCAGATAAAACCACATTTGGTGGAAAAACATTGATTCCCTTTCAGCATCGTAGCCTGGAACAGCAAAAGCTTTGTTTATAAGAATCCAAATAGCTTTTTCTCTCCAACCTGCCCAGTTGGCTTACATATAACAACTCTTGCTGTAGGGGACAGAATGACCATTTACACTCTGAATTGCAGACCGTGCAATTTCTGCAACTCAGCTACACCCCAAAAAGCTTGACTTATACTGGATAAAGATTATCAAGGCTTCAGCATCTTTCTTCCTTCTAACATGAACTCAGTAGATTATCGACTTTAAAAAAAAAAAAGTTACTGTATTTATGGGAAGATGTTTTCATGAGATAGCTCGGAAAGACACTTTTTTTTGTTGTTTGTTTGTTTTTCAAAAGGCAATCTATATACAAGGGAGCCACTGGAGTTGGGGCAAGACCAGCTGCCAGGCATCTGGCAGGTTTGTCAGCATTGGCACACATGCTGGATATCTGGCAGTTAGCTTTTGCATCTGTTAGTTTCAGCAACAGCCATAGCTACATCAAAAGCCACAAAGGCATGTCCTGGTTATTTTTCATGGTGTCTGCATTGATCTAATGCATTCTAGGTTCACTGCCCAGGTTTTTTTTGGTGGCTGGTTTTTTTTTTTGTTTGGTTGTTTGTTTTTTTTGGGGGGGGTGGTTGGTTTTGGTGTGTCCCCCCTCCGGGGGCGGGGGGAAAGGCAAGCATGAAATAAGAGGGCAAGTGCCCCAGTTTGCCTGGGATGGCTAGGTGATAACTGGAAGAGATCCACCATTAATATATGCATCTATATACAAAGACCTGGTATATACATATTTGTCAAGCTCCTCTAGACACTAGAATGACTGTCTCAAAGAGGCAGTGCTCCACACCATCTTCTCCTGCTGCCCTGTCCACCAACAATAAATAATCCCCATTACATTAAAATAAATTCTTCCTCTTATTTTTTAATTCCATGTGTTTTAGCTTGTCAACTTTTTAATTTATTTTGGGCAATGTTACCCTCTATGGTAACATAAATAATAAGCCTGTAGGCTTAGTGCTGCGATGAACATTGCTGGCTAGCCTAGGGCTACTAGCACTCTTTCCTGAATACCAAAGAAGAAAGCGAACATTTCGCTAAAAAACAGGAAACCACATTTTAGCAAATCTAAATTCTAGTTTCGTGAGCATCTTGAGGGCAGTATAAGGCCATATTGATCCCGAATGCACAGTCTGACCCTGTCCAACTGCTCACCCCACATTGAGACCAGCACAAACAGCCAGGAGGCCACACAGCAAACCAGAATTGGAAAGCTAATCTCAGCAAAAACTAAGTATTTGGGCTGTGTTTGCTGAGCTCGTTTCATTTGGATCCATTTCCCAAGCTGGCTTCCAGGTACGTCTGTGCCGGCACACACTGGGGGTGTGTTTGGGGCAGGGAGACGCTGGGACAGCGTTTGGCAGTGGGTGCAGCTCAGGTGCCGAAGCAGACACAGGAATACTGCAGCCCAGTGCTGCAAGGGGAACGTTTAGCCCCGCTGGCCTTGCAGGGGTGCTAGGGACCCTGGCCCCGCCAGTACCTCCCCACCAGCACCGCCTAACGCTCGCTGTTAGCTTTAAACTGGGTGGTGCCCCTACTTGTACATCGTTCCAACAGGAAAGTGGTGCCATGACTCAAGTCACACCAGCTGCGCTTCTCAGCGGCTGATGGCTGTCCATTTTCACTACTGCGCATCCCAGGCTCACCACTTGTCTGGCGTTTGTGCTTCAGGGCTCTCAGATGGGATAGTCCTCACGCTGCAAACGGTGCCACAGCTTGAGCTGGCCAGGTCATAGTCAGGTAGGTTGTGAATTAGCAGGGGCTGAGATTTACCTTCGTGCCAAGGCAAAGTTTTACACTGCTTATCTCTTGCACAAGCCTCGCATGCAGAAGAGAGACCACCAGGAGCTCTGGGCAGAAGCTGTCCCTCTGTCTACACCAGGTGTTCAAAATGCACGCAAATTTCCAGTTAAAGGCTGCTTTCAGAAATCCAGAACTTGTTAATGATACTGTCTTAGCATATATCATCTGTCAAAGTGAGGTTTTGGGGATTTTTACATCCCTACCAATATATCCTTGCCACTTCTCTTACAAACTCTGCAGTGTTTTACATTTACCCGCTACAGGCAACTACCTCTGGTATCTAAGGTGATTTGATTATCACGACACCACGTTGCTCGTCATCACTATACTGCAAGGAAGTATTTATGGTCAAATCAATGCTAAGAGTAGTGAAGTTGATTTTCTTTGCTGTTGGACCAGTAGGAAAAAATAACAGATTAAATATTTTCAAAGAACTTGGAAAGCATCTGGGAGAGAAAAGCAGAAGTATACCATCTCTGCTAATATTAAAGGATGAATATAGATAGGGAAAAAAATTAAAAGCTATGTATCTTGGGGTTTTTTAGGGTTTGGTTGTGTTTGGGTTTTGGGGTTTTTTTGTTGGTGGTTTTTTTTTTGTTGGGTTTTTTTTTGTTTTTTTTAAGAAAAAATTCACTGTGAAGTAAGCCAAGAAATCCAGAGGATACTCTGTACATTTCTCACCTGCCCTGTGTTTTTTTAGCACACTTCACACAGCTCCCTACTTAGTGATCTCTGTGCCACCTCACTCTTGGCACCCTTGGCAGGACACCAAGAAACCTATTTTTCTACTTTTCTCTCCTGGGAATCCGCAGACTGAAGAGCCTTGGATATCTCACCCATTTCTCCCTCTTTGCAACCATCTTCCCAAGAGTTTGGGTCACGGTGATGCTCCCTCCAACAGCCTCAACCAGCAAACATGCCTGAGCAAGAGGGATGGTTTTGCCTCATCCTCATGGTTCTGCCATATACCTTCACCATCCACCAACATTTGTCAGCTTGGGAACTGGGGAAAAGCAGCTCAAACCTGAAGTCAGACAACAGCTAGCATTGAGGGAGAGCTGTTTATACTAGCTAGAGCCTTACAGCTGCAAGGGAATGAGGGTCAGGCAAGAAAAAGAAGGCTTTTAACGCTAAGCCCTGGTAAGATCACACCCAACGGCTCAGGTTTCAAAACCTGCTCCTGCAAAATCCTGTACACAGGCATCCACTGCAGGTGTCCCACCATTTAACACCTAGAGCGCTGCCACTGGTATCACCTCGAAAACAACCACCACATTCATTTTACGCTCAAGCCTGTGGGGGATTTCTCCGCTCCTAAAGATGCATTTCCAAAATCCTAGGTGTGCCCTCAGAGTCCACCCATGAAAGCTTACGCAAAACCAGTTTTCAAGAACCCGTGTTTTCAGTGTCACGGGCCATTATACACAAGCGATGGCAAACAATGGAAGTAGCTGGGAGAGAGTTCATTTACATTTTGCCACTTTTCATCTGTCTCTTCAGTGGCCTATAGTTAATCAAACCAACACCCCTTCTTTCTGTGTCACAAGCGCAAGAAAGAAGTAGGCACTGTACATCCTTCCCGCTATTCTCTTGCAAATGGAGCCGCAGCAGAATTCAAAAGTAGCGCACAGAGGCTGAGTGAATTATGCATTTGGCTCCCCTCAAAAGCCAAGGAAAAGCTCAAATGCCAGATTTTCTTAAAAGCAAAGCATCCCGTCAGCAAAATGACACTGACTGTCTGTACTGGGGGCAGTGGGCTTTTTCTTTTCAGAAATAGCATCCATTCATCTGTTGTTGTTTTAATTAGAAAAACTGATAAATACAAAACCAATGGGGGAAAACAAATACAAAAATAACAAAGACACATTTATCTGCTAAAGGGAAGTGGCAAAGAGCAGCTGTCCTTTAATGATCACCAGGCACATGAAATTAATCCACAACTTTATTACAAATTTAAACCAACAAAATAAATTAAAACTCAAGTCAGACCAGGAACCCAGGTGGGGAAGGAATAAGCAAAGCTCAGTTTACCCCCAGCCTGGCCAGTCATCTCTGCAAAAATAAGTACCTTTGTCTGCTGCCACCACAATTATTCTCTCATCACCATTGCTGAAGATGAGATAGGAAAGCCACTGCCCCGTTCTGAACAACGGGCGCTTTACACCACTGCAGTAAATG
Organism: Burhinus oedicnemus; assembly: GCA_008921705.1. Classification (NCBI taxonomy): domain Eukaryota; kingdom Metazoa; phylum Chordata; class Aves; order Charadriiformes; family Burhinidae; genus Burhinus; species Burhinus oedicnemus. Next base: position 3,001,149 of record VFFE01007199.1, on the reverse strand, counting down.
AATAGCTCCAATTATTCATAGGAGCTACAGATACATGTGGTGTAGAAGTTTAATTTTTAAATTTCCATGAAACACATGCGTTTAAATATAGCATAGAGAACAATAGCGCATTGATCTAGTCCTTCCCCCAAGTAAGTCTTTTCCATTAGTGGGATCCAATCTTGCACTGGCAACATTCCCATCGAGTCCAGGGAGTTTTACACAAGGGAATACTGCATTGTTCAGCTGCTCGCCCCTCTCTGCTAGATCCTGCGCTCCGAGGAGACAGCGCAAGGGGACAAGGCGCTCAACAAGGTTCAAAGCAAAGGAGTCACTGCTGGGATTGAGTGAAGGAAGGGAATAGCCTCCTCCCTGCTTCCAGTAGCCCCATCCTGTAGACTGAGATCCCCCCTCCCCCCCCCAAAATGCTGCAGGGAGCATGGGGTGCTTTTCACATCTTGTGCTCTAGGCCGCATCTATGGTCCAGCCTCCCCTTCTGCAAGCACTGGGATCAGGGCATTTTTTCCCTGCTGACTGATGACACATTGAATTCACACTTAGCAAAAGAGTATGGGCTGTTTGAATACCATCCTGCCAAGGCTACCACATGATTTTATTATTTACGAGTTCCTTAGTTTTCAAGCATTGGCAAAAGAAGCTTACCAAAGTTTTTATTACAAATTCCACTCATGCACAGAAGTCAGCTGAACATTTAAAAGTGCACTATGTATATCTCAATTCAGAATCAACTGTGGTGGGAAAGGAATAGGACTAGCTTTATTTTGTGAAAAATTCCAACAGAGATTCATGCACCCAGATATTTTCATTCTTTGCAAAAAAATAGTAGGGTCACTTGTTCCTGTAAAAAGGCCTTTTTTAAAATATAGAATGTACCAGGCATACGGGTCAATTATAAATATCAGTGATTTTAACACACTTAAAAAAACCAACAAGACAACAGTAGAAAACTCCTAAAGGCTTTTTTTTTTTTTTGGCTTTTTTTTTAGTTCTCCTAAAACTTCAGAATCAAGCTCAGGAATTCATATTTCATTACAAAACCTTGAATTACATCGTACGAATCGCATTTGTAACTTCCATCTCACATCTTTTGCATAAGCACAGTTCAAGGCAGCAGGGACACATTTGCCTATGTAGGGTGAAGGAGGCAATGAGAGGTAGCAATTAGCATCACAAGAATCATATGCCAGTCTGTGCCTCTCATAACTTTCCTTGAACTGGAAATATCCACTGCCCCAACACACACAGGTTTTTTGCACAGCCATACCCCCAGCTCCTATTCAAAATCAGGGCATCTTATGCTCAGCACAGTAGAAGCATAAAAAGACCAAACCAAAAAAAAAAAAATAATTAGAAGTTAATCCCTGTTCTGGGGATTGCAACCTAAATTGAAGTTAGAAGATAACACCATTACTCCATTTTACAGAAATGGAGCCAAAAAACAGAGAGATTAAGGGTTTGTATACGCTAAGGCATTTCACAGTTTTGCTTTCCTCCATGCTTTGTGTAGCTTGTTTACTTAGATTGCAACTCATCAAAACAGGATTATCTCTCGTTTGTGTTTATACACTGTCTAACACAAAGCAGCCATGAGTAACTGCAGAAGAATTGCTTTTCAGGCGGTAATAGCTACAGGTGATTAATAATGATGCAACTCCAAGCACGTAGCTGGCAATACTGTGCTTTCTTTTCTGGGTTACAGAGATTAATACTTCAAATCATGATCCACCGACACTTATGTAAACAGCCTGCACAGAGGGGGATGAGAAATGGTACGTCTCCGCTCCTGGGAGCAGTGGGAGGACTGAACTACCCAACATACCTATTTTTGAGAAAAGAAAGTAAAAGCTGGGATGAAGTGCCTTTCTGGAAGAACAACCTGTCCACCAACCCTTGCTTCTAGACTTATTCATCAGAGAAATTAGAAAAGGAAAGGGAGAGGAGCAGCAGAAAGGAAGCTAATAGTAAGTTAACTAGCACAGATCCACCAAGAACCGGGGAAGACTGTTGATACCCCCTTTTTACAATACATACTTATATGGTCGTCATCAGGGGCTCTTAGCCCCTGTCTTCTACCAGGCTGCTACAGCTATCACACATTACTGACACAAAATCCCAAAATGTAGGCATTCAGCGTTATTTGAGCTGCCCTGATGCATTTGGGACATTTGCACAGGGTTGATAGCTACACCGTGAGAGCTGCAGGAGACCTGGCCTTTCTGGACCAGCAGCTGTAAACCAGCTTTACTAGGCTTAGCTGTCCTTACCCTAAGATAGATAAATGGCCTTAAATGTCTACAGTTAGGAAGCTGCATTACTTCCCCACGTGATATCTAGGTTTTGGCAGTGCAGCACGTGCCAAGAGATGTGGTCTCAGTGAGTCCACGGAAAAGAAAAGCCAACTGCCGGGACGGTCCGCCCAGCCTCATTCGTGCCCACACTGTAGGATCCTAAGGAGAGGGGTCTGCAGTAAGCTGGCATCATATCAGGGCAACACTTCTGCCAGCTTGGACCCAGCCCATGGGCCATACAGTCCCCACCATGACCTCTGTTATGAGTCTTGCAACAATCCAAAAGCCTTTACCCCACTTAAAGTGCACAAAGTGAACCCTCAGAATGAGAAGGATCCCTTCTGCAAAGCTCTTAGAGTGCAAGGAGCTTTAAGGGGGGAAGTTGTACGAAATGCGGATTTTTAATTAGGTTTAAATGGGTAACTACTTGGGGCACAAAACCACGTATTACACCCCATTATGTAACAGGACTCGAAAACACTGCAGCATCACCTCTGCCAAGATCTGTGGCTCAGACTCCCAGTCTTTCCACACAGAAAGCTTCAAAAGGAGTGATTTATATAAGAATTGAAATTATAGGCAAAGGGAATATATTAAAGAAAGCTATTTCTTATTTATGACCCAAAGATCATTTACTTTGAAATCAGGACTTGGGGCAGATACTTCACCATGAGCACAGCCCTGAGGAATGCTGAAATCAGCCATCAATAACTCTTTTCACAAGACAAGCTCCCCGAGGGCAGAAGGATAATACCAAGCTGGGTGGTAGTTTTTAAGCAGCTGGACACAAATTGGGACTTGTCGGTTGTTGTTCCCAGGCTCTGCATGTCAAATTGGAATAACCTGTTGTGCTCTCTCATTTTTTTTCCATGACTGGCTACAGAATGCAGAAGAGGCACCTGTTGACTCCTGGATTAGTATCCCTGTGATGAACAGCTCTTATCAATCGTCACTCAATGAGAGATTTCAAAATAATAGTTTCTTCTCATTTTCCCCAGTGAGAGACACTCAGTGCAAACGGCAACCAAGCTGCAGCCTGCTTTTCTGACATTCGAGCTCTGCTGAAAGTCTCTTCGCCAACTGGTTTTGGAGGCTTCTTGCTATTTCCAGTGCAATTTACAAAAGCCATTCCAGGAACCAAGCTCAAGAAGCTGCCTAGAAGGAGCATAGCAGCCCAAGGCACACTGACATTGGAAATGTCCATGGCACATCTAGTCTCCTAGTAGCGTTAGGCCCAAATGGGGGCCCCAGTATTTGAACTAGCTCTGTGGTAGCTCATAACCTGCAGCAGAGAAGATGCAGCTGCCTGGAAAGGCAACAGGAAACTCAGAGGCCAACTAAAGCAGTCTATGGAGAGTGCTGTACTCCGTATGTTGTGTGACAGGGCACAGGATGCCTTAGCCAACAGCTTGCCTCATCACCGCTGACTCAGTGATGCCTTTGATTTAGCCTTCTGTAGCTAAATGCTCCCTAAGACAGATGGGGACTAGATGCCACCTTGATCTCCAGTGCTGCCAACATGAGCTAACCTGAAGCCACCCAACACACACTCCAGCAGTGACATTTCTAATTGATCCATACACACATCAGCAATGTAAACACTAAAACACAGCAGAAACCAAGACCAGCACCTTCCCCTGTTCAACACTTGTGGGTCTTTTATCTAGCAACCAAGAATGGACTTTCCCTTCCCTCTTTGCAACCCAGATCTGCTTTCAGCTTGGTCCTTGTCTCTTGTTCAGCACCTCCAAAGTTTCTTCACTGAAAATGGGCTCAGGGTCTTCATCTGCTTGGATCTCCCAGCTGCCTCTGTGGAGATCCAAGATGGCTTGATCAGCAACTGCTAAGATATTTTCCCATATCCGCTGTTAGCAGTTTCTCACTGGTGTATCATATATTTGGTAAGATAAACATCTTAAGAAATCCTACAGAGCACAAGTTTCCACAATAACTTGTGAAGCTGCTTTTAACAACCACCTTACAAGTGAGGGGGGCTGCTGTAGCAGACAACCTTTTTCAAGCCTTGCACCCCAAGTCATTGGAGGATGCTTTGGCAGTACAATTTTCTCCTTTGAAAACATTATTTTTGTTGTTCTGGTTGTTGGCTGCAAAGCAATATTGACTGTACATCAGTTTCATAGGAAGCAAGTCAAATTATTGCTTGTCTTCTGAGTTTAGTAAACAACTAAACTATTGTCAAGACAGCAAGAAGTAGCAGAAAATGGGAAGTAGGTTTCAGCATTCTATCCATCTCAAAGTATAACACAGAATACATCTCCAAAAGGCCAGAAGAATTCTCCATTGAGAGCAAAATAAAAAAAACAAACAACTGCACAGGTGTACTTTGACAGCAAAATAGCCAAGAATGTGGACCCTTTATATTTACATATCTACTAAACAGATATTTCTCCTAAGCTGAAAATTCGTCTCTAGCGATAATTCCTCTCTAGTGACAAATTAGGAAGCTCTGCACAATTACGTAACTCTAGCTAAAAGACAGCTAAATTGCTGTATGAGGAGCCAACATGGAGTTTGACAGATTTCCACACCCCTCCCCAGTGTCAGCTTAAGCAGCCCTCTCCCGCACACGCACCCTCTGCTGCGTCCCCTCAGGTGCAGGGCTGTGCACCACATCACGTAACTCCCTGCGGGCTGCTCTGGATCATTTGGTTTGCTTCCCTCCCTCCCCCCTTCATTTCCAGGTAACGTGCTACCACTGCGCTGGGTAGCTGTTGCCAAAATGGCATGGCAAACTGTGGTATTTCTCCGAGCAGGTCTTCCCCAAGCATCCCAAGAGCTCCTGTATCTCTGGCCAAGTCCAGGTAGAAGAGCTGTGCCAGGGACACGTGGCTGCTGAGCAGAGGGTCTCCAGCACGGTAGGTTCCCAACTCAGGTTTGGTTTGGTCCAACTGCCATTTCACTGCCTACTGCACGTTGCCTCTACTTCCTTGAGATGCAGGCATGGCAACTTATTCCAGCATTACGTACTTTAAAACTGAATTTACACTCTTTCGAAACCAAAGCTGGAGAGACTCTTAGAGAATTCAAAGGAAGAGCAGAGTTTCACTGCAGAAACAACCCACGGATGAGAACTGCCCAGCCAGACAGAGAACATGTACTGCCAGCGTGTATTGATGGATGCACACTAATCAATCCCTTAGCATGAGCAAATGCATCTATTATTTGTATAGGTGCAATCTATACCTCCTTGTCATTAGAGTAAGCTCTGTCAGACAAACATGGGCTCAAATGAGATCAGAGTAAATACCCCCTGTGGGTTTAGCAAATAGGAGGAGAAGAGCCACTCCCTTTCTTAATCCTCTAAAGTCTCACATACAAAATCTAAGCTTTAATTTTAAAAAAGTCAAGGAAAACGAAATATTATTTGAAACTTTAAAAAGGCCCAATCACTAGATGGGGCTTGTAGTTTAAGTACAATTGTTCTGGGTGGTCTGCGAAGCACTAAGCTTGCTGTGCAGAAAGGAATATTTTAAGAACCAATCAGTGGGGTACCAGAGTGTTATATAAAAGATGGATTCATGTTAGAAAAACACTTTGTGAAGTCATACGCAGAATGCAAATGTTGAAAAAATAAACAGTAGCTTCCCTTACCTATTTATTTTCATTTCTATGCCAAGGTCATAATTCCTTTTTATGTATTTTGAGGATAAATATTAAGATTAATAGTTCGTCAACATTACGAAGGCTTAGTCTCTGGGACACAAGGTCATTGGGAAGCAAAGATCTACATGTCGCTAAACAAAGCGGTAATAAAAGCCAAGAACTCAACAAGTCACTTTCATCTCAGACACAATCAAAATGGTTTTGCATCCCAAACGTGCAAGACACGGCTTGATCCCTGCCTTAGAGTCCCCAGAGGGTTGAGAGACTCTTACCAAGGCTTTGTAGAATGGGCTTACTTTCTGCACTAGTGGGTAATGTAATGATGCTGGGCTAAAAAAAATAAAAAATAACCTGTCTAGAGGGATTTTTCTACCTTCTCACCATTGAAGTGCAGTCACTGCAGCTCTGGATAAGGCTTCCTCTCCCAAACGAGACTACATACCTTTTCCGTCTCTCTCATCGGACTTGTGGCACAGTCCCCAATAACAGGGGTTGGCTACCCCTATCTGGAAAAGCAGTTCACAAGATATAGTTGGGTAAGACACTGCTGGAGGTGCATGCCTTTAAGAACTATACAAGTGAACACGCAAAATACACAAGATTATTTCCCATGCCAAAACCGTTCCTTTTGTCTGTAGTTTTCAAAATGCTTTGCAAAGCAGGTATGTGTTGGGCCGTCTATACTGGAGGGAAATAAATACAAGGAAGGGCGAGTCTGTGCAGGATGACAAAAAATAAAATAAGTTTAGCAGCTTAGAGCCAGGGCACCTGGGTTAACACCACTATCCTCTCCACTAGACACAGAGTATAAATTCTGAGAAACTGCAGATTCTCACCAGAGCTGGCATTAGAACTACTGAGGCAGCAAATGAAAACAGGAGCTACTGTTTCCCCACTCTCACATAAAATGACATCCACCGCTTTTTAAAAAACAATGCCCACTTCTAACACAGCCAGCATCTCAGGTGACATCCCTCACAGCTACAGACCAAAGGCAACTTCTGGTGCAATTCAAACGCAGAGATGCACCTCCTCTATGCTAAGGTCCAGTTTACATATGCTAGTTGCCCCCTGAAGCAACAAATGTTTCTAGCGAGATACAAATTTTAGAAATAAAAAAAGAGCGGGATTTTTCCTTCAGGTCACCAGAACAAAGTCTTGCACTGAATAACAGTCATCCAGCCCAAACCAAGGCACAGAGGCTGCAGATGTGATTGAATCAAAAATTAGGCTCCTTCTTACAGCAAGTTCCCAATAACTGCGAGGAAGAGGCAGGCGTGATGGTCTCTTGTTGGTTTCCGACATCTCTATATCCTAGTGAAGGACTGCTCTCCCAAGACATATGCCAGCTAAATAACCCCTTATTAGAACTGGCATCGATAATAACATCTGTAAGCCCCTCTATAACCAAGTAAATAATCATTGACAAACCACACATCAATTATAACCACCAGTGTTATGTATTTGAGACACTAACCATCCTCAGGTGCCAAGGATGAGTCATTTTGGATGGATGGAAGGGGAGGGAAAGAGGGGAAACAATGTAATGTCTTCTTAAACTAACCTTGTTTTCTGTATAGCACTTCAGACCGATAGGTGAATATTGTAACCCTGCCAGTGGATACCGGATCCATCACATCCATCTAGGAACTGCCATATAAGAGGCACTACAAGGTCACCTCATCTCAATAATGACACAAGGGTGATTGAATATTAACCACATCAACCACCACAGCTTGTCCACAGGCAAACACACTGAAATCCAAGCCTACACCCAATCGTTCCATTTCTTTCAATAGAGGTCAGTGGAAAAAAGAGATACGGCCTGTCTAGTGCCTAACAGGAAAAACCCCCGCTGTTAAAACTCTGTCCCGACACAAACTGACATATGAAACAACCTTCTTCTCAAGGAAGCCTTCACATTTGTACAAAGTAGTTCTCAGCTTCCTGCACTGACATGGGAAAGAAGAAAGTCAGGGCTGAATCCCTCGGAGCATGCCGACCCGAGCCAGACCAGCAAGACAAAAAATTGGTTCCTCGAGAGCTGCGCAATGCCAAGCAAAACACAACACCCAGGTTAAGTAACTAGGGAAATCGGGAAATTAATCATTTTGGGGCACAGCATAAGTTGAACTAGCCTAGGAATAAATTACCTCGAGAATGGCAAAGCTGCCACCCTAAAGGACACCTGGACAAACAGATATAACACCGTGGAGCAGAATTGGATGCCTGGCAATTCACAAAATTATTAATATACATTCACTTATGTATGAAAATCCAGGACATAAAAGGCAAGTACACACTGTAACGCTTCCCCAGTCACGGAAAGTTTGCCTTGGAACTGCAGAACCTCTTTCCTGCATCTTCACAAATGATACAAGTTCACCTTGAACGGTACCTCAGCATCTGCTGGAAAGTCTGCCAATATAATATAGTAGTCCAGCGCTGAACATCACTTACTGTATTGATGACGACTTTAAAGAGGATGCAGTCACAACCATCATATTCATCAACCTGTCATAAATATCACGTTACCCATCAGCAACATATACAGCGTGATAAAAGATCATCACACATCACGAGTGAAATGCTCTATTAGAAAAAAATAATTATTTTACATCAACCTTTTATGAAACAGAGTTGATGGCTCAGGCAATGAAACAGCCTGCCACAAGTCGCTGACTTGTGTAAGTTTTATTAAACAGCATCATGAGTGACCACTCAATCTATCCTTCACACAAGAAGTTTTACCTCTATGAGCATCGTGCACATTATGATCAACCAAGGTGTTTGCCCAGATTGAAGCCAAACGGACAGCAGGGTTCTCATGTTGCTATTATTAAATACATACCTATTATAAGTACACATTAAATAAATATACAACTATATAGATTTAAATATATAAACTATAAATACATAAACCACATATGCATGTATAAATGTATACAGCCACATATACCAAACACCAGCCCAGCTAAAACACAGGCAACTCTTCCATTTCTATAGTCACAAGACCAATAAACAGCTTTGCACAACTTGGAACAGGGTGCAGCTTGCCCACTACCGAAATCTGCTGTTCGTGTGACAAATGCCAGGCTGTATGTTTTTCAAGAGGGAATACGTAGAGAGACAAAATGTAAGGTTAACGCTAAGAATAACATGTTGAGGAAGTTGATAAGTTTTAAAAGGGAGGCCAGGCCAATAACCCTACAAACGGCAGCAACTGCACTCTGTTTTTTAGCAACCAAATCTAAGTCTGGCGTGGGAAAGTTCAGTCAGTACACGCAAAGAAACACAGCAAATAAGCGTCCGTGCACTTATGCATATCTTCTGTCAAATAAAGTGGGGAAAAAAAAAAAAATAAAATGCTCCTGCCTTGGTCCTTCACACATCAGAAGATCATTTTTAACTAAAGCAGAATACACACAACAGAGACACAAGGCATCTAACTCCACGGCTAGACCACAGCCATTAGCCAGCTAAAAATCGTTAAAGCAGTTTTGCTGTAATGCAGAGGGATTTACAAGGCCCTTTGGAGACCACGTATTTGGAAACACAAAGGTGTCAGTTCAACATATTCGATGATGGATTGGAAACAACCACTCAAGTTTTTGAACATCCACTTGAAGATACAATTAATGCCTGCATCAGAGTTGGCAAGACAACAATAACATGCAGGAACAGAGCATACTGGCACACGCGAATGAAGGAAACCAGCCAGCAAGGGACACCTTTAGGGTGCGGGACCCAAGGATACCGGCAGGCTGTGCACTTGGTTGGAGGAAAACCATGTAAGAGTGGTGGCAAGCCATGAGAAGCAGCAGCCAGAGGCTGTACTACCTATTGGGAGATAGACTGCCTGCAAGAGAGGGGATGACACACATTTCTCCATGTTACTTTCTGCTTTGGTGCTACCAGCTTGACACAACCCCTGCAGAACAGAGTATTTCTTCCCAGGCCCACCAGAAGAAGTTACTGCTTCCCGAGCTACCACCAGCACCACCCAGAATGAGACAACAACTAGGCAGGGTTGGTGTTTTTCCAGGACCGACAATCTCTGAACACAGGCCACGTCACAGGGATGCTACTAAAAACTGGCGTGGGTGAGGACAAACTCAGCAATGGAGTTTGCCTGCTCATGGGAATTTATTATTTTTAATTACAAATTACCCTTCCCCTCCACCTCATATTTAGAAAGAGAGATTCTCTAAACAGTCCAACAACACAAGAGATAAATAGGAGCTCCAACATACATGGAGAAGGTTCTTCTACCAACAGAACAGGATCTTGCATGGCCAAATACATACAGACAGCAAGTATCGTGAACAAGGACGGAAAGCACAGGCAGCATTCCCAGCCTTAGGCCGGCAGGGAGAGGTAAGCCATACACAATCAGAGGTTTGCCTTAGACAAAAGTTTACTCTGTAGCCAGCCTTTCCCTTTTTTTTTTTTTTTTTTTTTGGGGGGGGGACACCCCAACCAAATATCACCAACAAAAAACTCACAAGGATCAAATTCCTCAAGGATTTCCAGAATCTTCCAGTTCCCAAACCACTAGAACCCACCCAGGCCCCTCCCATCCAGGTACATGGGAAACTAGAAGTTAATTTCATTTTAGAAAAGCCAACCAGACTGGGGGAGGGCAGGGGAAGACTAAACTTTAAAAGTTTTGGCGCTCTCAGGGGAGGGGAGCGCCAGCAGCATGCTTGGGACTTCAACACAACTCCTAGCTCTCCCCTGGAGAGATCGCTCTTTGAAAGCAGTTTTTCTCTCGTTTCACAGAGGCAATTATGTTTATCAGGTGCCATGATATTTACCAAATAAATTAGGATTTCTCTTTCTTACTTTTCTTAGCCCTCTCCAAATACCAGCTGCATACCTCTCATGCTGAGTGAACGCAGCGAGCCCTTTACAAGAGAGCTTCAGGCTGAAGGAGAAAACTTTCCTGTAAACTCAAATCCACCACTGCAGCACAGCTTTGGTCACTCTCTGTCTTCCGCAGCAGAATTCAAACATGAATTCAAGAAACCAGATACACAGCTGACATTATGAAACGCTGATAGTGGGATAAGAGAGCTCCCTTGCCACAGGCACCAACGTTTCCCTAAACTCCCCACTCATCCCAATTACTATGAAGAATTGTTCAAAAAAAAAAATCAAAACTTCCATTCCTCAGAACTCATCAAATTCCTTAAAAAAGAAGCACTAAGAAATCACGTACTTACATATTTTGCCGAAAGTCACATCGTGGCAGCACTTAGGGCTTGTAGAATACAAGGCTCCACGCAAACACAAGGGCTACAGAGCAGGTTCCAGGAAGAACCTGACCTTCCTTTCACCCAAAACTCACCAGGACTGCTGAGTCTCTGCAAGTCATTTTGAAGCACAAGCATTCACACCTGGACTTAATTGGGCTCATTGAGATAACTGAGGACAAACAAACTCAATGAGATTGGGTTCTGTTGGAACATTTTCGTCCCTGGGAATTGTTCAACTTATAAAATGATCAGAATCAGAATCACAGAATCAGAATCACAGGGGTTGGAAAGGACCTCTGGAGATCATCTAGTCCAACCCCCCCTGCCAGAGCAGGGTCACCTAGAGCAGGTTGCACAGGACGGTGTCCAGGTGGGTTTGGAATGTCTCCAGTATCAGAGACTCCACCACCTCTCTGGGCAGCCTGTTCCAGTGCTCTGCTACCCTCAAAGGAAAGAAGTTCCTCCTCATGCTTAGATGGAACTTCCTACGTTGAAATTTGTGCCCATTACCTCTTGTCCTATCACTGGGCACCACTGCAAAAAGTCTGGTCCCATCCTCCCGGCACCCTCCCTAATGATGGATTATTTGCATCATAAAAGCTAACTATACTAAGAGATTGTGGGATATTGAATGCTTTAAGTGAATTATTTCTTTTATGTTGGATGTAGTAGAAGGGGAAGTTGCATACAACAGTATTTACAATTTCTTTTACTTTTCTCCACGCAGCCAAGGCAACAAGGCTACTTACATGCTGTGGTTTCTAACTTACAAGATGCTCTCCTTTGCTTGCATAATGCTGGCACAATCATGAAATATGAAGTTCTGCCTTTTTCTATGTTATTGTAATCCTAACTGGCTGATTTTCACCCTCCTCCTTTTTCCTTTTCTATTAGTTCTGGAGTTACAGAAAGTACATTTCCTGTAATTTCAAGGAAACTTTTCCAAGACGCTTAGCATTTGCTTTTCCATCCGGATAACGTTATCTGCTCGATCTCCATGAATTCCACACTGCTTGAACAATTGCTCTTTCCAATCAATTTTTAGAGTCGCAAGGTGAAAACACTCCATGTCATAAAGCACTATTTAACAAAAAAGTAAAGAACCCTTCTCCCTTGTGTCTCCTCCATTAGCAGAGGACCAAGAACTTCACCTCATCGATGTTTTTAGCATGTTTTCTCAGTACACCTGCCCCTGCTGAGATACGGAATTGCAGCCCAGGAAACAGCTTGACACAAGGGGAGCGTCACACCTGGCACCGACGGTCCCTCACTTTAGGGCAGGGGGTAGGCAGGACAGCCACCTGCGCCTGGCAGATCACCAGCTCTTCCAGGCTCGAAGGCGCTCACTGGGGACTCCTGCTACACATCATGGCAAAAACTATGGCCAGCTGAGCTCCCAGAGCCCCTGCTAAACCTCTGAGGCAATTTATAATAAGATATTAAGTATTGGATTGAGATTCCCCATGTCAATGACTGCAGGAGCAGCCTCTGCAATGCTAAATAGTATTTCTGAATAAAACAAAACCAGTGAGACCAGGAGCAAATACGTCTCTGATATGTTCAAGTAACACTGGCACGTCTCCTGCAAGGGACTGAGCAGGATCCTGCCCCTCTTGGCTTTGCTGTCTCAAAAGGGTCTCCTCCAGATTAAATCCTAGGGATATCGTGAGTCAAACTCTTCCCAGTTTCAGGTGGTGAAAGCAAACTGGGAGCACAGACCCATTCTGCTGCCTACCACTGCTCTTCGGCAAGGGCTGCTGTCCCCCTGGCTACAGGCTGTACCTCTGTGAGGGCAAGACCTTCCCGAGGGTACGATGACACACACCTAAACACTGTTTTTCGGGATGTAAAACGCAGATATTTCAGTGTTCTGGAAGGTTTCGGTAACATGCATTTGAAGAAGTAAATCTCATCTAAACTGACCATCTTTGCAGTTATTAACACTGAATCTAGGGGGTTTTTTTTAATTAATTATCACATTTTATTTGTTCCTACCAATGTAAGAGCACCTATTCCATATTAAACTACAAGTGACTGCTCCCTAGAGCAGAAGTTCAGTATTGCCTCGCTATATTTAGATGCCTGATCTATGATATTCATGTTACCTCTTTGAGAGCTGGTACTTCCCAGTGGTTTGAAAGACCCTTTTAGATCTCTCACCATTAGTCTTGCAACAGTAGATTGTGCGCACCAGGGAAGTTGCATTTCTGCAATTACCTTATGAATAAGGATTATTCCCACTAACTTCCCAGATGCTGAACTTTTGGGACATATTTCTTTCGGTCGTACCAACCCAATCCACAGTTGTCCCTGATCATGTGCCCATATCTACTATTGAATGGGAAAATGGAGAGAAATGTTCTAACGAGATGCTGTCATCTTCTTTGGTAGAGTGGGAGATTTCAGGTGTATCATCCCTTCAGCTTCTTACGGTTGTTCATTTGTGAAAGTTGAAGAGTTGTATTATTGGAAATAGTCACTGGCCCCACGCTTTGTTTGCAAGTCATCAAAAAGCATCTGCTGCAAGCGTGACAGCCGTTCAGTGACGGCCTTACATTTTGCCTTGCCTTATACTTGCAGATGGAAATGTCCCCCATCAAATGCGACACTTATTACTTGCTCTGTAATGCTCTTGCAGCAAACAGTATTAACTCACGTCCTATGAATTCTAAATTCCATATTGAATTTTGTTTTAAGATGCAGGTTTCCATAGGAAATATTTTGAGTAGCCAGGAGAGGCTGTGACTTGGTGTTTATGTTAACGCTAGCCCAAAGCTGTGCACTGCTTCCAGGGGAGACGGCTTTTCCAGGCTTCCCCGTCCTCTGCGTCATCTCCTCAATCTCCTCAGCGGCACTTCCCCAAACCCAAAACAGCCAAACTGAAGCAAAATGTTCAGGTTTAGCTCTAGAAAGCTCAACGCAGTTTGCTGCACGAGACTCTGCCTCCCCCGTCCCCTGGACATCATTTGATACGTCCTGGGATTTCAACTGCATATGCAGACAAAAACCCACAGAACATAACTTAGGCTGCGGTTTCGCAGACAGTTCAAGGCAATATAAAGTTGCACGGATGCTGAAAGCGGAGGTCGGAGCCTCGCGTTGCTCACATACTCCTGCCCTCGCTCGTGCTTTTGTTCTAAAGCCGCGAGGCCATGGGATGAGTCCAGATCAGAGCACTAATCTAGCAGAAAACAAATTCCTGTCTTTTTAGAGGTAGTGTTCATTTGGATTGGCAAATCCCTGCATTCCTCGTCTAAGCTGACCTTTAAGAAAAGTATTTGTTCACACTGAATTCATCGCCGAAGATTCACAGCCCTCTGAACACAACCGCACGCGCTCTGCCCACGCTGCCCTGCCACTCCTGCAGCACAGCCAAACGGCACCCAGCACCGAGGCGCAATTTGCCCACACGCAGGTGCCGGCACGGGACAGGCACAAACTGACCCGGGGCTCTGCTGCCTCAAAGGAGACATCCTTTGATGTACATCCACCCTTGGCACCACGCTGCCGGGCAGCAGCGTGGGGTCAGACCAGCTCACGGACCCTCCCAGGGCGGGCGGCCAGAGGGGCCGGAGTCCGCTTCTCTCTTACTCCTTCTCCATGCTCACTCACCCGTGGGAAGGGTAAACCACCACCCAATGTCGTTAGCTGGATTATGGCCTCTACTAAGAAGGGGAAGTCCAATTCCAGATTTGACGGTATTTAGGAGATTCAGAGCTGCATGTGTCCCCCCTCCCTGCAGCCAGCAAGGGCTCTCAGACCCCTGCAGGGGGCAGAGCTACCTACCATCCACTGCAGCAAAGCTGCAATTTTGAAGTAATTAAAAATTAAGGTGAAAAATGGTCATCCACGGAAGAGTCGGAATGTTCACGTATACATGTGGATACAAGAAAGCCTTAATAATCACAAAACCCAGTTGTTAGTGGTTCTCTGCAACGAGGGAATGGTTTTCCTACCACTATTCAGCTCCCTTTACATACAGTACAGGGAATTGTTTTCCAACATTAGGCGCAGCTGAAGGCTAATCAAGATCTCATAAGTTACCAGGCCTCTTACTGTTATTGAATTTCCCTCCATTTCTTATCTCGAGTAGCTATTACGATTCCAGGTATTCAAGTAAACGTCATTCAGAAAAGATAAGGTAATAATCCATTGATATAGGACCCTCGTATTTAGATTTCAGCATATCCAGCTCCCTGTTTATGTTATTAACTATGGTAGAAAGAAGGGGGTTTAAATTACCCTGTATTTCCTTCTCAGATGGTGTACAGAATAGGAATTACTCAGCAGATGTCATCTATCCCTCTTCAGCAACAGAGAGATTGGTCAGGGTAATTTTGCCTGCTTTCCTCAGGAATGCCAATTTTGGGGGGGGTGCGCCCCAAAATGCCTCTATTAACATATCCATTATACCTCTTTGAAAGGAGAGATGAAATGACTCGTACCTGTTTGACTAAGCTTTGAGAAAAAAATTTCTTTTTAGAGACAAGGTCCTCTAGACCTCAAGGGAGGAATCTCATTCCTCCACCCTCATCTTCCAACATTAAATTCTTAATGTTAACAAAGGATTAGACACGTAAATCAACGTTCTTCAGTACATATGCTGCAAAAATTACACAACCTGCTAAATCTATGCCAGCTGATAACAAGCGTTTCCTTTCACATTCAGAACTTCTCAGAGGATGCACAGCTTTGCCACACAACCATCATTTCATTTCCAGTAAACCAGACAAAGTAACGACACAGGGATACAGTCGTTAAGCCCTATTTTAATTTGAGCCTCACCTTAGATGTCACTATCTTTCAAACGGCAGAAGGAATACTCAAGGTCCATGCGAATCGGTTGTAATCACCAATACAGAAAAGCAGTTTTAAAATGGGCATACCAAGAATTTCCCAAGGAACCGTGGGAGGAAACAATGTTTCCTCAAACTGAGCAAAACCCCCACAGGAGGGACAAGCCAATCTAGCGTCTGGCTGGGGAGGTCTCTTGTCCTCCATCCCGACACTTGCCTCCTCTCCTGGATGCAGGACTCTACCTCCTCCTCCTCCTCCTCCCTCACACCAGCTATGAAACTTGGCAGACTCCTTACTGACCTGTTTCAACTCTAGCCCAGCAGAAAATACCCTTTTTTTTTCCTTTTTGCCTGGTTGATAAAATGCATCAAGCCCCAGGCAGATGTGGTGAGCGGCAGAGCTGGCTGGGGGCGAGTGGACCTTTTGGTGGCAGCGGACCAAGCGCCCACCCCAGCCACGTGGCGCAAGCGGCGAGCAGGGTGCCGGGGTGCTCTGCCGGATCAGCCACCCGAACCGGCTCAGGGAGCGGCTCAGAAAGGGCCAGGGAGGAGCAGAGCGGAGAAACTGCTCTCTTCTGGTGGAGGCAACCTGCTACATCGCCTCGAGTATATCATTTTTGTCCCAACCCTCCGCTTACTTCTTCAGCAGCTGAGCACTTACAGGCCCGGCTGTGGTCATTCGGGATATTCCTGCCCCTCTGGGCGGGTACCAACCAGCTGCGGGGCTGGCAGAAGGGACGATGTAACCATACTTCAGATGCAACAAAGTGGGAAGCCCAGCGCCTCCTCTTTAAACCGCTGAGGAACGTGAGTTTAAGCTGAAGGGTCAGAAAGTGAAGTTTCAATTTCCAGAGCTGATGTGCCACCAAGGTCTGTAGGCTCAGCAGGCAAAACCTGAAATGTCCTTTCTTATCAATGACACAGCACCACCGCCTGAAGCTCTGTCACGTAAGAGTCACACTCAAGGTCAGCAAGAAAAGCCAGACCACACAATTAAAAATCCACAGTACAAGCCTCTTAGCTTTAATGCGATACTAGCAAAATGAAAAAATAAAAGTACACCTCGATCATAAACAAAGATGAAATCTTGGGCCTTCTTCGAAAATGAGGTTGTCAGGTGCACCCTTTTAAAAAAAAAAGAAATCCAAGCTGCATACCTAATGATGGGATGGGATGGGATGGGATGGGATGGGATGGGATGGGATGGGATGGGACGGGATAGGATAGGACGGGATGGGGGCACAAAACGGAAGGAAGACAATTTCTTTTTCAACGTAATGTAAGAGTTGCATCAGACATTAAACGATACTCTGGAAAAGGGCTCATCCCCTGCCTATGTCTTTCACCACTGAGGTACTGGTTTGCCGCGTTCTGCATTCAGCGATACGGCAGAGAGAGGAGCCGGCAGCCGACCAGCTCCTCCACTGGCCACGTGCCCTCTTCCACAAGTGACACAGACTGTGCTGTAATTCCAGCTTCTACGCTTGAACTGGGGGTAAGCCTGGGGGTACGGCGAGATGGGCTCATGCTTCAACCATGGTGCACTAAGCCAAGCGCAGCAGTCCCGTGCTTCGTGGCGCACTGCTGGGAGCGTTTTCGGTGGCGTGCAATCCGTTCAGCCGTGTGCTGAGTTGGGTGTCGTTCCTGTACTAACTTGGGTGAGGCAGCGAACCCCAAAGTCCAGAGAAAGCACAAGCAGCAGAGTTACAGGACACCTGCTCTACCTGAAGAAGGCAAACTGAGAAAACGCAAACAAATAAAAAGCCCCCAAGAAACTGAGAGGACTAGGGAGTAAAAATCAAAACAGCTGATTTGATACGTTTCAAAACCCGCTAATGATCATACCAAGTCTCGTTAAACCAATTCCTATTTCAAGATCTATACCATTACACGTATTTCTCAAGATTTAAGTCTTTGCTGCAATTTCTTTCAGATTGTCAGCTGAAGCAAGCATGCAAGACACAGTCCTAACCAATAATGAGTAAAATCCCCATTTTCCGGATCCTCAAAGTTATGTTAAGTCTCCCAGCTACTGACAAAAATGTCACTTCTCTGAAGGGCAATAGCAGAGACTTTAGAGTTCCTTCTCAACCCAAAGCTCTCAAAGGAAAACAGTTTATTTTTATGCAGATTTTATCGATTTATTGCAAGGTAGCAGGAAATTTCTGAATGGCCTGACCAGCTTTACATGCTTTGCTGAATTTTGAAATGAACATTTGCTTAAATCAACAAGGTTAAGTCACCGGTTTAAAGGTTAACACTTGATTGTGCAGCACAAGAAACAGACAGTTATCTTCCCGGTTCAAGGACTTCCCGTTTTCCGAACAGCGGCACAGAACGCTGCAACAGATTGTTTTGCAGTACGGTTTTGCAGAGATGCAAACGAAACGGGGCGCAGGACGGGTGGCCTCAGAGCGTCGCTCACTTGGAGCAGGGCAGAGGGTGGCTCAGGCCCCGCTCTCCCCATGTACTGGCACACCACTAGCCTGCTGGGAGACACTGGTGGGCTGCCACCCATCCCGTCCCGGCAGCCTTTTCAACACAAAAAACGCTGGCGTTGACACCAGCGCAGTTGCGCTTCACGTGGGGCAGCTGCTGTAAAGAAGCTTCCAGGGTTCTTCTTCCAGCCAGGAGATAGCGCAGCCAACCCCGGCACGCTCACCGAGATCCCGTTCAACCCACAGAAAATGGCAGGGAAGATGAAAAGTCCTGTGCTGATGGAGTACAGCTGTCCTAGATAAGTGAAATATAGCAATAAATAAGGTCCTTATCTACTGTGGCAAGAAAAAGGCAGGCTCAGGGAAAGAGGTGGGCAAGGGAGAGAAGCAAAAAACACACCTAGGGAAGAAAGAAAATCTGAAACTAAATGAGACATGCACTCCTAATTAATGCAGTTTGACAATTAGTTTCAAAATCCCAGAAGTGAGTTAAGACATTAGCTTAGACATGGGGTCGAACCAACTCCCTGTCCCTGCAGAACACTGGCCAATGCCTCCTCCTCGCAGCCACGGTGTCTGTACCAGGGATGCCCGGCCAAGGACCCGGCGGTGCTCCGTCCTGCTGTGCAGGCAGCGCCAAAAGGGAAGTTTATTCAGAAATTAGTTTGGGAATCGAAGGGAGCAATTGCGAGCCGAAACGTCAGACTGATCCATAAAAAATAAGGGGCGATTGCTGTAGCTGGGCTGTGTTGTCATACACTGCTTACGTTTGTTTTAATTTTAAACTGAGAGTCAGTCCAAGGTTTGTTACACAAACATATGGCACGGGTATTACATTCTACCTTGTATTTATAGAAAGTACTGTGGCGGTCCAGGCAGCGCAGAGATGCCATAATGTTAACAACATTTATTATTAGTATGACAAAAGAACACAGAAATCATGACTTCAACTTTAAGGGACTGATCGGAATAAGGGACCAAACTGCGGAGTTACTAGCTAAAGTTTCTCCACTGTTAATGAAAACAGTCCCCAGGCCGCCAAGTATTTTGTTATATAAATATACCCTCAGAAAAGTAATTTGTCTAAACCCCAAGCCCTAAAAACTGATTAACACATTTAATGCCAGCCTGATTAACACCGATATGCCCTCAGCTGGGTGATGGGAGCGTCGAGGCAGAAGTCCGCATTCCTGCGAGTGAAGAGGAACAAAGCTTTTGGGACAAAGGGTAAACCTTAATTATGCCTTTTTATTACCCAAACTGCCATTTCCTCCTTACCCCAAACCCGCCGGGAAGGCTAATGGCACGCTCGTATATCTCCATAAGCGGATGCCATTGATAAATGCCATTACTAGATTTTTCCACTCCAGCTGTTAAGCTACAAGTAGCAAAGGTTTGATCCTTCACCTTTTTTTTTAAAAAAAAAAAGGAAATAATAAAAATAAATATAAATAAAAAGGGCAGGATACAGTACACTGCTAAGACGAATAACTCCCGAACCTTCTGGAAGCGTTTTATTAGCTTTGGCCGCTGACCAGTGATTGCTGGAGGAGTGGACTGGAGCTGCGGTGCAAACTGGTTAATCTGTAGCTAGACATATTTGTGACTGGGGGGGGCAGGGGTGTTCGGCAAGAAATACTCCCTGCCTGGCAGACAGGGCTTCAGTAGTTTGAAGGGTTACTTTTTTTTTTTCCAAAAAAATTTTATTGGGAGAACTACAAAACATTTACAGTACAAAGTTTACAGTCTCACACAATCTGTAGTGAACTGACTCCCGAAAAATATATTACAACTCAAGTTGACTTATCCTTTAGTTACATTCAAAACATACTTCTGTTAAAGTAGTCCAAAAGAGTACATAGTGCTCAATCTGTACCTATGTACAAACAAAACTAAGCTACTGCTCATTCATCCACCGTCCAGGAAAGTTTTGGAAAACTCCCGCCTTTCTACATAAGGAAAAAAAAAAAATTACAAGTTTTGGAATTCAATTAAACAAGATATGTTCATGTACTGTATAAAGTTTCAGATCCAAAGATGGCCTCCATTCTTATAAAATAAAGAGTGGCAAAATTTTGCTCTGCAGTTAAAACCCATCCCTACATTCAAATTACCTCAAACATTAAGAAAAATACTTATTTGGTTGAGAGATATTTAAGGCAAGCATGGACCCTCAAGAAGGCACTGTGAGACGTAATACTGGGACCCCCAATTATTGCTACATACTTTGAGATTAGATCACAGTGTGATTGGTGGAGTCAGGCAACAAAAAATACTTTTTGGTTACTTTAAACAAGTCTGAATTAGATTTGCCACTTTGAAGTCTGATTGGTAAGTCAAGTCTTTTTTTTTTGTTGTTGTTGTTGTTTTTCATTTTCTTTTTTCTCACTTGTTTTTCAACTCGGACGGGCTACAACCATTTACATTCTAAAAAAAACCCATAGAAATTCCTCAAACTACTTCCACAGCATCGAGACCGATTTCTATAAAGAAACCATGCAATCTTTCAGATTTACGTAAACAAGGAAAGAAATTAATGAAATAAATATTACATACAATCTCTTAAATTAAGAATTTTACTCATTTACAATAAAATAACCAAGTGAAGTTACAAAAAGGCATATATTACTGTGAAAAGAACACACTCCACATTTCGCCGATTAATAATGGCAATCATAATTTAAACATAATAAAAGAATATATATCTATTGCTTTTCATCATACCCGATAAATACAGTATGAACAAATTACCAATGTATACTTTTCACAAGATAATAAATAAGTTAAATAGTTTCATATTGAGTTGTGTGCAGTGACTCATTCATGCAATCAACTCAAACAGCTAAAAAAAAAAATTAAAAAAAAAATCAGCAGTTATTCTCCAACAATTACAAACTAAACTCAGTTGAGTGCTTCCAAATAAAGCAACAACAAAAAAGAATTGTTCTAAGCCAAACATCCACTAAGTGGTGGCAATGGAACCAATATTAAACTTTGGAATGAAGGTTTTAGCATTTGTTATAATAATAATATATAGATATATAAAAAAAGAAGGTTGTTATCAAGGCATATTCTTGGCAGGATGTTGGATTTTTCTTTTTCTTTTTTTTTTTTTTAAAAAAAAGCTTATAGGTTTAGTATGTTCTGTGTTTTTATTTGAACTGGATTGAAAGACAAACTAGTTTGTAACTTTTTTTGTGTGTGTCTGAAGGTTTGGAGGAGCTGGACAGGCAGGCAGGCCCCGCGCTCCCCGGATTGTTTGTTGCTTTCTGGTGGCATCTTTTCTAATGCTCTTTTTTTTTTTCTGTTTGTTTGTTTTTGAACACAGATGGAATGGCTGCTGCTGGTG
>VFFE01007199.1:2848127-2972286 GCA_008921705.1 Burhinus oedicnemus | reverse complement strand
CCTTTTAAAACGAGTATTTATTGTCGTTGTCTCGTTTTCGCATTGGAAACCAGTTTAAGTTCCCAGAAAAACACATTTGCAACGCACGACAAACCTTGTTGTGTTTCGGGCGGGGAGGCGGCGGGGCCCTCGGTGCATCCCCCTCCCCACGGCCGCCTCAGCCAAGGGACACTGACAGCAGCGTCTCCCGCGAGCCAGCGCTGCGGCACCACATCGCTCCTGGTACGCGTCGCAGGGCTCTACGTGCCAGGGCTGCTTGCAGAGCAAGGTGTTTTGAAGTAAAGATGAAACTGTTTTGTTTGCGGTGCAACAGCTGCTCTGTTTTGAACGCAACAGTCTTCATTTTAGAGCAATTTTATAGTTGAGTGACAGGAAGAGAGAGGCATGCAGAGGACTAACTAATGCTATTCCCGTGTGCAAAACCAGGTTACTACCAAAGTGAGAATCTTTGCCTTCCTCCAGAGGAAAACGCAGTTAAAATTTAAAATTTAGTCTAAAAAGTGTCATAGACAAAGAAGCCAAGGTTCGTTTCTTTTAGGAACACTTAAAAATAAAAAAATACCATATTAATTTAATAATTACAATTCTACGTCTTGAAAGGAGACAAAAAAAAAACCCCAACCTTTTCTTGGTATTAAAATACAGGAGGTAAAAATCTGGGATAAAATGTAACACAGCTACAGGTGGCCTGCACCTGGATGAATGGAAAATATTAGGTTTTGCTGCCTTACTTCCTACAGTAGCTATAATAAACCATGCTCAGCTGAATGAAATTAGCAAATGCATTTAAAAGGACCAGTCTCCCACAGCACATCTGAGAAAAAAAAAATAGTCAGCAGATTCATATATAAAAAACGTGGTTTTAGCTTGAATACTGGCTAGTTTGTTGCAAGTTTTTTGGAGTCATTATAGCAATCCCTTATTTCTTGAAAATCAATAGAGTTCAGCCCCCCTGTCCATCTAGTAAAATGCGTGCAGCTCCCTGAGGATGAACTTCTAATAATTTACTTTTCCAGATTTTCATTTTTGCAAGTTTCATCAGGCTTCAGCAGATTTAATATTTTAAGGCAGACAGATACTCTCTCGTTTTGAATAGCTAATCTTGTGAATTCTGCAGTTTTGGAAAATTCTGGAGTCGGAGGTAGCGCTCTAAGAAGGTGTCCAACAAGCTGGGCTTGGCCCAGTGCTATTCTTGATAGTCGATTAAGTTCCCCGTGATCTGGTAAAGTCAGATGAGTCATTGATATAAGCAGTAAAAGGTGCTTACTAAGTTGTCTGACGTGAGTCAGCTTCTCTGCATAAAAATTCACTTCCCCTTTATCAAACAGGTAATCATCTTCTTCCTTAACAAAAAGAAAACCAACAGTGATTAGAAAATGACTTGTGGTCTTGATAATAGTGAGAAAATTATTAAATATATGAAAGAAGATATATAGGGAAATAACGAGAATAAAGGTTTTACAGAAGAGCTTCTTTATAGCAAAAAAAAAAAAAGGTAAAAATTCATATACATCATTTTTCAAAGGTTTGGAAAAACACAGTAAAAAAGTTTCCTACTTTGCCAAAGAAATTTTACCTTCAAAAACCAGGCAGTTATGGTATAACTCTTGGGAAACAGTGGAAGTAAACAGTAGTCCTAATCCTTAACATGTGCTTGCCTTCCCCTGTGAAACTGTCTTACATTTCACAGAGACCTCTCTGTAACCAGTATGGTAATTTGCTATATCATGGAGCTTTTTGAGTGGATTGAATGGAAAAGGAAAATTCTATCAGTTGGTGAAACATCAGAAAGGCATACCTAAACCACAAGCTGAAGAAAAGTTTCATAATACATTTCATGGGTCATATTAATTGTCAACAAACTTCTCAAAGATGTAGCTGCTCCTTCCGGTTTACCTTTCAGCATTGTTTTGACTTTTACAGTCTTTTCAAGACAAAGAGAGCACAGTGTATTTATACAGCATTAGGTTTTACAGAACCAGCGTGGCAAAGTTTTTCTTTAAGTAAATAATCCTTCTGAAGACAATGACTGATGTGAGCGAGGCTGTTTCGTGTGCTATACAGAACCAGTCACATGGAAGGTGGCACAAAGTTACCAAATATTTAAATGACATCTCTGGAAAAGCCAGCAGTTAGGAGAACACTGTTCTTGAATGCCAGATGTGCCTGGCACCCACAGCAGCAATTTAAATTCATGGCAAGCCATCATCTGCAATGATACTGAAACGCAATTAGTTACAGCCTCAAAATGTTTCAGTCAACACCGATTTGTTAAGTAATTCTTGATTTATTTCAATGTTTGCTTGTTGGTCTTTTTAATTTTATGCTGATATTGCTAGGCAACAGCCATCAAACTCTATTTATTCTAAATACTGTCCATGTGGATTTTTTTTTTACATTGTAAATCAATTAATACTGGAGTAGTGGTCATCAGGCTTCATCAGATGAGATACTTCATTCTATTCCTACCACAAGGCTGCAGAAACGTAGCGATCCCAACATGAGATAGCAACTGGTTGTTAAAATTACCAGGGCTGAAGTCTCCAAGTCTACTTTCAGATCGCTGTCTCCCAGCAGCCACTCCAGCAGGACTGGTACACCGGCACGGATCTCCCCCCACTGCTGGAGCAGCTCACACAGGATGCCAAACGCTAAATCCAAGGCCATCGGAGCATTCACGATCCTAAGTGCAAACTCTGCTGAGAGAACATACACGTAACAACACATAGCAAGACCACAAACATTTTCAAATAAACTCAGCACAAAAATGATTTCTTGAAAAGAGATGCTGAATTTTCACAAACACATTTAGAATCATGAATTATACTGCAAATAAGTTAGATGAATGTTTATTTCTGTGCCACTTGGGGCCTTTTCTCAATTCCAAAATAATATATGAAGCAACCGAAAATGCTGATGCTTAATATTTTTTTCCTGCCCATGTAGTAACATTAATTAATTTGGGTTTAAATATACAAAGATGTCTGTTAGAAAGGTCTCCAGAGACAGTCCTGACACTATTACATGGTGACTGTTTTGCAAAACTGCAGCTATGCCTTAAATCTGATTTGATGATTCACTGGAACTCAAAACCTACAGCACATTATGTTTTTAAAGGGCTGGGATATAAAATGAATCGTTATTTGGTGTGCAATCTATATATAAGAAGATATACATATCTACACACACACACATGTAAGAGAGATCAAGCACGCAAGACAGGCTAAGAGAAGATGTTAAAGAAGGGAGAAGCAGACGCTGGTTACAATGCCATCACAGAGCTATATTTATACAGGTTTTGCTATCATGCCAGGACTGTACACAAAGCCATCATCCACAACGTATTTCTTCCCTAAACTTCCCCACTGCTCTCATTTGGGCAGATGCTGTTTTAACTGTGTGGTTCCTAGGGCTGCCCTCGATAACGGAGTACGGGAAAATGCCAGAAGCCTTGTTTGCACGAGAACTCTAAAAACTGCATTCACAGGAACAAGGTTCACCGCTAGTAACATGCAACAAAATTTTTCTTTTTTTAATGGGGATGCGGGAAGAGGACTGGAGGAGGAAAGCTAATGAACAAGCCCCTCTAAAATCCTTATTACTGTGAAACGGATTTTGGCAAAATTCATCCTTGTCCACAGTCACCAGCAAAAGAAAACTGTTCACTAAATGGTCTGTCTTCTAAGTAGTGATACCAGAAGGACATGTCATTCTTGAAGGCTGTCTTTTGTAAGCAGAAAACACAGCAGAGTCAGAATTATTTGAAAAAATCAATACGGACATGCAAGGCAGATCTTACTTTTTGTGACTGAGTGTATTTAAGTGTTTCTCACGAAGCAAAATGGTTACTGACATGAAAGAGGCATAGCAGTCCAGCCGAGACCTGTCTTCCACAACCCACGTTCAGAGCTGCAGCATGGATCTCTATTCTGTAAGACCTCCCGAGGCCTCATGCCACCTGCAGGTTTTCTAGAGTACGTTGGCACAGCAGAGAAATGTACAGTAAAACACCAGGACTAGGGAAATACGTGTGCCAACAAATAAGGAAGTGCAGGAAACAACTAAGAGCAAACCAGACCCAGGGAAAGATGGGTACGTGGTATTTGAAGAGCAGGCAACATACCGAGGACATCAGGGAGGATGAATTAGTATTTGAGACCATGAGAACAAAGGACCATAATAAGGAAGGGAGTGAAGGAGAAAGAACAGATGGTCGCTTCTTTATCTTGGAGTTAGATGAGGGTAAATGGAAATCTCCTTGAACAAGCAACAGGAAGGCAGGCAGTCAATCTCTTGGTGACACTAATAATGTTACATACGCAGTTTGTCTCTGCTAGACAGTAAAATGAAATGTCCAAATCTGTTTTCTTCATGTCAGGACTTATCACCGTATCAGGACATCCCTCAGCTTTGTTTGTGAGGGAGAGCTTGCAGGGATGCAGTGTGACATTCCCATACCATTTATTTTAGGTATTGGGGTTTTTTAGGTATTGTTTTTGCTGACAGGACTCTTTTTTTTTTTTTTTTTTTTTTTTTTTTAAAAAATTCTTTGTTGCTGTGCCCTACTTGGTACCAGTCTGATAGTCTAAAGAATGGTTACAATGGTTGTCCTCTCTGTTTTGATTTGCTTAGGCTTGGGTAGAAAACAGTTTCATTCAAGCGCCACAGCAACCTTCACTTCTCAGAAATACTGGCAATCCTCAGAGCTGGCAAAATAGAAATGAAGACAGAGCACAGGGTTCTGAGCCTGAAACAAACATCCCAGTTACGAACGCTTAGAAAATGCAACATTTTAAGCCCAGCTCTGTTGAATTCTGATGATCCTTTGGAGTTTTAGGGATGATTACTGAATGCCTACAATTGTCAGTATTTATGTAACATCTCTTGCTTGTGTCATTTTATTTGTATTTGAATATTTAGCAAATTAAGTGATGCTGGGAGCTAAAAACTAAACATGTTATTTCCCACTGCTGTCTTCCTGAAGCTAGCTGTTGCTTCAGAGGACTGATTATAGATACAACTGCAGTTATTTAAAATACCTGCCTTTTTCTGGAGCCTTTCTTCCCTTTTAAGATTTAGACTCCTTAGGTATCAATATGGTGATGCTCTCTTTGTGAATGAGCACACCAGACTACTGAGAAACGCACCAAAACATATATTGGAGCCTCCAATTCTGTTATTACATGAACATGCTGAAAACTACAAAGAGGTAGTGAAACAAGTAACACTGAGGTATTGCTTAGACTGAACTTGCTTGCTAGCAGTTTTTCCACAGTGTGACACAGAAGAAAAGGCAGTTTTGTGGTCACACAGCATGGCAATCTTATAGGGAATCCTTGTGTCGCAACAAAGGAAATGGTTGGGTTTTTTTTTTTCCTCTTTCCACAGAAGAGAAGTAAAAAAAGTTACCAGAAAAACATACAAAGGAGGTCTAACACACAGGAAAAACATGAAGACCTTGAACACAGTACTGACCCAAAAGATGCTGACCACCCTTCTGTGAACTGCAGACACCATTTAACTGATCAACCAAACTCATGGATCGGTTCTGGTGTTGAGATCAGAGAAAAACAAAGCAACATCACTTTGATAATGCTGAAAGTTAGTCTTCAAAAATTTGGGGAAGAGCCTGCCTACCTTGGGTTTTGTGCTAGAGAAGCTAGCACAGCAACCTCCTGGTACTTGAGGTGTTGAAACAGATTCAACAACAGATCAAGCTCTAGTAGATGAAGAGTTTTCGCTTTCACCTGCCCATCCCATCCCTCTACTGCAGAGCATCAGCAATGGCTCCATGGTTTCTGAATCGCTTCCTCAGCTGCTGTTGCTTTACAGAGCGCACTGACGTTAACTGACTTTGGT
Source organism: Burhinus oedicnemus (assembly GCA_008921705.1). Taxonomy (NCBI): domain Eukaryota; kingdom Metazoa; phylum Chordata; class Aves; order Charadriiformes; family Burhinidae; genus Burhinus; species Burhinus oedicnemus. The sequence goes on along the minus strand of VFFE01007199.1, from coordinate 2,966,427 downwards.
ACCAGTTCACACAAATTTGATGCTAGAATAGTTCAAGATCAGATTTGGGGACTACCATTGCCACAAGGACAACAAAGAGCTGGAGCAAGTATCCATAAAAGGTGTATCAACTCCCTAAGCTTGGAGTGCTGAAGTAATACAGGTAAGTAAGACCAAGCAAAGCTACACACATACCCATGATTTAATAAATAATGCTTTCAGAGGGAGAAATGTTCTATTGCTTTGATGACCCCCAGCTCTAAAAGTAACAGCAATGGATGCCGTAAGCATGTACAGAATCTTTTAAGACACCCACAAAAGGTTATGTCTTCTAAAAAGAAACGCATGTGTCTTCACTGACATATTAACTGTTTACAAGAACTGCTCCTCACATCATCATTTGCCTGCAAAACAGGGCTGATTTTCAAGAAGCCACATATTACACATGATGCTGTGTTGATGACTCATGCTATGACTTCAGAAAGTGGTCTGAGCAAGCTGGAAGTTCACCAGGGGCAAAAAGGGCAGGTGGCTCTCCTCTCCCTGCAGTCCCCTTGGGCCATGGGCTCCTGATGCTTACCTCCAGCCAGCTCAGGTATTGTGCTGATCAGCCGGTAAATTAACGCTCAGAATAGCAGAATATGAATTTGGCACGCAACTCGGCGCGTGGGTTCTTCTGCTTGGCTGGCAAGCTGAGCTAGTTACCCTGCAGGCAGAATTGGTACAGTGGGGAGCTGGGGAAGGGAAGATCACAGGGCAGCTGGGGGGAAGAAAGAGGCCAAAGGGAGAGCAAGACCTTCTTGTTCAGCAAGCTGTTAGTTCAGGTCAGCTACAATCCAAAACTTCCCCATCAGAGTCATGTAGACAAAATACTAACAGAGATGATTCAAATGACTGAGTATTAACAGCCTTTCATAATGTAAGTAATTATTTAAAGTAACTGAATAAAACATTTCAAATGACAGATTTCTAGAAGCTGCTCACAGCTGATGACTGCCACAGGAACTAAACCAGGAAAAATTGAACCCGAAGACATAGCTGTTACCAAACATTGAAAATACAGTAGTGGTCCTACCACAACAGTTCAACGATCAAAACTGTGTTAAAATTATGGGGTTTTTTTTAGATTTTAAAACATGTACATGTTCCAACATGCAAAAACATCACGAGCAAGATAAGCCACTACAGGGGCTGAAATACAAAAAATTCTCTATGCCTTAAACAAGTAGTTACAAGCAGAAGAATTAATACTACTTGAAATGAAAAACAAAAGATAAGAATCAGGTACTACATGCTTTTTTCATTTTGAGGAATTGAATTTTCATAAAGGGAAAGGGGTTAAGTACTGTAGTGTTTTAGTCTTTGTGAATCCACCCACATAAAAATTAGACCTCCCACATACACATTCATATACTCCAAAAGCTTTGATCATGCCAGATGTAAATATTTCTTCTAGTAGCCTATTAAGTGTCCTCCAACTATACAATTGTTCTCTGTTAAAGCCTTGGTGATATTATGAGGAACTGAAAGGATGTATTAAGAGCATATACACAGATTTTAAGGACAACCATGATAAAATATAGGCAAAAATAAAAAAGCAGAACACATTCTTTGCCTAACAAAGCCTTTTGTAATTGGTTTTATACTGGAAATTGTTAACTAAAGTTAGTTTTAGATCAAAGGGTAATGCAATTTTTGTAAATGTATACTGTGCTCAGAACAAACATAAAGAGAAGTAAAACTGCAAGGAAGCTTAGTGTTACAGTCCCGAGAGAAAGCCTCACAAAGAACAGTGTACCAACACCAAGGGTGTTTTCAAGGAAAACATATAGGGCAAATTCTCCCACTGAAATTACAGAAAGTATTTTAGGTAGACCAGGTAACATATGTTTTCCTTTTTGCACAAAGTGCTGCCTACCTAGGTATAAACATGACTCCATCACTATCAATACAGTACCTCATAACACCCTGGTAAAATAATGTAGTATCCGTGCTTCAGAGACAAGCACGGACGTTTAAATCAACAATGCTCACTGAAGGATTGCTTGACAAAACTGTCATTTATCTCAGGTTTTCTGATACATCGCCTTAACAAGATGATGAATATCAAGCAAAAGATCAGGTTCCCATCCAAATGATGGCCGTTCTAGCATCACAGTCACCAATACCTGTAATAGTAGATTTGCAAATGGAAAATTTCACCTATTGAATCACCAATCACTTTTTGTTGCATTGAAGGTTTTCTTCTTTTTGGTGTTAAGTACTAACCAAGTTTGCCCCTATTCTTGACATATCAAATATAAGAGAACTGAGTGCAGCATTGCTGCAGATATATTTTTTACTTAAAATACTGTGTTTAGGTATGCACAGGCTTCGCAAAACTTAAAAAGCCTTCAAATTTAAAAAAGAAAAATATCCCACTGGCCCAACCTAAGAGTTACATAAGCTGGTAAACAAAGTGAGGTTAGAAATAACGTTGAAATAACCTGCTTGTATGTTCTACTTAGAGCTAGACAGGAATTGTGCAACTCTGGAGCAAGGCAACACTCGGGTGTCTTGCCACCAGAAAAGCAACAGGACAGAAGAAAAGCGGTAGCCGTAGAAAGAAAGTGAAGGGGTGTTCATACCCACTCAGTCTCCACAAGTAATGTTACCGTGCTATCAGCCTTCTAGGCATTAAAAGAGGACAACTGAGAAGTAAAACAACAACAACAACAAAAAGAAAATGCAGAAATGGTAACTGTTGTGTCCGGATAGCTGGCAGATGGCTCTCAAAAGGGTGCTTATTCATTGCACTGTGTCAATTTAAGTTACAAACATCTAACGTTCCACTTTTTAAAATGACCATTTATGTAAAATCTAATACATAAGCAGATTCCTTTTTATAGTGTTTCATAAAATCAAAGGCGATTAGATCATTTCTATTCTCTCGAGAAATATCATTCCTTAGATGACGTGCAACTACTTCATCTGTTTTCCATCTTCCTGACTGAGTCTGTTTTATAGCCATGCTTTTTCAGGATGACTTTAAAAAGAGGCCCTTCCTGAAATCGTGCAACACGATGTCAAAACACAACACTATTACAAAACAAACTAATCAAAACTAATTTTTTAATAGTTGCAGACTCCAAAAAGAGTGGCAGTAATGCTGTTCTCAGCTTTGACTTTGATTATAAACAGATCTGAGTTAATAACATGTCGGATTATGACGGAAACTTACAGCTCAGGACTGAGCAGAAAATTGAAGTTCCTTCTTGAACAAAAAAGCACACACATATTCATCATCTTTTCAAGCCCTTTTTTGGAATGTGAACAGAACAATATTTTTCAACTCAGGAACTAGATTCCCCCCCCCCCCCTTTAAATATATATATATGCATACCTAAGCTTTTCCCATGCAAGCCTTGCCTGCTGTACTCAAAGGGTTTTATTACAAAACAACCACAGCTCACAGATCTGTCAGAGGAAATGAGCATTTGGATTTTACCACTTGCATTACCGCTTTTGCAGAACCTCCCCCCCCAAAGCCATGTTCTAATTTAAACCGCAGAAAAACAGTACCCCCTGCATAAACCCACAGAAGGCATGCTTTTCCTTTTGAAAAGGTAAAAAATAATATTATTCAGCTAATTGTTTAAACCACTGCCAATTAGAATGTGAGTATGTATGTTTTTTAACTCAAATTATATATTTATTGGGGAAAAAAAGATACATACTCATAGTTTCAAATTAGTATCACCAGAGCTAAATACATGACTGGAGAGTCTTGTTATTGGGTATTGTTCCAACTAAGGAATGTTTTGCTTAGCACTGATGAAGATTACTGAATGTGAATGAGATGTGTGTTACAGCTGTGCTGCAGGAACACAGGAGACCCATTTATCTCTGTAACATAGCTGGGACTTTAACATAGTATGTGGAGAATGGTGGTGAAAGGTTTGTTATTTAAGGGATAAAGGAATAAGGAAAGGGTGGGTAATCAATATAAAGACTGTACACAAAAGTCTTCTCCCCACACTACTTGAAAACCAACATAATTTGGGGAGAACAGTCAAGTAAGTAGAAGATATTTTTAAAGCAGTAACAGGCAACCTTTCCTACATTGCTATGGAGTCATAGTTTGCATAAGGAGCCTATCAAGATCTGTAAGCTGCTGTCCCGTTTACTCACTTGCAACTAAAACGCTGATAAGAAAAAAACATTTAATAGATTATTCACATGAACACTCCATTTAACATTTACCGCTTTCAGACTCCAGCGCTGAGCACACGCAATTATTTTTCATGTATTCTTACTTAATTTTCAAGAGTATAACTACTCATAACCTTTACATAACGGTGCCACTGTGTAATTAATAGAGCTAAATGAAGCACTGCCAGTAAATAATCAGTAGCCAGTCTTTGATGGATGAGCTGATTCTAATTCAGTCCATTCACTTTCAACTTTAATTAGTGGCATTGTATTCTACAAAGCAAATGGTTCCTTCATCCATGTGATGATCTAACATTGTGTAAGTGGGCTGAGAACAACATGTAAGGTGTTGAAATAAATTTGGGAATACAAAGTAAAAAGTCACAGTGATTACACATTTCTATATAATGTAATTCTTTAAAAAGCAATAAGTAATATAAAGTTCCCACTGCAAAAGCCACTGATTTTAACAAGTACCATACACATCAATAAATCTTGTCAAGACAATAATGAGTTCCAATGCAGTAGTTCTCTCTCCTTTTTCTTTAATTAAACCAAGTGATCTGAATTACTAGGTGTATGTTGGTAGAATTTTTTGCAAAACACAAATACAGGCATAAAAATGCTATGTATTTCTACATAAGTATTGATGCAACACTGTACTTGATTTTTTTGGTACTATAACCCTTGTTCTAGGTGCATGCTTGTATGACAAGTTGGTGACAATTGCTAAGCAAACTCTCCACTTTTGAATTACTGGAATTTAGAGTCATTTTGGATTACTGGAACATTTTCGGATAAACATACAAAAATTTGAACTACTCAAGACCACTTAAGTTATGATATGCTTTGATCTTGTTCTACATTTGCTCCTGAAAGCTAGTTTACATTAGTATGTCTTACCCTTCTTGCAGCAGTTCTACTCTAAAGGGCGGGACAATGCAGAGTTGCAGATTCTTGCAAGCTGTGGCTATTAAGCATGTCTGAGTAGAGAAGACACTTGCTAACTTACTACAAAACACCTGATCCAGGTGTATGTGCAACTTACTGAATGCAGGTATTTTTGAGCGGAATAGCAAAAAGCAACTTGGGAACCTCAGCAACTCAGTTGTCGTATCTGTTCTGATACCTTATAATGAAACAGTATGGGGAGAGACTGTTTTTAAGATGATTTATACTGAATTTTTAGCTTTGTTTCATATTACTTATTAAAAAAGGGTGACATTTGAAATGAAGTGACTGTAAAATTGTTCTTATGGAAAGTGGCATAAATCTTTTGTGTAATAATTTATGTCAAAAAGGTTCATGATACATTCTCAGCTTCTTTACTGGTCAATTTTCTAAACCCATTTCCTCAGCACGTAAGAGCATATACTAAAAGAGCACAGAAGGGGTTCACTATACAAACACCTGATGAAATAAACCCAACCCTTACATCAAAAGCTTCCAATATAGTCCAGGTAAGAGAACATCTGAATAAGACAAAGAGATGAAACTTGTGTGTAAAGAATGGCTCACATCTTTATCTTTTTGCTGACATACACGTACATAGATACACAATGCCATGAAAATATCATTAAGTTTGCAAACACACCATAATGTTAGAAATTACCAGGACCACAAAACATTCACACAAATGACCAAAAGGATGTTCTTCCCTTTTTTCTTTCCCTGTCAAGATCCAAATGCCTTCCAATGCCTGCTGCAAGCTGCTTTCGATGCAGTGTAGTACGATCTGTTGTTACACAGTTTTCTGATATTTCAATCAAAAATGTCAGCCTGATTCTCAAGCTGTGGCCCAGACAGGCAGGTGCTGCCAGGGACCTCCTATTCAACAATTCAGTGATCGCAGATCACTTAGGGGCAGTTCTCCTGCAGGTGTCTAACAGATAAATTATGCGCAGCCACACGTATCAATCCTGAACCGAAAATACCTATCTCAGAAAAATTTTTCAAGAGCATTTTCAGTCCATGAGAGAACCATTTGCTCTTTACAACGAGAAGAAGATGCACCAGTGATTTCACCTGAGAGTGTGTTGGTTTCTGGACTTTCTTTTAGAAATATTCTTAAAATGAGATGAAGCATATGTAGTCCTCATTCCTCCACTACCAAAAATTTTGGTCAACAGAAAGGCTTGTTGATCCTCATCACCCTAGTGTGGCTGATGCATTTCTAGTATCAGGATTCAATGTTTCTTCCCAAGATGATGTTCACGTTTCAGCTGAAAGCAAGAAACTCACCTTGTTTTTCTTTCACACAGCTCTTGTCTCCTAGGTGAGATCTAGATTTTGCAGCTTTGGTGACCCCGGGCATTCCCCTTTACATGGGCAGGTCCACACCTCTTCAGAAATGTTCTGGCTTATTTATCTCTCTTCCTGAAATACCTGAAGCTCTGGCATTTCCATACAACTGTCATCTAAACATGTAACAGCTGGGTCACGACTTGCTAGGAAAATTCTAGCTGTCATCAGGTCATCCTCTAGCAGGGTCCAAGTGACTTGGATGGTATGTCACTATCCCAGACATCTGTGGGGTGGCTACCTGTGACTTCACCTGCATCTTCATCAGACACAACACCATTTTGGAGGCCTTGACATGCTCAGGTAGATCAGTAAATCATAGTATGGTTTGTTTGAATTACTTTGAGGCCTTATTCCAAATAAATTTAGGGGAGGAATAGAAGCTGCTTTGTCTTGCATATAATGTAAATACATATACACAGATTCTTTGACTGATAAATATTATTCAATCAGTAATCAAGAGTTCTTCAGTGGAAAGTCTAACATAGATACCAATATACTTGTCTAATATAGACTTTACATTTGTCTTTTCCATTTCCTTCAAAGTCCTTTGAGGAATTGGTTTGTGTCTCTTCAACTGAGAAGGAACTGAGACAGTGCTGTGAGTGGTCTCCCCAATATACTGATGTGCTGAATAGAAGTGGTCCTTGCACGAAATACTATAGAAGCAAAAACATTTGTCTCGCCCATTAACGCAGACATGAACTACGCAACACCAGGGACTTCCCGGTCACTGGGAAGAAACCTCTCTTTCTGTTCTCTCCGCATTTAATACATGGCTTTGAACCTTTCTTATTGCAAATATTCCAAAATATTCTGAACAGGCAAGGAAGACAGAATGGCTAAGTAACTTGTGACTCTGTCATTCATCATAATATGGAGTGCTTCACAAATCACCTGTATTTATAGGATGTGCACAGAAAGAAGAAATGACACTATTCTGTAAGCAGAGTAGAGAGCCATGAAGATTAATAAATCTTGACTGATTTTAGATGTCTCGTCTGAGACATTATGACCTGTTTCACTGAGTAGTCAGCACCCCATAATGCTGTAATATTCAAAGTGCATTTCCCTCTGGCTTTAGCTGTATTGTGCTCTGAACGCCTGCAAATCGTGCCTCCAAGGTATCTAGCTAAGCGCTCAGCAAACTAATGACCTCCTTTCCAAACTCTGATTGGAGTGACTTGCTTACCTGCACAAAACTGCTCTCTGGGAAAGGCAGGGACAGAATGCAAATCACAAGAGCAACACTAAATGGCTTTGGCATGTCCCTTCTTTTGATCCTGGTCTTACTCACTATCACTTTCAATTTTGCAACTGAGGTAGTACTGTTGGAATTGATAGTTTCCTATACTGTATGTTCCTGATTCATCATCAGAGAAAATCTGTCTTATCTCCTGAGTTCTAAAGAACTTATGTAAAAAAACCCAAAGACTGAGAGTGTAGCTAATCCTTGCTTCTTAATACAATGCAACACAACAAGGTTGAATTAAAGTTAAATTTCCTAACTTTTGGATATTTGGCCTTCCAATCTTACTAATATTCTTAGTGTGGGAAATGGGTGGAGGAGGAAGATGGCAATGTATATGTGTAATTTTCCAAGTTCCAAAAAATGAAAAAGAAATCTATAGCTTACCCAAATGACGTGACATTATATTGAAGCTCCTGAGTCAGAGAAACAGCAGAGCCACAAGGCTGACCACTCAGGCATCTGCCGCTTGAAACTAACAGAGTAATAGGAAAGGGTAACACCACTGGAGATGGGAGGTATACCCATAGCATTGCTCCAGTGTCTTCTACCTAGCCCCAGTCACCAGAGACCCCACAGCATCTCAACACAGGTCTAATTATCTTGATGATTTAAGCCCTGGGTTTGATACCCAGACTCTTAACTACCTCCAGTCACACTGTGTCCCAAAATGCAGGAAAGTGTTCCCCTTTTACCTCCTTTGTCCGTTCTGCTGCTTCTCTACATTATTCCTCTTTTGGACCCAGTTCAGCTTCCCTCTTGCCACAACTTTCACCACAGATCTTTCTCCTCCTTTATGCCCTCCTCCCCTAACCAGACTGACCATCACCTCCTGTTCCCTTATTCTCATCGGTTCAGCTTGACTCTTTCAGCAGTCAACTGCTTTTTTCTGATTTACATTTTTCCCTTTTTCTAACCAGAAGCAATGGCTCATTCCTCCCCATTTTGCTGACCACTCGCGGGTATTATTGAAAGCCCAGGAGTTTTCATTTCAAGTGCCTAAATGCTGCCCACAGCCACAGCTGCAGAGTCCTTCTGAGGCACGGCGTTCCTGGCACAGAGCACCCTCAGCAGCCCTGCTGGGAACAGAGGTGAGCATTTCAGGAGCAGAGACATTTAAGCTGCTTAGTGAACACAAAAATCTTCAGAGGTTTTAGCTTTTAGGCTCCTTTCAGTCTCTACTGAATATATATATATATAAAGTATAGCATTTTATAGTCCTGTTTCTCAGCCAAATTTGTACATATTTTACCAAAAATATCTTGCTCCAAAGCACACATGTATAACAGCATTCAAAGAAAGACCCTTCAATTTTTGTAGTAGTCTGTGTAAAGATAGCATTTTCCCCTACTTTCCTATGTAGAATCATGTCTACAATAATAAAACCAAATAATTAAGGTAAAAAACCCCCAAAACAACAGTATGGAAAAATCTCAGTACCAACTAGTAAGGATTAACACAAGTAGCTGAAAAACAGGATTTTATAATAAGAAGTGTTAGGCATCCTTAACAACAGACCATCAACCCTCCTTATAAAAATCTAAAGTTCACACAATTAATTTAATTTACAAAACAAATTATAAAGAGAAGATGGAGACAGAAAAGCAGAAGGCAGTAAGTTTACATAAGTCAATTAAAGGTCTCTTGAAAAGGTGTAAGAAACAGGATGAAGTGGGAGGGCAGGTAGAGATGAAGGGAGCACTCAGTGCACAGAAAAGAGTAACAGCTCTGGTGTATTTTATTCAATCAGACTGGCAATCTAGAAGAATAAACAACATCAAAGAGATTTTTGTCCCATTTTTTAACAAAGTAAGGAAATCAGCAGGCACACTTCTGTGTACGTGTTTCCCACCACAACTTCTGAACCAGCTGTACAATTTCAATCCAGTCTGGCAAAAATGATAAGGGAATCCAAAATATTAAGTCTTGTTTCTATGAAACTAGCCAGCTGGGTAAAGAAAAGAGACCCTGTTACTGTCCCGCCTATTGAAAGGCCAAAACTTCAGTCATCAGATATAAGAAAATTCATTTATCTGCAAAACAAATCCATGAAAAAACAACCCCAAACTCCCTTCATTTCACTGTTCAAGGAACCTTTTTTCCTTTTCCTTTTCTTTTCTTTTAAATAAATAATGCTGTTTGCAGTTACAATCCGCACCAGCATATGTCTTTAACACAGACATGTATGTCTTTAACATTAAGACTTTTTCTGTCTTTAACATCTTATTTTTCCATCCGCACGTTTCAACTGAGCTTGCTTCAGGAAAAGGCCATATTCTACTTCACCTTGCCATGGATGGCACTAGTTGAGCCCTCACCACTAATTGTGAGCTTCAGGTAAAATCTTCTAATTTGGAGAATGTACCTTTACTCTGCGACAACCTTCCACAGTGTCGCACAGATGATCATGCCAAAAATTAAAACACAATGCAAAAGGCAGCAGCTGACAAGCAAGGGCTGCCTGCCTTGCCTCTACTTCTATGAATTTGAAATGAAACCACTGCTGTGTTCTACAGACTGGCACAGGACAGAATTCAGTTCGTATATGTAAGTGAGATTTCATCCCGAGATCCCTTTCTCCCTGGACTCTCCTTACACCTCACTGTATTTGCACCCCAAGCTCTGTGCCAACCTTGCATTAGGGCAGCATGAAGTCATTGACTCCAAAGAATCACGTCCTCTATTCTTTGGTATATAACGTGAAAGACTATTTCCCATCTCAGTATGATCTTGCCTAATTAAACTAATTACGCAACGCATAATGCTTTAGGAGAAGGAAATCAATATTGGGACCATCTTTTCTGAAAGACTCTTGACTTGATCATTAACACAAAGTTTATTTGATCCTACTCTTACTTGGCTTCAGAGAACATGACATATACGTTTTCCTGATATTTCTGAGAGGTGATGATGATGGAATACAGGATGCTAGTATAATATATTGCAACATGGTGATTTACTTGCATAATTTACATTTGGGGAATGTGAATTAAAGTGGGAAGATATTATGGAAATTTAATTATTTGTTGTGCTTCTTAATGCCTGTAGATTAGACAGAGATTTCACGAAATATGAGGAAAAAGAAAAAAAAAAAAAGAAAATCTATCTTCTGCTGTTTCTAGCAAAAATAGGTTAAATTGAGCACCTGAGTGTAATGATCTATAGTCTTGAAGTTTTAGTATTACAATATACATTATGTAGATTCTAGGATTAAAGAAGGTTGGTTTTGTTTGGGTATGAATTTAAAAGAAGGAAGCACATGAAGGAGAAATCTACAAAGTGTACTGTGGTCTTCAACACAAACATGAAATCAGCACATGAGGGAAAGTAAAAGGGTAATTAACATAGTACATGAAAAAAATGAATGGGTTTTATTAGTCCTGGTAACAAGATATTGTAAGTCTAACCTCCACTGTGATCAAGCCAAGTGTGTAAGTTAATCAAGACCTTCACTAAAGTATTTCTGTTAACACTTTCATCTTACCAGTGGGAATTATTTATAAAACCGTTTTCCACTGCTAGCATGACAAGGTGATCATTAACACAGCACAGACCATACGAAGGAACAAAATTAAAAACATGCGAAAGTGGCATTACACTGGTACTGTAAGCAACTGCCATAAATAATTCTGCTCCTCAAAGTGATTTCAAGTCTTGCTCTACATCTAAAAAATCAAAAGCCCTTTATAAAAAGTTTAATTCTCAAAATCTAAATTTCTAGGCTTTCCAAGGATGTTTAGCTTGACTTTCCCATGCATGAGAAATCAATTTGTTCAACCAAGCCAGTTCCGAGTTCCCCTTCTAAGAGCTCATTTGGAACTGATTATAGAAAAAAAAAAAGACACTGAGTTTTACACATCTTAGGTTGTGAAGTAAGAGCCCATTGTATCCCACAACTGCTTCCCCCCATCAACACACCATGAATTAAAGCAACCAAATCAGTGGGAAAGCTCCGGGAATCGGTAATACAATAAACCCACCTTTCATTCTAGGGTGCTGCTTTGACTCTGGCACAGGTAGGTACTACCTTGGTCATTAAAAATGCTGAGTGCTGACTTACATGAAAACAAGCTGGTGGTTTAGGTTAGTTTGCAAAGGTATTTATATTCCCTACCTCACTCCCACCCACACATACACAAATTCTGCGTGCAAAAATCTGCTTGCAGAATGTATCACCTCATTCTTGGTGAAATACCTCTCAGTGCAAAATGACATTAGAAATAACTATCAGTATCCTACACGCATGCCTTGAAATGGGGCACAGGCCTTGCGTGGGACACATATTTTACATAGGGCTCTGTGCAGGTTTTCAGCATCGTTCTTGCAGAGGTGATATGTTATGTTGCAAAGGGCAGAGCAAGAGGAAATTTGCACCATTGATATCTGCTCAATCTCTGCTGCTGAAAGACAGAGCGCTTCATTCTCCACAGCCGTTGACTAGAGTTTTCCATAAGCAAAACATTTAAAAAAAAATAATTATTTCCCATAGCATTACACATGCACTTCTTAGCACACATTTTTGTATTCTTTCTACATATAATATATTTAAATTAACATTTCACATATTTAGCTCAAATGTGAACAGTTTACAAACTAGATGTCTACAGTACTGAGATAGACTTTTAAAGGTTTGTGCATTTAGGGCTAGGAGGTAACAAAGGCATGGAAATAATTAATTGAAAACTTGTAAAATTTAGCAAGCTCTCCAGCCCATCACATGATTTCAGCAGGTATCCTATCTCAGCCTTTATGAAGAACGCCATGTGTGTATGGGTGTGCCTACCCAGGGCTCTCCCAAATCTTTCAGATCAGAACTACTAGAATACGGTTCTCAATGGCACTGTACGTGAAGTTGGTATTCAGGATACTAAAAACTTTGGAGATGCTGGGCTATGTTCATTTGGACTTCTGCATCTTAAGCAATCTGAGGAGTAGGGCAGTGGTTGCAGGTGATGGATATCTAAACCCTTTTTGTGTACAGTCCCAGTTAGAACAGCATCCTGTTTGTTCCAGCTTTCACCTGTGCCACGTAACAAATGATTGAAAAAATTAACACCAACTTCCATATCCCGATTTTCAACCATGTCTAACCTCTGGCTGGATGCTCTGAGAAACTGTGCTCCCTATAAAAGGAAATTATTTTCTTTTCAATTGTACGCAACTCCCTTTCATTCTTCCAGTGTTGTTCTTTCCCCTATTCCCTTCCCCCAACTCCTAGTTATTAAACAATTCTCTTGAAGCAACAGGATTTCTTTTCCATTGTTGTTCTTCTGACTGTTTTGCAACACCATCTAGCTTAAAAAAGTACTTCTTTTTAAATACCCGTCCTACATCAAATTGCTCAGGCCTGTAGCTATTGGTCTTTCAAAACAAATCTCTTGGACCAGTTTTACACTTTCATAGCAACAGTGACACAGAAAAAGCAGTATTAATGAACTTCTAGAACTTGCAGCAACTTGTCAGCAAAACAACGCAATTTGTGCCCAGACTTCATTTTTATAGACGAAGGACAAGCTACAACATTATTACTGCAAGTTTCATTTCAGCTTTTTTCGAACCAATAAAATTGGAGTCCATTATTCAAATAATACATTTGAACCTTGGTATAAGAAGAGCTCAATATAGTAGCAAAATGTCATACAGATTGTAGGCCATATCCTGCAATCTTCACTTATCGTGGAACCTCTACTATGTCTCTAAATAAATCTGTTAAAATCGTATGTCAGAAGTCTACGTATGATTAAAAAGCTGAACATTTTTGTTGATTCTTAGCATGCCCGCAATTAGCAATGCAGAATGCCAGCTATTAAAAAAAAACAACACGAAACCAAAACAACAAAAAACCACAACTCTTCATGACCAAGTTGTAAAAACTAGTCAACGTAGGACGGATAATACAATTTATTTTCACCTGGCATTCCTTGACATTCTTTGTGTCTCTTGTGAAGAGTACTTCGGTTCCACAGCTTCCAAAGCACTAGCTCTTCTGCATTCTCAGCTCATTCAGAGAAAGCGTGAAATAGCTCTGTTCACAAGAATGTGATCAGTCCTTCAGTTCTTGTTTACCCCTGGAGAGGCTGATTTTGTATAGTTTACTGGCCTGGCTTGCAAAACTATTTTTTTTTCAATGAAGACAAGTAACACTGCTACTTACTTTTTCTATAATCAATCCAGGACTAAAAAAAAGCCAATAAAAGATACACACACAGATTTTTTTTTTTTTTTTTAAACACTAAAATAGCATACCCCTCTCAGAAATAAAGTGCAATGTTTTAAAAGCAGAAGATGATCAAGAGTGGTGCTATTTTGCACGTATTAAAAGCGCACACATTTGTTAAGCTGACAGGGACAACGCTTTCACAGCACGTCTCAGAAAACCTGGTTTCAAAAGCCAAGGAAGTTTCATAAACAAGGAGGATGTGAATTCACTTTGGCTTCAAGTAAATGCTTCTTCATTAATATTTTACTAAGACACAAAGACTCCAAGTTTAGTAGGTAAGCTGCGGATAGCAAACAGCCTTGCTCTACTCTGGCTTTGTGACTAAAGAGAAAAGAACTGGCATCAGAAAAAAAATAAAATACAAAGGCAGACAGTATAAGCAGTGATGGGTCCCTAAACCCAAAGGTAATTACCAAAGAGTTTTCTGAACAAAAACATTTAAGCCCATTTTCTGTCTTTGTCAGCCAACTTTTCCTTTGTATCTAGGGATAATAGCTAAACATTATTCATAGAATCACAGAATCATTTAGGTTGGAAAAGACCTAAGATCATCTAGTCCAACCATTGACCCTACTCTACCAGGTCCACCACTAAACCATGTCTCTGAGCAAGAGCTACCATTAAATCAGGAAACAATCGTATTACAAATGCAATCTAGAAGACCTCAATTACTTCCCAATCAGATCTTCCAAAAGTTTTCATAACAATAGGATATCTTTTTAGGGTATAAAACTAGAATGTCAGACATAAAAGAAATATTATTACAAAGACCCAAAATATACCTATTAACATAAAAATATGATATGACAGGTCAAATCTGCTCCTGAAACAGTCCTAAATTTATTCTAGCAGAGAGACCAGATGAATTCATTTACACTCCTAGACCTCAATTCTTTCATCCTTGCAACTGACCTGTAATTGTTACCTTCTTAGAACTATTACAGGAGATGTAAAAAACCCCAAATTATAGCTTCTAGCCACAGTAAGTATTTCATAATCTCTACCACGTGTCATTTTGCTTTCTGGAACAAACTTCTTAAATGTAAGGTCACCATAGTCATCAGGTAGTCACCAACTGGCATAGGTATTTACCACCTATTTAGTTTGCCAGGATTTAAATGGCCATCGTTACACATTTGTCTCCCTGCATAAATCCTACCCTGTGCATGTGCAGAAGGAAGTATTCACCATTAAAAGCATGGAAGGGAAAAACAATGCAGCCAGAGGTATTGTCCCTTATGCAGAAGACTGAACATTCAACATTTTAAGGACAATGTTGTCCTTTTTCTCTGTGAACCCCGTTCTACTCGTGATCCTACAATTACAGATAGTGTAAGTACATTATTGGTGATGTTACCTTCCATGCTTACAGTATGTTTCAGTACCATCTAGTGCACTTCACTGTGCAGAGTGTTCTAGTAATTCCTGACAGCACACCCGCTATGTCCCTCGCTAGGACCCGCTTCAGAGGATTCCCAGAATACGCACGCAGCTGTTTGACCTTTCCTCCTGTCTTCAGCATGCCTTATCTAATATAACCAAAGAGCTTTTACCACCTTACAGTGTTTCTGAATACAAAGTCCTACACCATGTTTGAATATAATGCTGCAAACTGCTGCCATGACTTTACACCTCTCCACTGAGGCTGCAAGGATTGCTTTTAACATAGGCTATTACATAGACTCCACGCACAATCTTTTAAAAATAAATTTAATTTGTAGAAAATCATCTTGTTCTGTAACAGGAGCAGCTCTGCTTTGCTGTGAGTTTTTTCTGCTTTTGATTGTATCACGTCTTTATCATGCTCTCTTCTGCTTCTGCCTAGACGGGTCTTGTCTACGGGCCTTTTCTACTTTCCACTGCTTAAAGGCCATTTGGATAAATGCCACCTCCCATTTAAATCCTAACATTCAGCTCAAAAGACTCCTCTTTCACAGCAGGCTTAGAAATCCAGTTCTTTTTAGTGAGCTGTGCATGTAGTTACCAGAATTAAGTTATCAAGAAGACTGTCAAAGCAGAAGAAATCCTGGAGCTGATCCCAGAAAAAAATTTCATTAACCTTCCTTCCACTTGTCCCCAATACAAGGAACATAAACATATTTTGGCTAACACGATTAGCAGTTTTCCATTAGTAACCCAGACGATGCTGTGAGAACTTCTGGCCCATCCCCAAGCAACCCGTGGCATATCACAAGATCTGACTGGGAGATTTCTCTGACCAACTGATTCCAAAATTATAAGAGACTCTGAAGGTAGCTTGAAAATCATGGACGGCAGTAAGTACTTTCAAAATGTTCTTTCCAATTTGCTGTTTTTTCCTACCCAGGGCTGTAGGAAAGATCTGAAATTGATCCAGTTGTGGGACGCTCTTAACTTTCCACATCATAGCAGTTGATGTCATGTACCCACAATGAAAATGTTCAATCTCCTGTATGCAGCTATAACCATCCACAGCACTACCAACCTCCATTTTTCAGGCTGCTCCAGACAGCAGTTTCAGCACAGCTCTTCTACAGACAAGCTCTGACTTTGTGCTTTTTGTAACCTTTCCATCAAATCTCTAAATAGAAAAGGAATTCAAATCTCTGAATGGAGAAGAAAATGCATGAGTCTGACTTACATCCAGAAAAGGAAATGTATCACCTACGATCCTGCCACAGACTCCAGTTAATGCATCCTCAAAACACTTTGCGTGCATGCAGTTCCTGAGTTTACATTCAGGTAATTACCGCTTATTTCTCAAAGCCAAGCAGCTGCCAGAACTGGTTTTAAGAGCCACAACTAAAGGAGTTGTCTGGGGCCTCGGAGGTCTATTAGCCTAACCTGAACATCAGGGCAAGTCATCCAGTGCATGAGAAAAGTTGAACCCTAACCATTAATCTTTGCCCAGGATCAGAGTAATCTGACACTTGTTTTATTCACCACCGTCCTCCCATTTGCCTCACTAGAAGACTACGCCAACACAGAAATAGAGCAAAAAGTGGTGAACCTGTCCCCAAGTTTGGCAAGAGGATGAACACATTAGTCATAGGAAAAGGAGAGTTCTGAACATCTTGTTAGTATCTCTCCTTTATATACTTCATTAAGAGAGACATGGCAACTTACAACTTGCATATTGCACACAGGAGTGGGGCACAGGTTCTAACCCCCAGTTACTTTCCATCTCCATTGCCACAACACGGACTTTAGCGCTTTGTAAGTAAACAGGGCTGGGGAGAGGAGGGTTAACACAACATGCTGATGAACTAAAGCTTCAAGAAATCTATTTAACACATTTACCCAATGGTAAACATGTGGAAGAAAAGCTCCTTTTACTACGTCCAAGTTTGCACATACTTCAAGTAACAGTTTGAAAACACAGTTTTTCAAATGCCAACAAGCACTTGAGGCAACAATTAAAGTAAAATATCTTTCTTACTGCTTCCTGTGCAGTACATGGGATGCTCTTACCATGCAGCTGAACACTACCAATGACAACGCTATTTTTAGACTTTTAGGTTTCCCCAGCATTTCCTCTTAACTGTTTCACTAGCAACTGGAGCAGTTTAATCTGAGTCACTTGTCCTGAAATACTTCATGGATCAGTCGTAAAGGACATTTGGGGTACAAGTTTTGGGATCATGCCAGTCACCCATGATTTGCTGATATCACCTGTGGCGTTGATGATGAATGCCAGACCATTGTGCTGCATTAACATCACACAGGCTGTGTTATCTCTTATCTCTCGCTCAAGTGATTTACTAGATCTTCTTAGGGCACATAATGTATGAAAACTTCTGCACAGCTTTAGGTCACTGAGAAAGATTTTTAGAGGATAGGAACAAGAAACATAAATCTGAGCAGAATTTCTTCTCTGCTCGTCTCTTTCAAATGTTAATATATTTAGTCTGATCGTCTCTTAACTTCTCCTTCCCTACCTCTGCTAAGGCTCATTTACACCACACACCCTCCAAAAACCCACATGCAAATAAGCCTTCTTGCACGCACCTTCATGATAGAGACACCTACTCTAGATTCATGAAGAAGTTTATTTGGAATTTACCTTCTATATCAATGACGTGTGAAACAAATAGAGGCGCAGGAAACAAGCAGCTTTGCTTTCCTTTATGCCAAGGAGACAGCATGGTTTACAAAAATAAAGGTTCTACTCAGTCAAATGCTAAAGCCTAGAAAGGAATTCAAAGTTACCTTGAAAATGTTATAGTTCTTTCATCTAATTAAATGATATTTTTTCTTTTTCTCCCCCAAGCAACATAGTTTAACTTCTCCCTTTACTCACATTTATACTCTCTAGTCAATAAGCAAAATATAAGTTGCTGAAAGGCTCCTATGTGCATTTAGTCTAATAGAGTAAGATAGGGCTGAGATACTGTGGGCCAGTAAAACACAGGTCAATACCCAGCAATGAAGACTTCCACAAGAATCTCAACCCCATCTGCTCTGTAGAACAGTGCCACCCCTTCCCATGAGGATGCCCTTCAGAAGGGGGAGTCAGCTTCTTTAAACCAGGCTGCTAACAACAGAGTTTTCTGCTGGTGAATCAAAAACCAGAACATTTGTCTTTTTCCCTGATTATTTTTTCTGAGGATAAAAAGTAGAATCTATCAGGAAGGGGATAACCCTTAAGAGAAGAAAAGAGAGCTTTGCATTGCCTTTTGTTCAGAAACGCCTGGCACAGGAGTATCATCTATGGCTTATTTCTTAAGTACATGAAATGGGAACAGAAGGAACAGGATTAATATATCTGAATTTTTGGCCAATGGATTAAATCAGCAATATGTTCAAAATTGACTACATCATTTGTAGTCCAAATCCTATTCTCAGAATTACTCAAGAACTAAGGGAAATAATAACACCATTATTGGACTGATTTTCAAAGATGTTTACAATGCATCCAGTGATGGTGGTGCTCAGACTGGGCAACTTATCTTACTTGTGCTGCAGCCACGCAACTTCCAGTCCATGAGCTAACTTGCTCATCTCTATACTATGCTGCTATTTCACAAGAATGTAGCAGAACATTCCCAAAGGCCTAAATTATACTCGAGAAGAATATCTGGGATGCTAAATCATTCAGGCACTTTCACAAGATTTACTCAAATCTGTGAATCTAACTGCTCATCTAAGCTTGATTCAGCTCAAGTTTAAAAATCAGCTAAACTAGTGCTTATGCTGACAACACTAAAAATGCTCTTAAACCAATTTAAGGTTAATTTGGTAATTTACCGACATAAAGGTTAAGCTGACTAAAGGTATTTTTTAGATGGAATTTTATAGAATTGAACTGGCTTAGCTATAATAGTAAAATACAGTTTATTCAAACTTCTCTAATACTGACAAGCTACTAACTTTACTTAAGGTAACACTTCTCTAAATAAAAAAAGCCATAGAGTAAAACAACACCATTGAATACAATTTTTGTTCTAGCACTGAGTTACTTGAATTTTTTTAGGCTATTCAGTAAAGCGATCATCAGTAGAGAAAGAAAATTCCTATTTCCCTGACTTAAATTATCTTCTTTCTTGCAAGGAGTAACCCTCTTGGATAAGAAATGCTGCTGTGAATAGGTCTAGACTTTACACAGCCATGGGTCACTAATTTAATTAGATTTCAAAGCAGCTATTCTACATTTACACCGAATACAATACTTCCTGTAGCCTCCCTCATACTAAAAGGAATAAAACAATCCCCCAGAAGTTTACACCTCAATGCATGAGGAAACAACAACAAAGTGTACATACAATACCTTGAATTACAGATGGGGTTTATATTGTTCACGTTATTAGTAAAACCTTAACTACCTGCTAAATTGGTATTTTTAGCAAGGAAAACAAAAGGTTTTCTCGTTTCCAGTGAGATAGGATTCCATCTGACCTGCTCTGCTCAGAAAATTACTGCCGTCAGCCAACCTCAGTGACTTCCCCTCCCAATTATGAGCTTTTACACATATTACAAAATTAAATCAAACTTCTCTGTATGAATAAAAGAAATTTAAAAAATTAACTTTACTGGTAACAGTGGGAGTTCCTGCCTTCTATAAAAAATAATAGGGTTTGTAGGGGTTTTCCTGGGGGCAGGGTAGGGTAGAGCGAGCATAGGAGCCCTGCTGTGTATCCAGGTTTGGTTTTCTGAGCT
The DNA here is from genome assembly GCA_008921705.1 of Burhinus oedicnemus. Taxonomy (NCBI): domain Eukaryota; kingdom Metazoa; phylum Chordata; class Aves; order Charadriiformes; family Burhinidae; genus Burhinus; species Burhinus oedicnemus. The sequence continues at coordinate 2,946,352 of VFFE01007199.1, read as the reverse complement.
TTTCTCCTTTCAAATGAAAATGCGGGCTGCAGTTTTCACAGGGTTCTTCTATGACATTTGTTACCCTGAGTTTCAGACTCCACAAGGCTACCGCTCTCATAATTTGAGTGATCCAAAGCTGCATGGATTAGTGACTTGAGGAAGCTGGGGGTTTTGCCCTCACTAAAAGTAATGAGGGAATAACAAGAAACCGCGTTCATATTCTTTTCCAGGAGATAACATAACATTTCAAAGAATTACACAAGATAGGAGCTGTTACTGGAAGTGAAACCACAGCAATAGACGGGATCATTTGCCTTCGGTTTCACCATCTATAAATGACCTGAAAGTACCTATTATTTGACACAATCGTACTGCTACACATTTGTAATGTTATTCAGCAACATGTATGTAAAGGAAAAATGTCCTAGAGCAGTTATATGAACAAGCTGTGCAAATAAATTTGTTATTATTAACAACAGTCCAAAGTCACGTTATTCTGTTGAAGCAGAATAAAAATTTAGCCTCAGTCCAGATGTTACATACAAGTGTACACCCTCTCACACTCTCTTCTGCCAGCTTGTATCATGTAGGAAGAGCAGGGGCAGTTGTCAGGCTATAGTCTGGGATTCCTTTGGATTTCTGATATAAATCACACACTTAAGGTGTTGATTCCCAAAGCTGACAACAGAGTTAGTTCTGTAAGCAGCTACAGGCTTACATGCTGTATACACAGCAAGAGAGAGGATTTTGTCAGGAGTGGATATAATGAAGCTAGTGCCAACATTCCTGGCAGGTCCGATGCTTGGATTTTGTGAGCAGCAGTCCCACTCTGTGTATGGTGAATTAACAGCAGTAAAAGGTGAAACATACCATTACCTATTTATACAGTGCAGTAGATCTGGAAATATAACGGCTACTAGGACATAAAAATTTTTGATGCACAAATGAAGCTGAAATTGTAACAAACTCTTTACTCTCTTATGTTAGCGATTGGTAATGGCAATGAAATAAAACTGAAGCAATTACAGAACATAGGAAAATGAGTTTCTGATCATCCATTCCTCATTCTAATCTCTTGAGTCATCTTTCTGATCTCATGATAATACTGCTGGGCCACAATACTTATTTATCATTGTATAATGGAAATGAAAAGTCAGCCAATGTAAGATATCCAGCAGTTTGTTATCAAATAAAAGGTTTAAAGAGAGCCGTTTTATGGCTTCTAATGAATTCCAGTGTATCAGCTTAGATATTTTAAAATCAGTGCTGTGATGAAAGAGCTGACTTTCATGGTATGAAAACTGAGAAAAAATAAGTAGATATTTGAATGTCATTTAAAAATTGCCAGCACAGAGAGCACTGGTGATCCATGAAATGTCAAAGCCCCAGACCCAAACACATTGCATACTGTCCTGTGCACACGAAAAGAAAGGGGGTAAATGAAAATAACAAACAACATTCAAAGGTAGGCTTGTTTTAATCTGGTTGTAAACAAAAGCCACAGCAGCAAAACTCCTTGCCCTGCTCCCCTAAAAGCTAGAAAGCAAAGCACAAAAAGTGAAAGGAGTTTAGTGGGGAAAAAATGGATCACAGGAAGGAAAAATAATAAAGTAAAATGGAGGCGGAAAGAAACTGGATTCTGTCTTTTCAAAAGCAGCGTTCTTTGCTTGTCACAGATGAAAGACACCGATTTCATTAAAAGCAGTGTAAGTGAAAGAACAGCAAGACACAACTAAGTATAACTAAGGGGTTAACCTAAGTTTGGGTTGGTGGTCCCTATCCTAATTAGGCACATAGTGAATAGAAACAATTATGATGTTATTTCCTCAATTATGGCCACTTCTGCTTTACAAAGCAGTAAGTTATAACAGCAAGTGCTGATGTATTAATTGGTAGGACACAGCCCTCATCCAGTTACAGAGCAACTCCCTGTGGCACAGGGATACAACAAGGAAGAAGGGAGAAGATACAAGGAGCCAGAGAGAAAGAAAATCCAGCATTGCCTTATTTCCAGAGAAAGTACTATCTTGAGATGTTTGAGGATGCTCCTCAGAGGCCAGCATCAGGGACCTGAGGCACACATATGCAGAGCCTCTTGATACTCAAGAAAGCTGTAGCTGAGGCTAGATAGATTGCCAGAGCTGTGATGAGAGTGCTGGAATTTAACAGAAAGATGATAGCTGTCCATAACACATCCCTCCTTCTACCTTCTTCTACCCCATAGCGCTCTGCCTGAACAGTGCCAGCTCAAAAACACATCTGCCACTTGAACACGTTCCCGGCTACTTCTATCTACAGTAGTGGCAAACATACATTTTTACTGCCTTTTCTTTTTCTTTAAAAAAAACCAAACAACAAAACCCCAGAGCCGCTTTATCTCTAGTCTAGCAGAAGTTCATGTGGAGATGGCTGACTAATTTGAACCGACTGCAGAGAACCTGGTACAGGCGTTACTGAGTAGCACAGACCAGTAGGGACCACCAGAGAGAGAAAACGAGCTTGGTAGCAAATTCTAATTCATTCACAACACATGGAAGAATGCGTCAGCAAAGACTCTCAAAGTGAAGCACGTTAATTAGTTAAGCCTACTCAAGTTTTGTGGCTATTTTAAAATTAATAAGGTTGAGTAAACTAGGGCATGCAGACAAAAAGGCCCACATCCTCAAAAGCACATAGTGGATATGCTGAGAATTGTCTTTGTTGATCTGGATCTAAATGGATTTCAAGGTCTAATAATGAAATCAATGAGTTGAATACTGTTTCCCAGATTCCTATCTCTGTGATCAAGCTGGGACCTGGGATTCAAAGAGTGTCTTCCACTGCATTATATTAGAACAAAGCTGCTATTAAAGAACTTTGAAAATGTGAAATTATGTGGTAGTTGACTCATCACAGCAAGAACGAGAAAGCTGAGCAGTGCTGTTGTCTTTTTTTACATAGCCATGTAGCCATATGCAAATTATATCAAGAACAGTAAAACCAAAATAATACAGCACGGTGGATATCAAACATCATAACTTGCTGTTATCTTACCTTGTACGTGTAAGAGATGCATAGACCACTTTACAGTTAGCAAGAAGTTTGTGATGAGAAGAGAAATACTTTTGTCTCCCAAGTATCCAATAGTATTTAAAAGTAAAGAAAAGTTAACATACCTGTTCCTTCACTGTCCTTTTTTTCAGACTGTGCCACTTGTATAACCTCAGCAGCAGCATCCCTTACTACCACATCTTCATTTTGCAGCAGTAGAACCACACATTTCCACATAGTAAGGGTATCAGACAGTCCTATATTTATTTATGAGGAAAAATTAGAATTCTGTTTCTTATATGCATTGAAAGAAGTTACAGAGCTCTGTTTCCACACCTAAACACAACAAATGCAGTGAAACACTGAAATGCGGGCAGGAGAAATGCATTGGCAACCCACTGGGAAGACAACTGGCAATAAGATCAAAATGTTTTCTGCATGTGTGAACTTTATCTAGGTGGTTGATTAAGCTTGGTTTAAACAGTGGTCAACAGATAAAAGAATGGACCTCGCTTAACCTGCGGTTAAGTCGTGGGTGTCTGAATTTTCTACAATTTCTAGGAGTGCGGAATTCCTGTTCGGCAACAGTGGAAGTTTTGCTGCTGGACATTGACCAACGCACTGTGATCATGGATTTGCTCTTGCAATCTGCCTGGAGCAGGGGCTGCCAGACCAAGTTTTGTTCAGATACTGCCAGTAGTGCTGGCCACAAATGCCATTCCCTGCAGGAAACGGCAAGCGATCCCACCTCCCAGGGATCTACCTGTCACCTGCTTCTCCCGTGTCCACCTCACCTCATCCCACCACTCACGAACATGCCCCGCCACCCTTATACCCACTATCTGGTGGAAGCAAGCCAGGTTTAATCCATGGGGTAATTACCTGCACACAGTTAAGACTAATCAAAGACAACTGCCAAGAGGGAGGCGTTCATCTGGTAAACCCCAAACAGGCAGACTCCACATACCTCCCCAGTGGCAATGCCATACTCCACTTGCAAACCCCTGTGCCATTTAGCGGTGTCGCACTAAGGATGACTAGCTGAAGTCACAAGGCTGTACTCATAGGTTTGCTGGGGTACTTTTCAGCTGACTTTTCACCTCTGGTTGAACGTGCTCATTTAAGGAACCCACAGGAAGGTCTCCTTTTAGAGACAGCCAGCTGTTAGATATTACTTTCTGGTGATCACAGAGAACAACAGAGTTGGCGCTTCACTGCTGCGCTGGTTTTCTTCAAGCATGTTATCAACAGGTGTATCAAAGATTTGTATTACAAGGCTAGCCAGACAATTAATTGTATTTCACTACTTGGCCAAAATTAATTGCTTGAGGCTCTACTACACAGGCAGAAGAAGCATTCCTATATTTCACATAACTTCCCTATGTGGGAATAGCATGGAGTATAATTACTTCAGAAAGAAGTTGCTTTTTTCTAGCATGACACACACCCAATAATGTTACACTGGCACAGCTAGGGCAGAATAATTATTCCCTTCTAGATACAGTCACCAGCTTTCCCACCTAGACAAGTTTCTACTGTATCTCCAGGAAAGGCAGAAGTCTGCAAATGGATTTTCCAGAAAGACTTTTTCTGAACCCTCAAGCAACATGATGGAGAAATGATGGTGTCATCCAGAATATACTGACTGGGCTTCACCCTCTTCCTCTTATGAACGTACTTAATGGAAGCTTATGGGAATGACTACAACTCCACTTCATACAACCACAATTTTCCTTCTACTTTCTACTATATGTGGTCAAGCAAGCTGATGCAGAACAAGGCAAAAAAGTCAAAACTGTTTATATGTGCAAAACCCCCTTAACTTTAAGGGAATGATTCTGGGTTTACATCACTACAACTAAACACCAGATCATGCCCTTGATTTGCTAAACTTCTCACTGCAGTACGAACAGTTTCACAGAACCCCAGATTGACAATTTTAGGTAGAATGGAGGGTTGGCTTTGCATCTTTCATCCCTTGGCCCAATTTTCAGAGCAAAGAGCTAGTTCAGATGGCTTGTCCACTGAGGCCTTGGGGCTTTCTTTTCTGGGCTGTTTTGGGGGGGATTCGTTTGTTTTATTTTGTTTAGATTTTATGGAGGATACAAACTGCTGCTATTTTTTTATTTCAGACCTTCACATCTGCCTGATTGGAAAGCATGGAAACCAGCAACTGTTCTGACAAGATCAAAGAGGAAACTCTGTTCTCCATCAGCTATGGACCTGATCCAAACGGCAACAGACACGAAGCACAGCATTTGGGAGTTTTTCACTCCAATACCTCCACTGTCTTCATTTGATATAAAATGATAATGTGTGCCCTACTAAGAGCTTTAACTAGATGGTAGAGGTTAAGATTTCCAGAGTTGGACACTATGACCATTTAATAGTACAATGTCTAGCTCATATAACAGATTTAGCTCTGTTAAATGTTATCGATACCTCTTAAAAGACACATCTGGCTTTTTAAAAACACCACTATCTACAGTTTAAGAAATATACTAATCTTGTCATCTAACAAAAATTTGTATCCATGTACATGGACTTAAGCTACTCAAACTAAAAACATTTAAATAACTACATTGGAATAAAATATCTCAGAAACGAAAAGTATTTCAAGCTGCCTGTCTTGTTCAGGATGCAAAATAATTTCTTTATCATCTATTACTACCTATTTTTGCATATCTCCTGGCCCTTTAGTGACAAAATCCCCTTATTCTCTGTTCACACAAGGCAGGGGAAAAAAAAAGGCTAAAGAAAAAACCAACAGACGAGAGAACTTCACTTAGCTTTGCCTCTCAGTCAGTAATGTATTGTTGAATAAGGCTGTGTAGGTATTTGCCTGTTTTCTAAAGAGACAGTCTAACGTTAAAAAAAAAAAAATCATTATATCTTGGAGGTATAATGCGACCCAAGTATTAATCATTCTTATAGTAGAACGTGTCCCTCATTTCTAGACTGAACTTTAATTTCAACATTCAGCCAGCACAGCTTTGTTACACTCACAGTCTTAAACTAAAAGTATGTCCACACCACCAATAGAATATTTCAGAAAGATTCAAGTCAGAGAGCAATTGCAAGCCAGTAAATCTGTACAGCAATGTATAGTGGCCTGGAGACATAACAGCATCGCATGTCCCCCCTTCTGCTGAGTTACGGCAAGAGGGTCTGCACATGTGCTTTTTGTACCAGAATTTAAATAAGTCTGTTTAGTAATTAAATCCTATTAAAGTTTTTAAAAAAACCCATTTCATGTAATTATGTGTTTTGACTGTGTGTACATATATATGTATACAATACATTTTAAGTTCTGTATTAATGGGTTTGATCTAAAAAGACCCAGAAAATTAATGTTCAAACTACTCACCAAGAATGAGCTTCTCATTGATCAGAAGGAACGATGTTACACTTTTAAGAACTTCAGCAGCTGCTAATAGCATCTCTGTCTGTTGCTCATCTCCACAAAAATAAACTATCAACTGAATCCATTTTTTCAGGACTTCTTCTGAAATCTGAAGGCACAGAACATGTGAGAACTATGCTGTACAATCCGGTGTTACTGCTTACCATCACATTAAACTATGGACTGACGAAGGGATACTACTCATCAGTAAATGCGGGTTTTTTATCAAGGTGGTGAACCCCACATTGTTCATTCAAGTTGGCTTACTGTGTCACAGATAGTTAAGATGGGAAATTTTCTTCTAGTCAGAACAGTATTCATAGGCAATTCTCTCGCTCTGTCCCTTCATACCAGACTCACCAATGACCACACAACTCAAAGCGTATCTTTGTGTCCTCATTTCTTCTAAACGTGCAAGCCAGAGACAAATATCCTGGACTATAACAAAGAGAAGCAATTCTCAGAAGTATCCTACATGTAGGCAAATACACATTTCTGGAAAAACAACTAAGAGCATAGGAACTGTAGCATCAATCTTAGGCTTTGCTAATGATGCAATGCTTGGTAAAGGGGTTAAGCTCCATCTGTCTCCTCTGCAGATACTGGGGACGGAAATTCTTTTTAGTAAGATTGCTGTGGTACTTTGGGTTCTGACAGCATGTGTATTCAAAACACTGAAGCAGTCTCCATGTTGGCTGATACACAGCAAAGCTCGCTGTCCTAAAACATGAAGAATTAGAAAAAAGAACAGGAAAGAGAAATTTCCTGGTTCAAATAAAATCCAGTTGCCATCTTTTGGAAAATATTTAGTCCTCAGACATATCGCTAGTAAAACTACTACTTAGTAATAATGGGACAAAGCTTCAACTCCTTCCGATGTGTAGTGATGGCTACTAGATTTTTTGTGGAAAAACATAATGTGCATTTTACCCATAACTCAAATAGAGCTTCCAAGACGTGTAAACACTGACCTCGGTTGGGACAGCTGAGCCATAACTGGGAAGAGAAAGTCCTAACTTCCATAAGAGACCAAGAAAGAGCTGGGATCCCCTGCAAATGCCACACTCAGGAGGGTGTTGGGCCAGTGAAGGTGGAGGAACCTCAAGTGCAGGTCAGATAACAGAACACGCAAACTGCAGGAGGTGGCAACCATGCACAGCCACAAGCAAGTGTGCACGATGGCAATTAGAAGGAAGTTCCAGAGGAAAAAAAAAAACAAACCCTCAACAGATGAGGACCTCATGCACAGGAAAAAAGCAGCACCAGCTTGACCTGGAGATGCTTGAGTATGTGCAACTAATTTTTTTTTTTCTTCTCTCCTTTCTTTCCTTTTTTACTTATTTTTAATTAAAGGAAGTGAAAAACAGAACAACCAAATAAGGTAAAGAAGAGAACCAATGAAAAGGTGAGTTGAGTTAAAGGGCAGAGAAGCCCAGGAGGACTCATTGAGGGATAAATGAAACCTCAGTCATACTCTGACTCATTCTGCATGGTACAGGGCCCTGTGCCTGCCCTGCACAAAGGGACAGAGCCAGAGCATGGCCTACAAATTCTGTAAGAGGTTAAAAAAAATGATCTCCCAAGATGTTACAATTACTCAAGTTTTGAACAGACACATGGACTATCTAGAAAGACAGAACTTGACTTTTACCTATGGAAGAGAAACAATCCCTTCTACAGACGAAAGCCCAAAGAAAGAATGTAGATGGAAAACTGATGTACTTGGTCTTTTACAAAACAGAAAGCGCTCTCTGTACAGATGTCTTAGATCTCCCATGATTTACGCGCTTATTAGAGAAAGTTGTTTTAGCATTACTACAGTTAAGAATTGTTACAGCATTTTTCATTAATTCCTCTTTGTAAATTAATACAAAACTTCAGAGCAATAACATGTTCCACATCTATTTGTGAAATCAGGTTCATATGGGTATTTTCATGTTTATAACTTGAAGTCCTTGCATTTTGCCTTTCTTAAACAAAGAGATTTAACATCATAATTCATGTTGCCAATTCTTGTGTGCACATCTGTGGCTTCCTGTTTTTTACAAGGAGACAAGATTATTAGCATACAATATGAATCAATTCTGCTGCATATCCTATGAAAAATAACAGCTATGTAAGAAAAAAAAATATCTTTATTTTAAAACAGATGAGAATTTTGTCTATTTTTAAATATCCATTAAGTGGGTTTTGTGTCTTTGAAAACATTAAAAAAAAATTGTCTAGCACTAAAAGCTGCCTTAGCACTGCTCTACACATACATATGTGACGTCACTGACTACCAATTTAAAATCAAAAGAAATCTGAGCCAGTAATTTGTGCTGGTATAAATCTAAATTAAATAGTCTATAAACAGGAATGGAGAACACAGAGCCTTGAATTTTACAAGGGTTATTATATTTACTCTAGTGTTTTAAAAACAAATTTTAAGAGGAAATTCAATGAAAAACTCCATGCAGACAACAGGCTGGTGTGCCCAAACAATGATTTCAGGCTGAGACTTGGCAAGGTCATACTGCACACAGTGAGGAAGGGAACTGCACCCAACCACTGCTTCAGCTTCATGCCTTCCCCGCAGATCTGCTCTCCTGCTGGCTCCCCAGCGACCAGAAACCACAACAAAGTTGCACTTTAGTAAATGGACTGGATTCAGTACATGTGTTAATCACCGTAGGCATTTCACTTTCCACATTACAGTGACTATTTTGGATGCTCTCAGAAGTTGAAATTAATCCACCAGAAAAATTTACTTACGTATTTAACTTGAAATGACTTTGAGAGGGATATACTGAGATGATATTCATGGCCACTTCATTTCAGAACGTGGCAGTGTATTCAGAGAAGATGTAATGCCAGAAAAGGTGCAATGACACAAGAAAACACAAGCTTGGGACTTCTATCTAAAGGAAGCCATGCTACTCCAATCACCAAAAACTCCAGAATTACAACACTGTTAAGCAGCTCTGTTTCCCTTACCTGGTGATGGTTCTGCAAAAGATGGATAACCAGCTTGGAGGCAAATTTGAGGGCTACGCTTTGAACTTCAGTGCTGAGAAAAGAAGGCAAAGGAGATATCAAAAAAAGCAGTTATTTCTGCCATCATTTCAACTCTAGAAGAAAACCTAGCCAGTTCTTAATCATTCCTGATTACTACCAATGGGTCTTTTCCAAGCTGAGGACTTGGAATTTTTACATTACAGATCTGGATGTTAAGTTTTTAGTTGATACGCAAATGAAATAGGCTCTTACTTTCACCTCTCGTGTTTGTTTTCTAACTACATACTTACCATAGAAAAACACATTGGAAAATGGAACTCAAGTCAAACAAACCAGACATTACTTTAAATGATAAACAAAAGCATCTCTTCCAGCTGGTGTTAAGCTCCAGGAACATCTCTTCTACAGCTGCTAGAAACGTTACTAGTGCAGAATACTGCTGGCTCCAGAGCCTCCATGCTGCCCAGCAGGGCCTAAGGACATGGCACGTGGCACCGTGGTTCCTGATGGGCTGGGCTCACCATGGGGAAAGGCAACACCTGAGCAGTAAGGCCTGCTATTTGAGCTATTTCCCTCTAACAGCATCAGTCAATATTATTTTACCACAAGTATCTTATTTCATTCCAGAAATAGACACTCCACATCATCATTTAAACTTGAAAAATTTAGTGCAAATCAGCAGCAAATGTGCACAGCTATAAAACGCTGTTCTACACTCTATACCCTAAATATTCTACATTGGTAACACTGGGGTGCAATTTTTATATGGCTTAAAAAAGAGACTGTTAGAAACAGGATGGTCTCGCCCTGAGAGCCTGGACACTTTAACCCTGTTTGTCCGACACAGCCTCTAATTCAGTACGAACTACAAACTGGCTCCAAATTTTCAGTGCTTTCTGCTGACTTTACAGTCTGATTAAGGAATGTGAACCCTAAGGATTAGGGTTAACCATTTCTGCCAGTCCAACAAGTGAAATCAGATCTGTCACTCTTTCTACAGATAAACCAGGATAGGATAGATGGCGGATTCATAGTGAATGAGTGTATGTTTGGATCATCTTTCAGGAAGAGCTAGGCTCACTGGCTATCATCTGACAGCCGGAGTAACTTCTTATTTCAGGAACTGCATTACTGGACATTTACAGGGTACTTGCAAATATGACTTGTGGGCCTTTTTAATAATTCAGACCTGTGTCTGACTTCTCTGAAAAATTCTCATCAAGAGCTCTCTTTATTCAAATAAGCCACACTCTTCTGAAACGTTGATTTTTAAATCAACAGATAGTCCAAAACCAATAAACTAAAGCTTCAACATTTAAAGATTTAAAAATATAAGTATTTTAATGATTATGACAGACCATACCTGTTGGAGATATCTACAATGTTTAAACTCCAAGTTAAGAGCTCATTTGGGTTCATTTTTATAGAGCATTCAGTCTTTGGAAGCACATTTCTGAGATCCATATTATAAAGTATTTCCAGCACCTGCACACACAATTCACAAACAAAGAATTTACAAACAATCTCAACATGAATGCGTACGTTTGTGATCAATAAAACACTGACTCAAACCCCACTCCAAGAACACAAAGGTCCTCTCCTGACAGCGCTAAGAAAGGAAAGGGGAAATTCTTGCTTTTACGCAAGAACGTGTTACAGAGTTATAGCACAGCTCCTGACCTAAACCCACTCATGTACTATTTAAAAAACACCATGCACATTTAAAATATATTTTTAAAAATTAAGAATATAGTTTACTGAAAACATATCAAATGTCAACAAAATAGCACCCTCCTACCTTGCAAAAACACTGGAGATTCTTTTCTTTCAAAGCCACTGTGAGAAGAGTGCCTTCCAAATCAATAAGTAAACACAATACACCTCCTCCTCCTTCTGCAACCTGCTTGGAATGTATTTGTTTCAACCACAGCAGTATTGCTTCTAGTGCAAGCAGACGTACTTCATGAAACTCACAGTGAAGGAGGTGAGCTATTGACAATGATGGCTGGGCTATTTTCTTTGCAGCAGGTGAACTGCTGCTCTGGATGTCAGGACCTGCAGTCACCCACAGCACTGATATTACAAGTTTGGTGATGCTCTGAAGATACTGTATCAGTCCTGGTACTGCAGATGAGTAGGGAATACTGGACACCAGTTCAGAATCTGAAATAACTCTGTTCATCTCTTCCCAAAATCCAAACAACTGCATTCCTAAAACGAGAATAAAACCAAGTAAAGTGACAACCGGATGATGTTACCGTCTGCTCCACACCATGAAGTGATTCTGAAGTTGAAAAACATCTCAGGTATGCAAAACATATCACAAGGTAAATTCAGGCATGAAACTAAAACGTAGTTCTCCTTCATTTTAAACTGAATCTGAATTATAATACAGCTTTCCTAGATATCATGTGTATTCATATTTAAACAGAAAGAAATCAGGACACAAACTTTTCTGAAAAGTATAAATTGTTCAACACATGAGATGAAAGCTTCAAACAATTTAAAAAATGCTACAATATTTTGCAGATTGCCTGTCATCTTTGCCAATTATAGCTGTTAAGTATTTCCTTAAATCAAGCTACTAGTACAGTCTTGCAAATTGCACATGCTTTGCACTACCGTTGTAGGAAGTGATTAACACAAATAAACTGTATTAAATATATTTGAAAAAAAAAAAAGTAGTTTGGAAACCTCAAAAAGCACCAAATACAAATATGCAATCATATTATACTTGATAGAATAGCTTTAAAATCAGAGATCAGACTGAAGAAAGTACTGTCTGTCAGCCTACCCAGCTGCAACTGAAACCAGGAGAAACTATGACAGAGCCATTCTGATAATACTGAAAATCCCATGTTTTGCCTAGCTTTAGTCAGGAAATGTTACTATTAAGAAGATGCCCCTTCTACATAAATAGGTCTGTCCCGTGTGTTTCAATCTAAAGAATTTACCGATTAAAAAATCTGGTATGATTTTTCCTATGCCTATTAACTTTGAACAGTTAACACAGCTAAGAAGAAAGGCGCTGCACTGCAATCCTTCTTATGCATCAGCACAGGAACTGTGACATTTCAGCCATTTACACTGGTGCAACCTGCCCACATGGCACAGCACAGTCCCATAACCTTCTTTGGTGCTTGGCCACCTCCTGAAGTGAACACAAAGGTCACTGCTATCTGTGATGCCAGAGGGTTTCAGGCTTTAGCAAAGTTGGCAATGTTGATGCAAAATGAAAAAAAATAACTAATCAATAGTCCTCTCACACACACATAGACTGAAATCCTCATGTGCCTCGAGCTCAACCTTCTTCTCCATCATCATCAGGAATGAATCAATTTATAATATTGAAACCATGATTTTTGCTCAGTTCGGATGTTTGTATAGCTTGTACTGCAAGAAAATTAATATGCTATATCCCACAAAATTCAAATACAAGTAAGGGAAAATCATGAAGAAGCACAGAAAAGAACACTACTGCCACTGGTGTTAAGGGATGCTAGAAGTTTAGGTTTTTTGAAATGTCAAAATGCATTAAAGGTAAATACAAAGATGAAAGCAAACTCACTTAGATGTCTTTGGTATCTATAAGAAGACAATTCATTGCCATATAACTGCTATTTATAAATAAGTAAGCACTGAGTACTACTAAAGGCCTGTCTAAATATTGCTATTAAATTGCTGAATTTGACATGAAGCTGCAACACAAAGATGGATTCATGTTGTTGTCTGTGAAGACATTTCCCTAAGCCTTCTATTTACAGTTAAATATCCTGTCCTTTCATATTCAAATTCCTCCAAAGCCATCTTAATTTGTTTGACATTTACACAGAAACTTGACATGGTTGTACACCGTCTACCATATGAGGCAGAAGCATTTTCTGAGTAATTCTGGACAGGCTTCAAAGAAATTTGGTATTTGAAAAAGATTTTCAGACGTATTACCTAGCCAGTAGTTCTGTCATTCATGTTTTCACTACAATTTCTTTTCTGAACAGGCTTGATGTAGTCAAAGAAACTGCAGTATCACTGTGAACCTGTCACAGCATAATCCTCTAGATGACACAGACGGCTTTCATCTCACAACATGCAAACTTGTATATTTTATTTGCTACATTTTCTAAAAACCCTCCAAACAGACTGGCAGTACATACCGGCATCATAGCACAAACTAGCATTAATGCCTATGTCACACGACAAGTATCCAATTGCCAGAATTCCTTAATTTCTGAACTGTCTGGTTGCCTTGGAGAGGGATTAGGCCTTCGTCCCAGTTACTACACAGTCTGACTCCACAGACACCAGTTTAACAACGGAAATAATCCCAGGCAGTTGAAAGAAAAAGGTTCAAGTTCAAGTGCCTCGATTTGAGAAGAGAAACAGCTTCAATTTTGGAGCCCTGCACCCTCTCAGCTTCCTATGTGCTTCCCTCCTCTGCTGCATTTCAGCAACACACAAGTGCGGTAGCTCAGCTGTTCAAACCAAGTATGTACTTCTAAGTATATTGCAAGAGAAGTGCTTTTATCGCCTACGAACATTGCTTTACATTGAGGTATCGCCATCATACGTGCAAGCAGTAACACGAAAATGAACAGGATGAAGGGTCAAAGCTCTAGGGCAAGGCAAGGGAGAGCAGTATTAAGTGGACAAAAAGAGATAAACATTAGGGGAAGAGGGGGAGGGTGTCTTTCATTTTGTTGGTGTCAACACTGCCAACCTTGCTAGAGCCTGCAACCTAACGTCTGGGAGACTGGAAACCCTTCCGTGGACTCCAGGAGCTGGCTGTGCACCGAGCTTCAGATCTGCTTCGCATCTGCTTCGTTTGTATTTTGCAAGGCCAGCGTAACTTCACTCAGTGTCTTCATCTTTGAAGGAGAAAATTATTTTCATATAAAAAACCACGGCGGAGCTATGCACTCCTAGAAGTACTAGTTTGCAGAGACTGCAATACAAGCATCTTTGGCCGCAGATCCTCTCTTTCTGTACATATCAGATACCTCTTCTGGTTTGGAAGCCTTTTGGATGACTTCTGTTTTTCCCATGTAATTGTGAAAGACTGGACACCGTGGCTCATCTATTTTACAAAAAGTCTCTTTAAAACTGGATGTCTCAACAGCAAGGCTTTCAGCAAAATAAGACTCTCTGCATATTTGCTTAGCCTCTGCACGCCATAGAGCAAATCCTTCTGCATTCATCTTGTGCTCCGCGTGCTCTCCAACACTCTTTTTTCACACAAATATGTACAGAAGGAAAGAAAGCCCCTGTCTTATTACAATGCAGTGGAAATATTCCTGTTTTCAACTAAGAAATCTTCTCTGGCTTTCATGTAAATGTTTTTTCTTCTGCTTAACTTTAAGTAAACTCTTTTCTTTGGCTTACATCAAAATATCCGACTAAACCAAAAAACCACATTGGTTCCGAAAGTAAATATCTGTCTCTGTTGTTAAGATACAGTGAAGACATACTTTTATTTACACATAAAAAAATCACTGTACAGTTTGAATTGCCAGCTGCTGTGAGAAGCAAGAACAAATTTTGGCTGACCAAATAAGGACCCTGGCAAACAGCAGTCTTGTTCAGGATACTGACAGATGCAAAAGAGCCCCCAAGAATTAAATGGAATAATTCCCCCCCCCCCCCCTTAAGGATTTCTTCATTTGTGGGACAGGAAGAAATTTGGCTCTCTTCTAGGAAGGGACACATCTTACACAACAACTTGGTTCCCGTCAACACAGTGCATGAACATCCCGCAGTCTTCCTCAATCCCTTCATGTCCACTACATTGAGATACACATACATCGTCTATGCCACATCATCTCGGTTTGAAGGGTTGTTTTTTTAATCCTATTTCTGATCAACTGATGTTCAGAGTCAGCTATATGAAATTAAATGGTCTTTCATCATCCGAAAATAAAGAGGAAAGGAAGAGGAGCAGAATGGAATTAGCAGACCTCATGAATCTCTAGCTACAAACCTCCTCAAAGTTTACCCAGCTCCAAAACCTGTGCCCTGCCCTTCTGCTCTTCCCTGCAGTGGCAGGCAGGCACTATTCTACAGTTTGTTCCCAGAATAAGCAGATACCTACTGTAGGGACAGGAAAACTTCCCTGCTTAGGAGGTTAACAGACTGGCAGCTGATGGACAGTTTAGGTGATCTTTCATCTCAGAGATTCTACAATATGTTCAAAAGTGACAGAAATCATCTGAATTCCTTCCATATTTAAAACCTCAACTTGTTTCATCGCCTTGCCAGCTGATTTACAGGACTGATTATGTATTTCTGTTGGATTTAGGTAATTTTACAGTGGCTGTCTAGGCTACTGCCAGTTGGACAACTCTCCATATCCTCAAGTGTCTATTGTGTGAGGGGCTTTTTTTGTGTATCTGTGCTTACGATACACCTAAGTATTTGCGCACTTCTAGATAAATATTGAGATCAAATCCTACATGCAGCCCCTTGAGCATCCATGCCATCTTCCATCTTCCTACTAGAGGCTCCGGAAAAGAAGAACAAAGGGAAAAAAGGGAGAAATTATTACCGACATCAGAAAACTTACTGATACAAAAATTAGAAGAGCAGCAACAAAATGCTGCTATGCCTGCAGTACAATGTTATGGGAAGGGGGTCTGAGCATAAAAAAATTTGGATATTCATCATCATTCACCAAGACCTGCAAGAAGTTGCAATTATTTGTGGACTGAGAAGAGGTTAAAATCCTTTCCACTCACAAACTACCATCTACCCAATGGTATCTGAAGAGATCATATGAATAGAGAGAAGGCTGAAAGTAATCAGTGCCAAGAAGAGATTTTCCCAGACAAATATTAAGGAAAAGTATTTTCTTTCATATTTTCCCTTTTTATTAAAAGTGGATTAGGTGAAGTCACTGGTAAATGGAAAAAAATCCCAAAGAGAACAGAAAAGCATATTTTATTACAATGTGGAAATAAGAAAACTGTCGACGGTCTGGAAAAGGGCATATTTTAAACAGGATGTTTTCTTTTAAAGACATCTGCAGCATCTTCAACATCAGAGACTAAGCATCAGTACTCACAACACAATTCAAAACTACAAACATGAGTGATTAACAGAATCCACAGATAATATATTGTTGGTGGCCAAGAGGACAAGAGCATCCTGGCCTGTATCAGGAATAGTGTGGCCAGCAGGACTAGGGAGGTGATTGTCCCCCTGTACTTGGCGCTGGTGAGGCCCCACCTCGAGTACTGTGTTCAGTTTTGGGCCCCTCACTACAAGAAAGACATTGAGGTGCTGGAGCGTGTCCAGAGAAGGGCAACGAAGCTGGTGAGGGGTCTGGAGAACAAGTCTTCTGAGGAGCGGCTGAGGAAACTGGGGTTGTTTAGCCTAGAGATAAGGAGGCTGAGGGGAGACCTTACCGCTCTTTACAACTGCCTGAAAGGAGGCTGTAGCGATCTGGGGGTCGGTCTCTTCTCCCAAGTAACAAGAGGAAACGACCTCAAGTTGTGCTAGGGGAGGTTTAGATTGGCTATCAGGAAAAATTTCTCCACTGAAAAGGTTATCAAACACTGGAACAGGCTGCCCAGAGAAGTGGTGGAATCGCCATCCCTGGAGGTATTTAAAAGACGGGTAGATGTGGTCCTTAGGGACACAGTTTAGCGGTGGTTTTGGCAGTGTTAGTTTAATGGTTGGACTCGATGATCTTAAAGGTGTCTTCCAACCTAGACAATTCTATGATTCTATGATCCCACTGCATTTTGTATAGTACAAGGCAAAGTTTTCAAAGGAAAAAAAAGGGGGGGGAAAAAAAAAGGGGAAAAGAAAAAAGCATTTGATCTGGACACTGAGACTGCTGTTTTTCTTACGGCTTCTCTCTGGCACAGCATCGAGTTTCCCACGTTTTTGCATTCATAGAAAACCATAAAATCCCATGGATGCAGTACAAGTCAGTCAGTGGTACATGCTGGAATCTAAAGAGAACCTGAAACAAGATTTCAGAAGTCTCCATTTTCACATGGGGACAGACTTTTAACTGCTAACATTAACAAACACGATCAACTCCACTCTTTGCTAGTGTCACTTATTTCCTGTAACACCTTTCCCAACACAGCATTCCAGCAATATCATGCTGTACTCTCCACAACCCTCCTTCTTTCACTGTGACCCCAGAATCTTTCTGAAAATACTTTCCTCCTCCCGTGTCTGTGCCACGAGGTCTGGCTCCGACATTTCCTTGACTGCCCGCTGGCATTGCACACCTCCACCTCCTTTCTCCCAACGTTTATTCCTTTCAGCCTCAGTCCATTTGCTTTGTCTTTCTGTCTCACACTCACTTTTGCGCTGTCTTTGGGCTACCTTAACATAGTACGTCCCTCACTTGATCTGCCTCTGGCATTTTACTGCCTCTTGGATCTCCAACAATCCCATCCTCAACTTCTTCATTCTCCTCTCTGCATTGAATCAGAATACTGGGGACCCAACTACACTTCCTTTTGACTTGTCTAATTTAATGTCAGCAGGTGCAGGCCATTTTGATGATTCTATAAATATGTTTTAAATCTTTACCTTCCTTGAGTCAAAATAACAACATTGACCAAGTACCACAGTCAATATACTGGCACACAAAGTTTATATAATTTTGACATAACAAACAAAAATTGCTTTCAATTTGTTCAGATGAAATTTCTTAAGCTAATTAGACCAAGTAACCAAAATATGCATTAGCAAGCTGCCAGCATTTTTGTTCAAATAACTGTTTGGCCACACCTCTTAGGGATCTAGGTAAAGAAATTAAAGTATGGCTAAAATAACCAACCTAGTTATTCCTGTCAAATTTTTACCATTTAAACATTATTAGTTTTTAAGTTAGCCTGCAGAAAATCTTATTTTAGTTACCATTTAGCTTCTTTTCAAAATAAGAAAGAGTAAGGAGTACAATATCAAAAAAAAGCGGGCACAGCCTTCAAATGCTATTTAAAAGTCCTACAAATCCTATCATCCAGGCAAAACATTTAAGAGATTCCTACTTAAAAAACGATTTGTGCTTTCATTGGAAAGCATCTAGAAGTTTGATAATGCATACTATTTCTACCAATACCTTTTATAACTTCTAATTAAAAAGGACAAATATAATTAAGAGAATGGTACTGCCAATATAGGTTATTTAAAACACAGTATTTTGTCATATTTGAGAGCATAAAAAAGGACAAAACCAGCAGACATTTGTATATAATTGCCTGTGTTTCTGATCTTATACACACATGTGCGATGCACAGCATTTTTTGCAATTGTTTCTGTTGTTCATGAGCAGAACTTAAGAATCTTAACCAAGCTACATCTACAAAAGGTTTAGCTGTTTGGAAGATAGTAAGAAAATGGAAGCCTGTTTTTGCAAAACTCAAGGAAAGAATATAGTTGTAAGAGCAGAATACTGGCTGCTGCATTTTGATATGAAAACAGTCTATATATGAATAGGATTAATTATGTAAATACTGAGTTCCCACTGACAACAACAAAGATTGAATTTGGTTAATCTCAAGAACTTCTATTAATTCTTCCGTCTCAACTGTAGAAAGCAAAAATGCATGGTTAGGCTTCAAGTAGCAGCTTCTCCTAAATCACAGATTCATCCTATTTGACATCCTGTTTAAATATTTTCTCTCTCTCATCAAACTTGAATTTTGAAGCCACTATACTCAATAATAGGCCAAACCAGCCTGGAGATTGACAGTATGTATATAGGATAAAAGAACAACTCAGAAGGATTACCTTTAGCAAATTTTTCCTTCATCTTTTCCGTGACTTCTGTTCTACATCCTATTTCACATATGTTGATGGGCTTTATGGACTCAACACAAAACTTTGTCAACAAGTGCCATTTTTTTTTGAACGCAACTCTGGGTAAAAGACACTTTCGTTAGTCAAGCGTATTTTAGCAAGTTGCATCCATTTTTCCATTCACAAATTGACGAAATACTATCAGAAAATTGTTCTGAGATGTGAGCAATAAAGAAAATGTGACCACTTTGTCTTGTGGCATTCTTCATCTGTTACACAGAGACAGAGCATCCCAGATGTCAGCTTTCACTGCAATACATTGCTCTGGCTCCTGTGTTACCAGCACCGCAGGATGGCAGTAATACTCATCTTATTGTTTAGCTTCAGACACCAGTTTCCAGGAGAAGATCTGAAAGTGGGAATGTCTATGACGGGTCCCGTCAAGAGCCCACATACTCAACAGAGGAATCTTGTCCACTGAAACACCGTATCACACCATTGCCTGTCTGTAGTCTGGTGTTGTGTCTCTTGTAAAATCCATCTCTGAGCGCAGAGAAAAGTGTGTAACCTCAGACACACGCACAGATCTCACCTGGACTCAGAGGCAATTTCCTCCTCTAAATCTGGCTACAAGTGTTATTTGCTTCCTCCAGTAATGTTTGGAGTGTGAAGTTCAGGAACTTCCTCCTATTCCTACACCACTCACTCTGGTGCTGGTTTACTTCTGAAGGAGTCACCGAACTGCTTTTTAGCATGGTACAAGTGCCAAAACATCCTCTGGAAGAGGACTGCATTGTTCTACCCATTAGACTGAAAAGGCCCTGGACATCTGTGATTCCAAGTCTATAAAAACAGTTACTGTGGAGACAATACATCAAAGAGGTCTGCAAGAACAAATTCACTGGATATTATTAATAATTATTAATACTGACAATAGACATTAGCTCATCAAATAACCCTAGATCTGGTAAGAACTTTTGTTTGCTCTCAATAAAGGCAAAAATAGTATTTTTATTTAAATATTTTAGCTTTTTCTTTAAAAAAAGGCTTGCTTCAGTTTTTTCTGAGTTCTAACCGCAATCTGTAACTGAAAAGTTCTAAGTTTACATAGTCTTGGTATTATGTATTGTCTCTGCACATCAGAAGACCCTCAGGCATATCAGGAGCTGGAAAAAATGCTCTAGATTTTGCCTATCAGCTCAAGGAAGGAAAACTGTATTTTCCCAATGACATGAATCAGGCAACACTTCCATCCAAACCAGCAAATCAGAATAACTACAGGGGTTTTGTTTGTTTGTTTTAAGATAAATAGACATCATTTGGCCAGCAATAAATTTTTAGCTGGACAAGATGCTTTTGGTATCCATTACTCCCTGCCTTACTTATCCAACATTTTAAATTGTTTTGAATTTGTGAAGTAAATTCCCTAAGGGCTGTCCTGCACTTTAAGAGACAGATTTTATTAATTGAAGACAACAAATCACTTACAGAAAATAATCGTAATGTAGGAAAGGCCTAGGCAGGGTTGTACTCTGAAAATCTCTTTGTAATTGTAGCCCCTTTAGACAGGCATAATCAATTAGAAGTGGTCTGATTTTAACCAGTTGCAGGCTCATTACATTGCATTCCTGTTTCTGTTGATGAAAATCAGTTTCAGCCCGTGGCCTGGAACTCATATACAGCACTTCCTGGGGCCTCTTAGATAAACACATCAAGAAACAGTTTTATTTGGATTTGTCCTTCACCCTTTATTCATTGAAACGACTTTACAAATCAAGATTAAAACAGAGAAAAATTGGCTCGTAACCAGAGATACACATATATGAGTAAGATATTTAATCTCAGAAAAGTATAAAGCTTCAGTTAATAATTATTCCTTACAGAACATTTAAATATGAGACTCAAAACATTCATTTTTAAGTGCTGAGTTTAGTCTTTCTCTTACTGTGTCATGGGACACTCAGGTTCTATTTAATATAAACATATTACTCCTCCATTTCAGAAGGGCTTCTGCCTGTGATATATTAAATTGTCCCTAATGCATCTTCAGGTTTTCAAAATCGTATTTCCAGTCTAAGTTTCTACTCTCTGTAGATATTGCCTGCAATATATAATTTTAAACCGCTACAGGAATGAAACTTTTAAGCAAGACAATACTAATGAACTATCCCTGAGCAGAGAGAGTCTGCAAAAAGAATTGCTTTCCTTCTACAGAAATTGTACCTTACAGCACCCAGGTTTGGAACAGTCCACGTGAACTTTGAAAAATAAAGGAATCCACTACAGTCAGTAATCCAGCCACAGCACGGTGCAGTCCCTCAGGCTCCAAGGGTTACTCACCAGGCAGGGGCATTAAAAAAAAAGAGGGGGGTTTCCTGCTGTGGAGAGGTCAATAAAAGCCTTTGCAAATGTGCAGGAATTGCTTAAAAACCAGAACAGACGAAAAACACGGAGATAACTGAAATAGGAAAGAGACTGATAAAGGACACGTAATGCCACTAAGTAAGCAAATGAGGAGCCCTCACCTGGAATACTGGCTGTTCCTTCATGAAAGAAAATACAAAAATAGAGCTGAAGGGTGAGTGACGAGAATAATCAGAAGCAGAGGAAAAAAACTCCATGTGAAGAGAATGCACAAAGAATGGGATGACTCATACTACAAAGGAGGTGAACAGAGGTAGAGGATCATGATTAAAAGAAGTGCAAAAATTAATATTCCAAAGAGAATTTATCTTTAAAAAGGGAGTACTCAGATTAAAAAGAAGAGTGATGAGCCCAAATATGGTTGAAGGGGGCTCTGGGAGTTGTTTTTGTTTATTTTATAGATGTGATACACAGCTAGACTTTTTAATGTATTGCAAAGGATAATTGCTAAGGCCAATGACATATCAGGATTTACAAAGCTTTACTTTGTATAAATAAAGAAAATAAGTAAATATATACTGTAACATCAGAATTATTGATGGTAGATATAGCTTACCCAAAACAAACATTAAAGAGCCAGGAAAAAACTTCCCCCTAGAGACATGCTATATTGAAACTGCTTTGTATAGGGTGGTGCGTTCCTCCCTATAAAGCATGCAGCCCTTACAGTGGTCAGTACCCACCAGAACGAGACCTGTGGTGCAACTTCATCCGGAAATCTCCTTCACTAAAAAGTACATCTTGGTATCTGGGACCCATGAGAAAGGAATGATTCTTCAGAGGACATGAAAGATCATACCCACCTCCTAGAGTCCCTGATAACCCTAACCGTCTTCCTCTGGTATAGTGGAATCCACCCGTCACATATCTTCTATATGTCTACGCTTCTGTTATAAGGGCTAGATTCTGCATCAACCTATCTGAAGAAGTTCATTTCGGACACGTTCATCACCAGCTCATTTACTGACAACTATCGCTACTTGAACTGTGTGCTCACAAGAAATCAAATAGCAATTATGGAATTAAAATGGAACTACTTCTGCCACAGGTCTAAGCAAAAAAGCAAAAGGAATTGGTTTTAAAATCAAGAACAGCCCCCAAAACAAGACTATCTGAAATAAAGAACAGTTCCCATGACTTAAATGCAGTGTTAAAATTAGTCATTAAGAATTCTAATGAAATGAAAGAACTATTCTTTAATTGCCTTCCTGGACTGACAAGGTAATTTATTACTCAGTTGTTCATAAGAAATGAACAAAACAGGCCCACAAGGAAGCTAGTTACGGCTGACCGAAAGCTGCCTATACACAGTCACACTTGAAAGGGTATCTCTTCCTCCATACCTCTGTTTCCCTTATTGTTTACGGTATGTTTTGTATTGTTGCAAACAACACTGCATCATTAAAGCCACTGATAGTTCTGACTGGTCCTTCAAAAACTTCACAGTGATAAAGAATCAATGTAAAAAAAGAAATTTAAAGAAGCTCTCAGAGTTGTTTCTTACAAAACTTCTAAACATGAGAAAACAGTTTCTCTGAACCACTTTTAGGTGTCTCATGAGGGAACATCTCTGTGGCTTTCAGGAAAGATTAAAGTAGCAATTTGTTTGTATTTACAACCTTGGATCAGAAAAACATTTTGGAACACTGGAGGGCATCTTTTTTTGTTGTTACACAGTTCTAAGATAAGGAATACTGCAAGATCATCGCTTCAATCTTTGACATGGAGCCACACCTCATTCTTCTCATCAACAATCCCCAGGACTAGCTCTTGAGAAGGCAGAATAAAGGGCCCTTTTATACAAAGCAGCTAAAGGACTACAACGTTCAGTAGATACCATGAGTACAAGTAATATATTATTGTTTCTCCGGATTCAACAGAGCTCAGAAATTTCCCCACAGATATTCCATCCGATTTATAGAACAGCACATTTGAGTTACCTTGCTTTTGAAACTTCCCCAGGTGAGTACTCAGCATCACAAGGACATCAAGATAGGCAGCTCTGGTCACCAAACAAGGATTTGGCCTACAAAAATCAAATTACTAAAGATTAAACAACCTTATAACATCCATGCTCAGAAACAGCAGTGAAACACACCAGCTTGGTGCACCTATTTTACTTAATTAATGAAGATCAACTACTGATCAAATTAGACTGCACATGCAAAATAATCAGGCCAGGTTATCTAAGCTTCACTTCCCAGTCCATTCTGAATGCCAGTCTTCCTAGCAGAACAGCAACGCCCTTTCTCCATCCACTCCACCAAATCGCAGTTTATACATTTCATTATTATTGGATGAATCCTGGCAACTAGTATGTCCTTGTTTTGTTTATAGATAATGTGTGTTGAGTAAACGCATTAACAAAAGTAAGTCTTCAGGTCTTGTTGTTACTGTTCATAAAAGAGAAAATTCCCCATGAAAGGTACCTACTACATCTTAACAGCAGTAGCTCTCTCACTGTTCTGATGAGGACCACAGAGGCATGCATGTTTTTAAAACTGGATTTTTTTTTTCCAGCCAAGAATATTAGGGATTTTGTGTGTAAAATGCAAATTGGTAATAAGTTACTTCCTGCTCTACCTCTTCAAGTCGCAAGTGATAGACATTTTCTCTCCAATTAGAAAAGTAAAATTAGGTTAACGTCTTCATTTTTCTTTGTATTATTATCACTGTATGTTTCAGCCAGGAAATATAACTTAATACGTGAAAAAAACAGGAAATCCACTTCAAAACACAGAAATTATTCTGATGAGTCCAATGGGACTTGGACTAAACCAAAAACTTTTAGAATCAAGCAGCACAAGCTTAAAGTATGACTAATTCTGTTCAGTATTTCTTTTTTATTTTATCTGGCATTTTCTTTGTATGCTTATCTTGATGTTTGAAACTCTTTCAAAAAACTGTTAATTAAAAATGTTCCGACAAACATTCCCAACTCTGTAACATCTTTAAAATTCAAGAGAAAAACTTTTTCAAATAAGATATGTGATCATGACATAAAAATGAGAGACCTGAGGTTCTTGTGTAGAAGTTTGGCAGCTGTATTTGCCTATGGAGAATTAGCCTATGATCCTGTTAAAAAAGACAACTTTTACCAGAAACACTGCTCTCACCTTCAGTAATAAACTCTGTTATAAGCCTAAATTACTTATGCTTTCTTTTATGGCCTGCAATATTAGGCATCCATATAACATGCAGCAGACTACGTGCTACCTGGATCTCTCTCTTGAAAAGGTTTTTCCTCCTTTTGCATAAACAGAGACTTTTTAGACACTCCTCCTAGTGAAGCAGTCATGAACCTCCCAAAACTTCTCCATGGTTGCTCTTACCACTTTCCTTAAAGCACAAGAGCTAAAAGCCTGCCTGCAGAGAAGATGCACATCAGTAAGAACTGATACCATAAAAAGCCAAAGCAGTTTTAATATGGCCTATTTTTGAAAAGCTGCATTAGAAAGACTTAGTTTCTATCCACCCTGACTAAGCAAACCTCTCTTGTGTATCTTGGGCATCCAGTTGTTGCCCACAGTGTTTTTCAAAAATCTGTGTGAAAACCCCACCAAGAAATACTCACAGGGTTAGGAGCTCAGCCCACGAGAAAACAGAGTGACAGAAGTCAAACGCTTAGAAGAAAAAGAAACCGAGGTGTCTCTCACAAGTACTCATAAAATGGATGAAAGCAGCCATGACAGATTTCAATTAAGATGAGCAACATAATGGGCCTACTGCACTTGAGCTCCCTTGAAAAAGGACTCACTTATTACTCAGTCATTTCACTGGAAAGAAGATTTTGAACGTACAAACTGTGCCTTGGGAAAAACATGGCTGACGCAACCTTTGCTGAAGAAGTGACAACAGCAATACTGACATGTTTTTTTATTCTGGTCCAGCTTTTAAGCATTTACCACTTCATTTTGAGTATGCGCATATGCATGTTTTGATTTTGAAATGAGGCTTTTCTAGCATAAAACATGCCAAGCGTTTGTTCTTGGCTGGCTCCATTGCTCTGGTGATGCTAGTGAATTCTCAGCCATATGTGCCAGACGGACACAACAGGAAATTCAGTTTTCCAAAACCAAGAAATTTCAGTGTTGTTCAGACTGTAGCAGAAAGCTCAGTCTTGAAGACAATCAAACTGTGATTTGCATAACAGACCTGACAGCCAAAAATCACATGCTGAACATTTCAAATGATGCACTGCGCAGTATTTAAGATGACCTGTTCGTGCATAACTTCAACAATGACAGTGGGAAGAGTACAAGATGTTTCTTTTTTAACACAGATACCCAAATAAAGTGGTGTTCTCATAAACAAGCTTTGAGGAAATCTGTCTGCAAACAAGCAAGTCACAGCAGTAGCAAGGGTGGGAGCTCCAGGCATCTGGAACAGCGTTTCTTTTTTTGTCCAAAACCCAAAAATTAATTCATTTCCCATCCAACCTGGATATTACTGGAAACAAATACATCATATGCTTACTCCAGATGATAAACTGTATGTGACTCTGAAGAGGATAGAGCTAGAGACGATTAGGATTCTCGTATCTAAGGGTATAGCCACACAGAAAGATAAAATGGATATCAAAACAATATACATACTACTACACGTACACTCTAATAGCAGGCTAGTGATGTCAGCGCAGAAATCCATACCTCACTGAAGTAATGCTTTGTTTACAGTAGCAAGTAGGTTGGTGTAACAACAGCAGATCTGTGAAGTCAAACAGCTGGTACCAAAGACACAATGGCCACCCTACACGCCGTGCCCAGAGGCATTCCAACGTAATTTTCCAAAGTTCATCTTGTTGCTTTTTGTTTCTCTTTGGATACTGAGTTTATAGCCAGCCTGCTCCAGGAATCTCACTGCACTTAGAAGTTTATCCCACAGTTTCTATCACTCCTTCATGATGCTGTACTTAGAGGTTGACTGTCCAGGTGGAAATAAAAATCAGCTCACGGACAACCGCTGAGTTAAATTTCACCAACAGCCAATACTGCAGAGTATTTCCACCCCTCTGACTGACGAGAGGTCAAAGGCTGTCTGCCCTGAGTAACATGTAAAAGGCAAGCATTGTCACAGACTTGACCTGCCAGGCAGAGGGGAAGAAGACACCTGCATCCTTTAGAAGCACAGGCAGGGAAGGAAAGGATTACTGCTTATGAAGAACAAGGCCCAGAAGAAACGTGTCAATTATTTAATCAAAGAGAATGAAACAATAACAGGAGGAGCTGCTGTGTCCCTACTAGATCATCATGAAACTCCTCAAAAGATACAAGGTGACTGAAAGAACACAAGTCAAAAAAGTTAAAGGAACTGAAGGTTTTAAAAGGTCTGAAGATATTTTTTCTCTTTAACTGCCCAAAGCTCCATCCTAACAGTATCTTCAGTATGGGGAAAAAAGTGTCTTTTTTTAATTATTATTTTAGGTAGCCATGGCTGAACAGTAGACAAATCCGAAAACAGAGGTGCCAGTTTCCATACTATTAATTTTGACACATTATAGCAGATTTCTGGATTAGATCCTGAAAATAAAGTCTTCCAAACCTAGCCAATTTCTTATCATTAATGCTGAACAATTGGGGATAGGGTAGTCAGATTTCTTTGTAATTTCACTTCCGATTCTAGTATGTGAATATAAAATTAGAAAAGAGTTGGAAGTCATCAGTAGGAGGAAACCTTTTGTTAGCTGTTAGAGTCCAGGGATTTTTTTTTTTTTTCCCTAGAGAAAAAGGTTAATGGAACTAAACAGTCCTTTTAAATTCACAGGCTCCTGTTCAAATGCCTTTGAAGAGGCCCTGGTTAAGCACTTATAGAATATTATATGGCCAGAGTAACAATAAGCTATTTGTTTTCAACCAGGAACTGCCTGGTAGGTGAATCAGGAAGCGTACCCTTCAGGAGAGGTTCCCTTTCTGTAGATGTAAACCAGAGTGGGCAGATTCAGAAACTCCACGTGCAACACTGCATTTTGCTCCAGCTGGCTTTGGCCAGTAGTAGCACCGGGACCGCTTTGATTTCTGTTCTGCCTTTACTGCCTTTAAGTATCACTGATTGCAGCTTAGGTCTACGTAACATGAAATCAATCCTAGACTCTCACAGTTTGGAGCTCTGCAAATATTATTTTTTAAAAGTTTGATTCACCTTTTATAGTTAAGTCATGCTGAATTTAAGGTAGTCATCGGTTTGCTTATTTTGGACAGCAGATCTGATGCAAACCAAACTGGCATTTATTGAAGAAATCAGCAATATGTGGTCACAGACCTCCTGTGTACCCAGCTCACACACACGGTTTCAACCCCATCAGGAACACATGGCTTAACTTCTAAAATTCAGTTTCTCTCATATTACTGTTTATTTTAAAGAAGATCAACATTAATGAATTACAGAGCAAATTACCTCCTTTTCCAAGGGAAACAACAAGGAGCAAAGAACATGGAAAGCTCACACATTTGGCCTCAATTCTGTCAGAATGCTGGGAAAAAGATTTAAACTAATCTTGCCCCTCTAACCACTAAGGACTGCAGAGGCCCTTAAACATCATTTCTACTCATTACAGGACATCATTTATAACCATTCAGATTTCTATGTATAAATGAGGATGCCAACACACCTTTATGTAGAGCAAGCACCAAAAAATTTTGATGTACAACTTTTGCAGATTCTCATTCTCTTCTTAAACCCCCAATTTTCAATGACACTAAATCTGATGACTTGAAAAGATGACAACTATTTTCTCCTGGATCATTCCTCTTTTTCCAAAAGAGCATCACCTCACTTAGAGACGAACAACAACAACAGTAACAATATATTGCATTTGTTACATAAATGAGGCAGATACAAGTCACTGATTATGAAATCAAAGCTGTTTGTGTTAATGTTTATAACACTTGTTTTTGGTTATTCTAGTCAATAGAAATTCAATGTTTTCCAAAGAGGTAGTTTATTTCACTCACATTTTTCCTCATTAGGAAGCAGATGTCGCAAAACTATTAGCAGAATAAGTACTATAAATATACAGCAACTTACAATATTTACTAAACATTTAACGACATAAAAATCAAAGTATATTTGCTCAAACACTCATGAGCACTTAACAAATTCCAAATGCAATCTGCCAATCAATGTCTTATTAAATATATACCTGTAACATCTCTCATGAATTAGTTTAGCTATAGATAGTGTAGTCAGCTACTTTAGGGATATCTAAACCAAAACTTTTCTAAAAGGTCTCAGGAAAGCTCTGTGTTTTGCAGTCTCCAAGCTCTTAGAAGAGTCTGAAAGATTTCAAATCTTTCAGCCGTGCTGCCTTTTGAATACAAGCTAATCTCATTTGTCAAACTGGAATAAAACTTTATTAAATAACTAACAAAACAGAATTTCCTCCTAATAATATGTAACATGTACATCACAGTTTTGGTCACAGTAACACAATACATGATGCCACAGGGTGTCAGCCAACATTTTTTCAGAGTCAAGTACAGTGTTTAAATCACTGTTAGCTACTTCTAATCTACACACTCAAACTGGTTACTCTCAACCCCAATCTTTAAAAATTGATGACAAGATTTGGCTCATGAATCAACCTAATATGGAACTCCAGACAAAATTATACAACTTACAAAGCTGCCTACAAATCCCTGTATTTTGTCCAAAAAGTTCATGACACTCTTAAGCATCAGGGTAAAGAAACCAGTGCTGGCAAGATTACAAGGGCAACTCTTTCAAAGGCCAATTCATAGCTGCAAACAAGAGAATCGTCCTTATGACTCGCGTGACTGTTTTCATTTCGATATCCAAAGTGATCAATTCATTAACTGAACTGCCTCCTCCTTTTCTGGTCTTTAATGAAAAAGTGACTCTTACTGTAATGATGTACGGTTCTGGAGCCTTTGGAAAGGCTGAAAAACCCTAATATTCCTGGAAGGAAGACCTTTTCACAGGATTAAACTTATCAATAGTATTTTAGGAAGAGCCCTGTACTGAAAGAAAAAGAAAACCTGTTACAGCTAAACACCACTCCATTCTTCTGTTTAAGTAACATGTTATTGTCAAAAAACCCCCCTCAGCAACACCTATTAAATTTTATATTTTACCTGGCGAAATAAATCAGCCTGCTGGTGTTGAATTTAAACCCCAAATTCTACTTTCTAGCCGCCAATATTATGTACAGTTTGTGCTTCCAACAGATAAATCAAATTGGTTTCCTAAACATCATATTCTACACAGGATATATATACACAGCATATATAATAAAGAGGATGCTACTGCAGAAGGCTTTGCACAAATTCTTGTATTTCTGAACTTTAAAAACATTTCTGATGAGTCAACATTTCACATACAATTGAGGTTGGAATTTGACCTTTAGCTTTAGGACAAATGCAGGGAAGAATTTGGGTTAAGTCCAACATGTCCCAATGCTGGCTGGTAATGGGGATGGGGTCTATGCAACTTCCTATTCTGAGTTTCCCAGTCTGCCTTTGTCTTCCATAATGTCAGCTCTTCAGGCTGGCACGCTGGCGACTATATTTTAGGTTTACAGTCTATCTTTCCCTCCATATCAGCTTCCAGCTTACTGTTTCCAGAAAAACTGCAAGTCTCTGCAAAGTGTTCTTTCGTCTGGTGGCCAGATTCTTCCGATACGTGACCTGCAATGGTATCAGCTAAAATATCTTCTAAGTGCACCAAGAAGTGCATCTTCTGTGATGTCTGAGTCTTGATACAGTCAACTTTACATAATCCTTAGGGGGCTATCCATAGGGAGTTTAATCCCTGAAGGGTTGCTGATGAGCCAGGCCAAGCTGGCCTTGTACTGACCACATTTTACCTGCAGAGAGATCTGGAAAATGATCATTTGTCACTCATGGAGGTGACAAAGTTTATCGAAATCACACCTACACATATGATGATTAAAAGATTAAATCTCTCATTGTTTTGGTTATTAACTTTCAAATTCTGCATTGTTCTAAAGACTGAGGTTTTTGGGGGTATATTTGTTTAGAAGGCAGTCTTCATATTGTAATCTGTTTTCTCTCAAAGCCCACATCTGTAGCACTGAATCAACATGCATGGCCTTCCTCTTGTCTTCTTGAAGAGACGTTAATAATGGATTTAATTATTAAACTTTGTCCATAGCCATTTTTAACCATGTAATTCGAAACCAGCACAGCAGTGAACATCACGGCCAGCAGATCTACATTTAATGGAAAGTATTTAAAAAAAATAATGAAGCCTACACTACCAAGTAATCCTTGCTGAGTTCCTGGAAGCGCAGGAACACCCGCACAGAAATACAAACATCTAGTAACAGCAGATCTGCTTGCCTACTTGGTGCTGTTGAGATCTTCTTGGAGTAATTACCATGTGCACAGTCCCCCTGACTTGCCCATTCTTAAGACCAGCTCATCCTGCATTATAGCAAGCATTTTCTCCACAGGGAAAATTGCTGGTCTGGTGATTTAAGTTTTGCTATCACCACCAAAGCCAGACTATTATGTTGCTGTTAGTTTCCCTGGTAAAGGCAGAGAATTTATTGCTTAAAAAAGAACCTACGAAATTATTTTTTCATTGTGATACCACCAAGAACATCCTGAGTTTCAGCTATTAAGAAAAATTAATTTGTGCTCTGGCTGTCCTTGGTGAATGATACTGAAAGGTTGTGCTTTGTTGGTGTTGTTTTTAGCAAACCGGATTCATAAAATAATCCTATCTGTTCTCTTTTTTTCTGTTAACGAGAACCACATGTGATCCCTTAGCAGCATCCTAAAAAACTTAAGAGGTCAAACTAATCCCATGTGCAAATTTAATGAATTTTACACAATTAACATCAGGAGTTTCGTCTATAAAGAGACAAGCTACTAAAACTCTTTTGTTTATTTATTTGAAAGCTTTTTCAGATACGAGTGAGGATTAATGTCCAAAACCTGTAACTGTACATGGTTTGTGCGTACTCTGAATGTTTCACTCATGGAGGGAACACATCTTAAACAACCTTATTCAATTCTTAGTACTCCCTGAATGTTCATATTTAAGTTAGGACTGTAACTGTGAACCAAACAATGTCTTATCCTATGCAAAGTACATCTTAAACTTCAGTCTGAAGTTTAAATATCTCTACCGATACCCAAAGCAAGTGTTCCAAACCAAGCAATCACCAACTGCCTAAATAAATTATTTGTAGCTGCTTTAAAGATACTGTTATCAAAACTGGTGAAAGAGTGGACTTAGAGCAGCACAGAAACCAGCATTAGCCTGCTAAAAGCACGTAAGATTTAAATGAATGCCTCCAAGAATACATTTATGAACAATGACGTAACTGTTATGACTCTGCTCTCAAAAGCAAAGATGAGCCAGGCTAAATTAGGCTCATGGGTTAGTAAGTGCAGATTAATAACTTACCACTGTGCACCTGATGTGCAGTAACTGTTCATACTGGTATGCTTTGCTTTCAGCTGGAACAGGACAAAAAAATTTTCCCTTGATGTTTTGTGTATGTAAGAGCACACACATGAATTACTGTTCTAGCCCAGCTGACAGAAAGTTAACTTTTCAATTTGAAACCTAGTAAGTAGACTTCCACAGAGCCAGGCTCAGTCACTAAAACTATTTTTGACTTTTGAACACGGCTGTGTAACACACACAGACCACTAATGAACAAAAGCAATTAACTCTGTTTCTCAATGTGTAGGTTTTAAAGACAGAAATGGAAAAGTTAAAAAATAGGAAGGTGCCAGAGGCAGATATGGCCTTGGAAGGACAAGAAGGTTCATCTTGATGCAGTGAAAGAGGAAGAGGCAAGGGAACTATCTGAAGAGAAAGAACACTCTGCCAAGAAAGATGATTTTACATTCTCCTTAGTTGTTGCCTTCGTGCTGTTCTGAAAGTACAAAAAGCCCCTTCCAGCTCCCAAATAATGCCCCCCTTCCAAAAATCCCACAGAGGCTGTGCACATGCAGAGTTCATGTGCATCTTGCACTTGTATCTAAATAGGCCTGCATGTGCCTCTGGGAGCTTCCACACAGCCACCGTAAAGAACACAAAACACTCTTTTGTCTTTAATAGCCTGCTCACTAGAAATTACTGCTGTCTCTCCTAAGGGGCAATGAGAAGAGTAAGGGCATATTTAGGTTACGCTCTTTGAGCCACGACGTCCTGAAACCACAGCAAGCCACATTCCTGCTTTCCACACAGATGGCCTAAATGCTCCTCGCATGAAGCTCCTTCTAGGAAGGACCTAAGACTGGTTGTCTGCCTGTTGTCACTCGCGTAGCACTGCCAAAAGCAGAGGGGCCAAAGGGGACACTACTTGATGGAGTGCTATGACCATCAACTTTGCAAGTTAACATATACTTTGTGGTGTTATAAAATGCTTGTGAGATTTCCCTCATCCAAAGCAGTTATAGCCGGATCATCCTAGAGTCAGCCTGGAGAAAACTGAGCAGCAAGTATCTCAGTGGACAGTAAATCTGGTTTTGGGCCCGAGCCTGTAATAACTTTTGCATGTATTTGTTGTGTGAGCTTGAGTCTTGTGCCCCTACATCAGGACCCACTGGCGTGTTTAACGCTCCCATCCATAAAGCAGAGAGCTAAGCAGCAGCACCCCAGAGCATGGGATATTTGGGTTATAAAGCTAAGTGCACGCACCACAGGCCATCCATTCCGGACCAATTGGTGACTCTTTGCAAAATGCAAAGCCAGCTGGTTTTATACAAGGCTGTTCCACACAAGTTAGTTTCAAGAAAGCAGGCTTCTTAGAAGTAAACTTTCCCAGTGCAGACAAGCTCTCAGCTAAGAAATGGCACATGGCTAGAGGTTAGCAGAGTATGTTATTTGACTTCTGGCAGAACCTCAAAGTCTTTTCCCTCTCCTGTGGTCTCCAGTAAGAAGGAAGGTGGAAAAAGATCAAACTAAAAGCACTGGAAGACAGTATCCTACAGCAAAGCTGTGCAATGAAATGATTTCACAAATTTTCCAATACCAATACTTTGCCATGCCAAAGGCTACAAATGAAACAAGACAGATATTTCCGGGACTTCTGTATAACAAATTACCAGCTCCAAAGGCTGCTCTTTTAGCTTTCTGTACTTACGGAGCAGAAGGCATCTAGATTTAGTCTTGTAACTCCTTGGTGTACAGTTGAGCTAAAACTTACTTTTTTTTTTTTTTTTTTTTTAAATTCATATGAAAGAGCTTTGAACTCTTTCAAAGGCTAGCTCAATATATTATTTTTTTTAAACCTTTCACCAGGCTAATTTCCATCACTTCATCACCTCAGTCCTCCAACAAAGCAAATTTTATGGTTTTTTTAAATTTCTGTTCTCCCTGCATCTTCCATACTTGCAAAAAATGCGATAAACTAACACTGGTTTGGGGTTGGGGGGAAGCAGTAACATCACTAAACCACTTTAGACTAACAAACAAGTGTATTCTAAAACAAAATAAAAAACACCAAATGAGGTATAAACCTGAAAGTAAAGTGAAAAGTTTCAAACATCACCTTCAGAAGTGGATGGAAGGCAGGTCTCATTCACCAAAACATCAAAAATGGAAATACTACTTTTGAATACTCAAAAAAGTTAGTATTTTGAAGATGTAAAACAAAAAACCAAGGAAGGTGGAGGAAAGCGGGTTTTTTCTTCTGCTATTTTAATACATGTTACAAAGGAGAAAAAGCAACCAAGTCCTATTAACATGAGAAGCCTGCCTTCACAACAGACAAAAAATACCAGTTGAAAAAGTGAGTGTTTTATGATATTCAGTTTGGGGAATGTGAGCCATTATTTTATTCTCTAAAGCCAAATCGGGGGGGAGTGGAGGAGGGAGAACAGGGAATGTGCAACAGTTTCTTGAGCTATTCGACACCAATACATTCTGGCCCTGAAGAGGGGAAAAAACCCAAACACAAACCCAAACAAACAAAAACCCCCACCCAGTTCAGCAAACAGCTGAAGAACGATAATCTTTCCTCCAGATATATATACATGACAATTGAGTCTCATTTTTAAGAACTACTTATGCAATCCAAAATGTTGTAATTCAAGTTTCTCAGAGAAGTTTGTTCCATAGTAAAAAGGAAGTATGTAGTTGAAAGAACACCGGCAAGAAGTTTACAGAACTAGCACAGAAATGTGAATGAAGACTGATGTTCGGAAATAATTTCCCATTTCCCAAATTCACAAATCATTTTCCTGTTAACTTTTTTTACCCATTTAAGATTAATAGTGAGTGCCTCTAATACCTTCTGTCCAAACAATCACTGCACTACAGTATCAGTGACATGCTAAGTTACCTCTTTATGAAAAAGGCAGAAGAAACAGATGGAGATTCATTAATTTTTCTCTGGGGCACTCACTCTCTTTGCCTGACCAGAAAGAAGGGAAGAATGACTGTACGTGGACTGAGGGCCCAGCCAGCCACCACCCTCTCTGACAGTGACCAGCAGCAGATGCATACCAAGAAGTCTAACGACAGGGCACGAACGACGTGCTGGTTTTCCCGACAGGCTCTCCCAACATCCAGAAAACTGCACAGACAGACTTCCTGAGTTTCACAACTCAGTTGCCAAGCAACCTCCCAAAACTCCTTTAAAAAAAGAGAAAACAACAACAAAATCCCCAAAACCCACCGTTCATCACAGAATAGTTGTTCAGCTCCATACAGCCAAATATAAATGGTAAAGCTGCACATTGAATGCGGGAGACTAAAACTACCAGAAAATACCATCTATTTCAGTATCTTTGTTTGTTTGTTTGGGTTGTTTGTTGGGGGTTTGTTTTTGTCTGTTTTGTTTTTAAATCATACCACACTTAACACATTTATCTCAAGCAGAAAGTTAAGAGGCAAGCAAATTTTTTCAGTTTTATCATTTATGGTAGTCTTAAGTTCAAACCGTATTTGGAAGTAAATTTGGTCACCAAACATTTCATGGATATTTTACTTGCTTTTTTTAAGACTTAAAAAAAAAGAAAAAAAAGGAAAAAAAAGAAAACAGAAAGCACACCTTAGCTCAAAGTGTGCCTAAGGACATATGGCTGTACGGGCTCCGAGAGAATAATAAAGTGTATTAGAAATTTGCAAAAAGAGTTTCTGTCTGTAAAAAAAAACAATGCCTCCGCTTAGCATTGTAAACCTGTGTGCTCGTAATACAAAATCTTACTATCTCGGGAGAAAGACATTTAAAAAACCTTTATGTATAGCATTAACCACATAATTGATAATGCATGAGTATGAAAAGGAGGCTACAACAAACTCACAAAATGAAAACATGCTACTGACAGAGGGTTAATATTAGCACATACAGCTGTGGCTTTTTACAGGCAAATGAAAGAGAAAATACATCTCTTCAGGCAAATACCTTTACCATGTACCAGGATTTCTCAGAGACAGCCTGAAAACATTTCCTTTCTGGAGACAATAATAATAATAAAAAAAGAAGTCAGCACTAATATGACTGATGTATTAGAAACGCTAGTTCTGAAAAAATACTTTGAAAATGTACAATTTATTTAATATCTGTAAGGAGGCTGGCCCTTACATATTTGCTGCAGGAGAAAGAGTTTTGAATTATTTAGCACTAGTATCTTTCTACTGATTTTGGTCTCTGGCATTTGGGTTTTTTTCTTTATAACAGTATCAATGGATTTAATTTAATTAAGTAAACTACCATTCTCATTTAAAGACTTAAAAATGCTTATGCTGAGTCAAGTCAAAAGGTCCACCAAATCCACCATGATGTCTCCAACTGGGGCAGAGAGCAGATGCACAGGAAAGGGAAGCATAAGAACAGTGACACTTGCCAAAACCTCTCTCTCAACCTTCAAGGTTGATGAAGAATTTCTTGAGCCAACTGTGATATCTACATACTTAGTAACCTTACTGGGCTTTTCTTCCATGACTCTGGTCAATCATTTGTTAAAAATTCAGACAGGTTTAAAACCAACAGTATCTTGTATCATGGAGTTCCATAGCCAAACTAAAGTTACATGGAAACCTTCATTATTTTGTTCTTTTTAAATCTGCCACCTTGCACTGGAAGGGATGCTAATTACCCATCCCCTTTCCACGTGACTCATAGCATTAAATTTTTTTTTTCTGTGTCATCCCTCAGTTGTCCCTTTTCCAGGCTAAAAAAATCTCAGTTTCTTTAGTCATTCCCCATCTAGAAACTATTCTATATTTGCTGTCAGTCTTTTTACTGGTCTTCATTTCTAATGTATCGTCTTTGAGATTTACACAATATTCAAATATACAACACAGATTAATACAGAAACATAAGTGTGTTTTCTGGTTTTTCCTGCATTCTTTTTATGATATTTGCCCCCTCTCCTCTTGGGGTCCACCAAGAATCAGGGTGATTTTTTTCTCAAACAAAATATTTGCTTAGTCAACCACTCTTTCCCCAAGTAAAGTCCAGACTGCTTTATTCATGTGCATCATTTCACAATTATTTACACCAAGTTTTATCTGATGTATCTTCACTCTCACTCTCTCAGGAGACATTTCTGTAATTCTCAAAGATCAACTCTATCTTGATTACCCCTAACTCAGTTAACACTGGTAGAAGACGACTTCAACCCACTAGTCACCCCCCTTCTCCAGATCACTTATGATTTTGCTTTTGATGATCACAAAGCAAAACAGGTTTTATCACAGACCCCATGCTAGACTGCATTGGTGACCTCCTTCCACTGTGCAAAGCGTACTCTGGAATATTTTACCCAGTTACTTGTCTATGCAAGGACTTGTGCTCCCTGTCCATGCTGATTCCTTTAAAGTTTCTGGTGGGAATTTTCAAAAGCAATTGATGAGATCAAGTAGATTTCAAAAAAAGAAAAGAAAAGAAGAGTTTCTTGATTGCAGTAGGTAGGCCATCTGAAGATCCTTTTACAGAAACCTAAGGAAAATGTTTCCAAAACTATCTTGGATTGTTTGTGGGCAGCTAAATACTTTTGATAGTTTCAACAATTGCCATTAACATTTTTCTACTACTTTTTTGTAAAGTTCAAAGTCAGAGAAAATAGTAACATAAAAACTTTGTATATGTGGCATATTTTTCTTAGCCCAGAAGCAACATTCATCCTCAAAAAGGCTCCTTCTGTAGGCATGTTCATTCACACTTTTTTTTTGAATGACTGTACTATAAAATTTAGCTGAGAATCGACTACGAGAAGACTGAAAAACAGTAATGCACACAGGTAAAGTATACTTATGTTTTTTCATCCTTGCTTTTTGAAAAAACCCACAACAAACATCTCAATTAAAAAAAAAAGCAAGCCAATAAGGCATCTATATTTTATATGTCTCTAGCGAAATAAATCTGTTCACCTTATCAAAATAAAAAATAATTTAAAAAAAAACCCATCAGCCAAGCCCTCCATATGTTAGTAACCTATGTGTATAAACATAGATGCCTTGTGTTTTATCTTACCTTTTAGCCAACCACAGTTTGGTTATTATACAGGTAACGATGTCACCCAGTCCCTGCTGAAAGTCCGAGCTAATGAGCTGTTTTGATTCTAAGTACGACTGCAGCAAGTGAAAAACCTAAACAAATAAAAAAAAAATAAAAAAATTTGAAACTAGAGTTTGTAGCCACTGCTTTTCTTCCAAATAACTGTAAGATGAAAACAACCACCTGCAAAATTAATAACTATTACTCAAGGAAAAACATGTATTCATTTGGCGTAACATCAGGTGGAATCCTTAAATTGCCTATTCTTTCAAATTCACTCTTCACAGTAACTGAACAACAAAATATAGGAAGTACTGGAAGATGTTAACCTCCATGAAATGAGCATAGGACGGCCCTTGTCAACTCAAGCATCCTGCAACTTTCAACCTTTTTGTGGTGCCATCGGCTCACCAGTGCCAGCACAATTGTCCGTGAAGCATGCTGGCAGCTTGGCCCGCTAGATGGAGCGGGGCTGGTTGCATCACACAAGTACAACCAAGGAGACAGGGAAGGGTCTTTAAAATCCACACACTGAGCAAAAAGCTTTTCAGAGGCAGCAGAGTTATCATCTATAACCACTCTGAAGTGATGACAGAAAAGTATCTTTATTCCTGCTCCTGAGATCCTTCATTCAGGGTTCCGGTCAAACACGGTGGGCAGTTGGGTTTCACAGAGAAGGGAGATGCTCACACCTTTCCCTTCCAAGGACAGAGAAGACTGAGCTCCTGGCACTGGGGCTGAGCACCAACGGCACTATTTCCTCCAGAGCTTCACGTAAATGCCTAGCAGACACGTCCTAGCTACTATGAAGGACAGAATTCAAGATACCAAAACAGAAAGCATGACCTGTAGCTTTCTGGTGAGACCGTTAACAAGTAATTTCTGTCCTTAGAGACCTTCCTTTGCTATTTAAAAACAGTTTTTTCAAGTAGCATTGAATATATCGAAAAGTAATAAGAAAAAATTGAGTTAAAAAAAGATGTATGGTCCTCTAGATCATAAACATGAAAAGGAAATATTGGATGATATAGGAAAGCTGATACCAACTGCACAGTGGAGAGGGACTGTCCGAGCCCAGCCCCGGTAGTACCCATCCTCTCCCCATGTGGGAGAGGGTGCACGACACACACTTCTGACACAAGTGATGATGCCCATGCCATCCCACTTAGTTTTTACCTTTCCCATTCATATGCAAGTGAACAGACAACAGCCAGGCGAGTTAATTTCTAAGTGGAAAAACATGGAGATACACAGTGCAGTACTGAAGCCTAATGTGAAAGATGTTGCTCTGGTTAAGGAGTTTTGCAGGCATGTGCAATGTGGAAGCTGGAACAGGAGGAACAGGGTGCTGTCTCTCCGTCTGTCTTTAACTTGTCTTACAGCCTCCAAATTTGAAATTCTGCTTGCTGACACAGCTAAGTTACATTGATAGGAATGACAAGGTTTCTGTGCAAATTGAGAAAATACATCCCCCATTAGTTATTGAAACTGGTGATGTGAAGAATTTAGGAAGCTTTAGAAGTGTTATCAGACCATTTCTGAAAATACATACATGAGCGTTTTATATGGAAACACTCGTGTGAGAGCATTAGCACTTCATACTTGCAAAGTGACAATTTTATAACTAACAGACCAAGCTGGGGCCTTCACTTCACTCTGGGAAAAGAAAAACCTTTATATCCAGACTGTTACATCCCAGAGCTTGGTTTCCCGCATTCCAGCTGTCGCTTGCTCCTGGGGTTATATTTTTTTGTTTGTTTGCTTGTTTTGGAAACACAAGCACTGCCGCATAGCATTAACTTGACACAATTTCATCTGGGTTATTTTTTGTGAAATTATTCAAGTGGAAAAACAGCTGCAGTGGTTTCAAATAAGCACGGAAA
Source organism: Burhinus oedicnemus (assembly GCA_008921705.1). NCBI lineage: Eukaryota > Metazoa > Chordata > Aves > Charadriiformes > Burhinidae > Burhinus > Burhinus oedicnemus. Next base: position 2,906,433 of record VFFE01007199.1, on the reverse strand, counting down.
CAGAAGAGAAGAGATGTCAAGAGACTATCTAATCCATACAAACACTGAGGCAGGGTTTAAACATTTTCTGATGAAACAAATGCCTGACTGTCCTAATCCTGAAAACAGCCAAGAAAGCAGATTCCAAAATATTTGTATGCAAGTTCTTCTAGTGTTTCACCCTCAAAATCCAAGCTCTTGAGGTAAGGTGTTCCTCTCCACTCCCACCCTTGCCCTCACGGTAAACAACTGTTCTCTGGACGCCATTCAGTCAGTCCAGATTTTTTCCTAGTGAGGTACTCAACTAAGCACAGAGATCCCACTGGGGCCCCTTTGACAGCAACAATGAAATAAACTCTCATCTCCCTGTGTTAGCAGGTGCTCTGTAGGCAAAAGATATCCTGGAAAGAGAGCTGTCATCTTGTCTTTTCTTTTTAAATCTTCTGGAGTCCTCTGTACTGAACATCATTTTGTCAGCGGCAGACCATCTTTCTAAGATGTTTTTTCCAAGATAATTTTGAATTTTGACTTTTTCTACAAAGCGCTTTGCAAAAGTACAAGCTTGCAAACATTTCAGTGTCACCAGAAATCTCCACCTTGAATCCTTCTCTTTAGTCTGCTCTTGCCTGTGCAACTGTCTGCTTATTAAAATGGTTTATGTAAGTATCGACTCAAAATTAACCTTTTTCATGAAAGCCAATGCACAAAGTTGCCACTACTACTCATTTCTCTGTATTTTTTGTGGGTTGCCCTTAATCTCTGCTAAGTAATGAACACTATAGAAGAAAAGGGATGAAAAAGGAAAATAATGTATATGCAGAGGCTCTTCTTATTGCCTTTTATATCCTCTGCTAATTGAAAGTCATTTGGTGCCTTAACCTTTCTGATTTTAGTCTTCTGTGCTTGTGTTCATTTCCAGGAACGAGAAGGGATTTACCTCTAAGCAATAATATAAAATTTGTTCCACAATTATGAAGGGGCTATCATATTTTTTCCTAGAAGCTTAAATTAAGTTAATCTCTTCAGCTTTGAAAACAACTCCCAAAGTGTGTCCCTTCTAAATAGAAAGGAAACCTAAGTAGTTTGATAGCTCAGGCAAAAGGTCTTAAGAGGGAAAACTGTGCATATTAAGTAGGTCAAATTTGTGGATTTAAATTAGTCCAGGTAGGAAATTCAGTACTGAAAAGGCAATCAAATCCCCTCTGCAATTCAGTCTCTGTATGAACCATATCCTTTCAATACCATTCAGAAGGTAAAAATCGGAAGGCATGAGCCATATTTAAGCAGTAGTATTAGAAGGTGCAATTCACGGAAGAGTTTGATTCACTCTTGAAAAACATCGGCATTCATCAAAGCCAACATTCAACTACTACAGTTTACCCTGGTCTGACATTTGACATATTTTTGACTGATTTTCTCATTATTTCAGTGCAAGCCCTCTATTGTTTAGTCAGGTCCCTTCACCAGATTTTTAGACACCGAGAAAGCTTTCCGCGCAAAGGAATTATTTTTTTCAGCGTACAGTTTTAGTATGCCTAAACTAAATTTGAAATTGTAATGAATGTCCACGTGTTTTATTCAAAGCCTTGTTTTATGTAAGCTAAAACTGGAGGCAACTGAACAACCAATCTGTAAAAGTTAATCTCAGTAGTTCTTCACTTCCATCACGTGTGACACGTCATTGTTTGGCTTATATCAATATTGCTGCAGCTTCCATGATCTAAGACTACAAGGCAGGCAATGTTTGCATGGGGAGGTAGCAAGTTCTATGAGACTGTTTGATATAGATAATGATAGAGACAGGCCTTCTAGCACATGGCTGTCCTCAAGTCCAAAATACTACTTGATTTAAAATCCTCTGCTAAATTCCTCACTTACACATAAATGCAATGAGGTCATGGTGTTCCTTTTGTATATGGTATTGGGTTTTTATTACACTAAGGCGATATAGTAATCATTTTTTCTTTTTTAAAGGTAGTTTTACAAGAGATTTGCACTGTCTGTAGAGGAAGGTTTATGAAGTCTTTAAGTTTATCATGAACTAAATGCCAAGAAAGCAGCCTGAAAGCATCTTTGAGATGTTGGGAGTCCTTTTAATACGACTGAAGACACAACACCCAAGGTATTTTCCATAGTTCTGTGGATCCCTGCATTAAAGATGACAAGTTGCTGGATGCTCACAAACCTTTTCTTTCCCTGAGCAGGCTGTTTAGGATTCAGGCTAATACACCAGCAGGACTGTACAGACTGCTTGTCGATCTGGGCAAGAGTTGTTAAAACAGTGCAAGCCATGGGAAGTCCAGATACTTGGACACATAATGGGGAACAGTGTCCAGCAACTGACCATTCTGAGACCCTTTGTTCCATGAAGTTCTAACAACTCTGAACCAGCATGTCCTAACCTGCTGCAGGTAGAACCACCAACGTGGAAGGACTTCTTAGTGCAGAATATCACAGGAAAAAACCAAAACCAAAAGCACCAAGCCAGCTCAGGTGTGACACTATATCCTAATTAGCAAAACCCAAGGACCCAGCATGCCAATGAATGGAAGCCATGTTCTGCTCTCCAGCCATTCCCAGCTTCCAATGCCTTCCCTCCCTTCCTTGGCATTGTTGATGCTTCATCCTTGCTCTTCAGCTGTGGAAGCCTCAAGAAAAGGGGGAAAAAAAAACCAACAGAGAAGAGTGGGGAATGGAAGAGGCAAAAAAAAAAAGGGAACAGCCAGCTTGGTTCCCTGCTGGTCAATCAGCACATGCATCCTTCCGTCCCGTTCGCATCCATCCCCCACAAAACAGCATGCTTTCAGATGCAACACTGAGAGCCGCCTATGTCTCCTTGTCGTAACGTGAGAAAGTTGAGCATTTTCTTTGTACCCAAGCAGACCTTAAGACATAATATCTGCTATTTTCCAAGCGTTCATTTTGGATGATCAAGTGAAAAAAAAAAAAAAAGCACATTATTTTTTGAAAAAATAAATACTTAAATGATTAGACATCAGCAAAGTCAAAGATATAAATCATGAGGAGCAAGAAGAGATATTTTTCTTCCCCACACCAACTTTGATATGATATAAAGCAGATAATTATCTTTAGAAGCTCTCATATCAGCCCAAAGTGCTGTATTCAAGCTGTGAAATACATTATTAGAATAATAAAGCAATGCAATGGTGGATGAAAAACCGTATAGAACACAAAATTCAGCATTTTTTTGATGCCAAGAGTTCTCCTGCATACATACAGGGACACTGCAAATATAACACAACCTTTTAATAGCCACAAAGTTGATCTATTTTGTCACACTTTCTGCCCAGCAAATTAAAATTAACATTTTGTAGCATTAGCATTAATTTTATAGGAGGAACAAAGGTTTCTGAAATTTACAATAAACTTTTAACTTCAGACATGAAATAATGATTAGGTGAATACTTGGTGTGCATGCACATATGGTCGTATTTAAAAGAGAACACAGCCTTCAACGTGTTGCTGCACAAAGTGCCTTTTTTAAACAATCAGATTTTCCAAAAAACACGCTGAAGGTTATATAATTGCACACTCCTCAGTGAAGTAGCTAAGTTAAACTTCTCTCCCCTTAAGCTGACCTGAAGCAATAAAAACTTCTGCATGCATGCCCTCAGCTATGTTTGGATGAAATTAAGTATACAGTACAAATATTCACATTCCTAAGTGCAAGACTGAAACAATGCTCCCAGTGTTCATTTCAGTGCTTCTTGAAGAAAAAAAAAAAAGCAGACTCACATCACCCTAACTGTACATTCTCAGCATAAGTCATTTAACTCCCTAAGAGAAACAGAAAGAATACAGAGGTTTCACCAGCTGAAAGAGAACATTGTGTAAATACTAAGCTTGGAAAAATACGCCACTCACCAAGCTATGGAGGCTGAAGCAACAAGGAAAGCCAAAAAAGGGTGTATGCAAAATGGCAGCAGTAAGAAGATTACTCCACTAAGCTAAATGTGGTTTTCGGAATTGTTCCATCAAAAGCTTTTGGCTGAGTATTAACAGGCTAGTGAGAAAACCTCAAACATGATTTTTCTTTTCTTCTCTCATTTAAAGGCAGATAAAATTTTTTCTTCTTCTGTGAGAAATTCAACTGCCAAGTTATCTCTGTATTCTGAAAGTGAGGCTCAATTTTTCTTTTTTTTTTTTTTTTTTACTATGACCATGTAGATAAAAACTGGCAAGCTGCTGTGACAGGTGAAGGCATTTTTATTAGGATGATAAAAAGTTCAAAGTTACAATAATTATCTCTAGGGAAAAACAAGCCCTAAAAATCCCTTTTTTCTTAGAGATGAAAAGTGCCAGTGTGATAATTAAAATGGGATTAAAAACCTCAACTACCTCCCCCCAGTTTTCCAAGAAGCTATCTATACAAAAATAGATGGGAGAGTTTGTGGAGATATTTGTGGAAAATAAATGTAATATTTTATCACCAGCAAGTATGGTACAAAGACAGTCCCTTCAGTTCATGCTACTCTGGCAAACAAAAGCAGCTATACAAGTTGCAGGGTAATAGTTTAAAATTAGTACGGAACCCCAGTGCACAAACGCGTTGCACCAGACAGCGCTGGTGGCCCCCTGCGCCCTGCGTTCTCACAGCATATGATTCATCCTCCGCCACACTTGAGGTTCTGAGGTATTTAATGATGAGAAAAACAGAGAGAAGAAGGTGTTGGGGGCGGGGACAGAGTAAATATTCTGAATTTATTTCCACACTTAAATTACAATATATTGAAGAGGAATTTCAAATATTTACAATTCTCTTACCATCCCCAAACAAATGTGTGAGAAAAGCCATCATTTATTACATTGTTCTCATAGTCCTGGGTCATTTATATATAGCAGATTATTATAGACATCACCCTTTGTTCTTACCGCTTCCTTTCTTTGAAGTCTTTAATTTCATGATGGTAGTTTCACAACTGACAGATCAGATTATTATTTCTGCCAAATATAAATTATATGATTACTATACACAAATATTGCTTCCTCAAATGTGTTTCTGTATGAATTAATAAACCGAGCCTGAAGTTGAAATATTTCCCTTCGCAAATATTTTTCTGAAAACTGTATAAAAGTTTTTTCTTCCTTTAAAGCAACAGCTGCTTCACAATTCAATTTTTCCATAATTTCAGCTTTGTTTTGTCAGCACATTTCATCATTTAATTACATCATTTTGTGTTATTATTCATGAGAAAGTAGGGCGTTTAAATCCTTCTTCCAAATATATCCATCAAATTTCATAAAGCCAGGTTTATGAAAGAATCAAGTTGTTTTAATTGAAATACAGGCAAGCATGTTTTGATTGAATTAACAAGTTGTAAAATAAGGTATGAAAGCATCTAAAGTTATGAATAAAAATACAATACTAGTTAACTCCATATAACTGAGCAAGAATAACACAGCTGTTTAATAATATGAAAATTATGAATGTGCTATAACTAATCAAAGGTACAAAATGCTGAAATACAGCGAAGTAGCTTTCTTCTCAGTGACACATATATACCACAAAACATTCATTACTACAAACGTGCTCTTCGAATTGAAGATAAACTCCTGCTTCCGTCTAAAACAAGCTAAGAAAAGTGAAATTTCATAGATCAAAGTTCTTGAAATACCATTTGCAATACCATTTTGATTAGGTTTTTCTTCAGGTTTTTCTTCCTATTTTAGTCAGGGTGAAATTGAATTCCAGCTTAAAATTTGCGTATGCAACTCAAATTCTGCATTAGGAGAAAACAAAACAATGATAAGTTTGCTGCCAAATAACATCGTATTCATTAGTGTTATTTACTTGAAAGTCCTGGCTGAATTTTTTCTTAAAAGTACACGGTTTGCCTCTTCACCCAGAAACCTGATACCAAGTCTGACTTTATAATTATTAGGACTTTTTTACCATTAGGATTTAAGATACTTTTTAAGCTACTATTTATCTTACAACTAAGGTACGTGTGCTGGGCAGAGAAGCTCAACCAAAAGACCTATGGACAGATTGGCTGATGAGAAAACAGAAAACGCCCATAAGTAGAGGGTGCTAAGAAAAGGCAAAGCTGACGGATGAGTAAGGGTCTCAACACAAATCCTCCTTACCAGCCAGCCTGACCAGAGATGAAAGAGGCTGCTGTGGAGATGGTGGCATTTCTACTCTCTGCAAATGTACCTATTATCTTCCCAGCAGCATGTAACCAAAACCTGAAAGACTAGAGAAATGAGCAGACCAGACTGTATGTTGCAAGCGGTTAAAAATTGTGCTCAGCCTGCAGTTCTGATCAGAACAAACAGTAGGACGGATACAATGAAGTCTTCTCTTTCAAGTCTATACCCGGCCATCATAAAAACGCACCCATCACTGTCTTAATCCAGCTACCGCAAAGGATATAAAGCTTCCGTCCTCCTTTAAACAGCTTCCTTCCTTTTACTTTTTTTTGGGGGTGGCAGTAAAACAATTTGAAATGATTCTTTCCCAGACTACGTCCTCGTAACACAGTTATCCTGCACATGTCCACATGAAGGAGACAAAAAGCAAATAAAAGACCAAGGTACACACCCTTGTTTACTGAGGGATATTTACAATTACGAAGACTATTAAAGGATACAGCTAGTGCACTGACACTAAGAAGCTGACATGCAAGAGACACAGTCAGTACGAACATGTTACAAAAAGTGCTCAGAAGTACACTGCTACTTGACCCCGTAGCTTTGCTGGTTTCAGCAGAGGTGATCTTCTGTCTCAGGAATGTCTGCATTAACACACAAGCTGAGAAAATAATCAGAACTAAGCTACATCGATTTGATGCTTTTATTTCCTAAATTCACACTATAGCACAAAGTGAAGTAAAACTTGCGGCTTCAGAATATAGTTTTCTTCTCTCACCTTATGATTTTACACTTAAAGAAGAGAAAATACATATACAGGTCTCTCAAAAGAAAAACATTCAGTATTTTTAAAGTCTAAGGAATAATTTGCTACATTAAATGTCCAAGTGCAGGTAGCTATAGCCATGAAAAAAAAAAAAAAAGTGGTGCTTTTCAGGGTCATATTACATCTTCCAAAAGCTCTTCCCCATTCATACATCAAGTGAGTACTAACCTGTTGCTGTACGTGCCTCTGTGTATGAGGATCAACTTCCCCTTCCATTGCTGCATATTTACAAGCATATTGTCAATTTTAATGGCTGCATTCACACCTGAGGAACTCAATAATGCCACTTGCACTCTTTGTTTTGAACTCTAAGCCAAAATTATAAAGCCTGCTGAACTTTGTGTTAGACTGCTCATTCTTCCATGGCAGGGACTGCTGCACCTCTGTTCGAGTGCAAATAATAGGGAAAATGTCTCTCCCTTAAAGGTATTTCTTACACAATTAGTTGCTGGTAACAACGGGGACATTAGGGGCTACAGCTCTACAGATATACCAGACACCACCCATGTTGGTGCCTAGACCCTGAACTCAAATGCCATACCCCTCATATCCCCTTACACAGCTGAATGCAGGTAGAACTCACAGGAATTTTCCTCTGTCAAAACTATACCTACAAAAAAGGAATGTGCAACTGAAACATGCAATAGAAGTAACTATGTCTAGACAACGTAGCTAATGTGTGGGCTTCTAGATAAGTCAAACTGAATTCCAAGCGTAAACACTAATAATGAGTAGTTCAGCTTTACAAAGGCAGTCTGGAGGACAACAGCACAAAGGAAGGTGCATGTAATGCAGACTCCTTCTTTTTTAATTAGAGGAACATCTACAAAGTAATTAATGTAAGAGGATCCCACCGAGCTGTACCATGACAGGGAAAAGACAACCTTCAGCCAAACAGCCCTCCTATATTTTTAGTCTCACTGTACTACAAGGCAGTAGTATTCAGCACAGGAGGATGTGGATACAGCCACTTTCCAACAGGAAGATCATCCAAGAGAGGAGAGAAGTGGCTTCCCAAAATACACATCATCCTTTTACTTCTTTTCTATGAATGATGAAGAAATAAAGCTTTTACTTATGTAATGGCGTATTGCTTCTCAATTTTTGTAGTCTCTCCTACCCCCCTCCCCCCCCCATATTCCAAAAGGATTATTATAGAAGAAAGTCTTGCAGACAAGGAAACAGCGTAATTACGTGATTTAATTAAAATATATAGGGGATGCATCCCAGAGACAGACTTAACTCAGATCCTTTAAGTTCCAGTTCACAGATAGTAGCATATACACGAGAATTTATGTGGGGAGGAAAAAATGACTAAATTATGCTTTAAGTATACTTTTTTGAAAGCACTTTGCTCTCCAGAGAAAACACTGGGAAGAATACATACATGCCCGTAAGATGTAGACTGTATGACCAAAAACGCACAGAAAATATAGACAGCATTTCCTCAGTGTTCATCAGTTTTGGACCACTGATCTTCCGGAATTTTTCTACTGGTATCATATATTTTGAAACTATGAAGTTCATAGAAACACAGATAACTTATGATGAAACTTAAACTACAGCAAATACATGAATCATGCTACTGCTGAAAGTCAGCAGATTTTTGCCTTACGCATATGGACAAGCTATTTATAAATTTTTACCTCCCATCAGGCTCAGCATGATGTCAGCTTACAATAACAAGTTAATGTTAATGTTTTCCAGTAATTTTCACAGTGCCATTTAACTGCAAGTGCCCTAGCCAAGGTAAACTTAAGGGCAAGGAAAAGGCTAACTGCATAATCAGAGAACAACATTAATGAATTTTGCATCTCTGCTTTGAACACTTAGAATTCTACCTGCAATATATTTCTCTTTTGTTCCCAAAGTTTAATTTTGCCAGCCAGCTGATTACATCTCCCCAAAACAGCTCAAATATTCCTTCTGATTTTAATTAGCCACAAAGCTTCATCGTCTTGCGGATTTTTTTTCCCCCCAGACAAACAAGCATCCTACGCTATCACAGAAAGTGCCAAACTCAAAGCTATCAAATGTTTCCTGAACTCTAGTAAGCTCACGCACTTTGTTTTACAATTGGCAGCATCATGGCAGACAAACACTGTCTCTGCGAATTCACCAGTAACAGACAAGTTCCAAAGAAAAATGGTGAAATTTGCTGGAGCTGTTCTCTTCAGAGGCATTAGAAGCTGTTCAGGAAAATCTGTTCTTTATTATTATTTTTTCCCCTTCCCTCTTCCACTCGCATGCAATTGGTAAATGTGTTTTTGACAAAATGGAATGTCAACAGCAAGAGTTTTTTTGGCAGAAAGGTTTTTTTGAAAAGCAAGTTCTTCCAATGCATGTCCTGACTCAAGACCACCTTCTCTAGCATTTGCACACGCCTGCCTTTGATTTTATCATCCCAGAGGGGTACAGCTGTCTCACTGTCTCTAAAAACAGTTCCAAGAACAGTTTTATTAAACTTAACTCTCCACTCGCTTCTGATATTGAACTGCATAGAGGCTGCCTTCTGAACACAGCAGTACCAATGGCAGAGGTTACCATGCCCACCACTTGTTCAGCACTGCATCCTACTGAAGTTTGACAACTTCAAACCTTCTAGCCAGGCTTCTTCTAATGAAAGCAAACTCTCCACTCCCTTCAGTCACATGAGTTAAGTTAGCAGAGGCCTATTATTTAAATTGAGCAAATCTTACTCCTTTTTACTGAAATGGCTCAGGGAGGACCACCAGCTGATCTGTGCCAGCTGCGACACCCAGCAGAGGGCCAGTGATGATCAGCTGGATGTTGACTGCTGTGCACAAGCTGTTTGCAGAACACAGGCCTACAGAAATCCTCTGGCATTAAAGCCTCAGAACTGGCAATGAGAGCAATGACTAGGCAATGCACTCGCTTGGCTACATGCCACATTTGCTCAAGGTAGCCGAAGTCTATTCTGCATCAGTGATGCAAGGAACTATCAGGATACTTCATAACCTTTTTCTTGCAAATAAACACCAAACACAAGATGGTCAGAGTATCCCAATAGGTTCTTCAGTGTCCTTCCCCCTCACAATCAGTACCAGTTTGGTCTTGCCTGTGTTCATCTCCATCCATCACTCCACAGCCAGTGTCCTGTCACTTTTGTATTTTACCAGTGGCTGCAACTGCAACAGCACCCACTGAAATCAATAGTTTCTTTAGTTAACAGATTAAACACTTTCTGTTTACTCCCTTTAGATAAACTAAACTGGAATGCAGGAAGAGCCTGAAGTTTCAGGTCACTTCACAGTCTGAATTTGACAGAATAGAAACGAGTGGAAACCACCGCTACTCTCATATGGTCCTGTTACTTTGGTCATAACCTCTGATAAACCATAAATAAAGCTGCAAAAAGGTGTCACACAGAATGGCTCCTCATCACATAGATCTTACATGTATCGCCTTTATCACAGTGTTGCTATCTTCTAGAGCCCTAGAGGTGTCTGTGCCATGCCCCGTCCTAAATCCTGATCACAAAGTATCCATGATCTTAGTCATCAACAGATTTCACTGGGGACCGATGGTTTATGTTGAAAGATCATCACTAACACAGCATTTTTTTTTTTTGGGGGGGAAGCAGTAAAATTTACTACAGAAATAAAACTACATTAAAGCACATAACAGTATGAAGTATGATTGCTTCAAATAAACTTAAACCCTAAAAATTCAGTTTGGCAAAAAGGACAACAAAATGAATTGGCAAGATGATGTTGTCAGAAGTTACTGAATCCATTGAGGTAGCTTAGGAGCTTACTTAAATTCCATGAGTTGACTGCACTTGGAAAAACAAGAAAACAGTATTAGAAACCAAGTTCCCTTCCCCCTCGCTCCAAACACTGTTAAGCCTTTTCTGTGCACTTCATCACTCACCTTGGCCTTACAATTCATTAAAAATTATCAACCAGCTGCAACAGGGGAGTCCACCTATTTATTTATTTACTTAATGTTAAGAAGGATGAGTGCTCTCCTAGTAAGGTACAGATAACAAGAGTAAAAGCTTTTTGTTAAACAGGTTAAAAGATCAAAATAAAATACTCATTGATGACACAATGGGTTTCACTACAAAAATCTGTGAAGAGATCCCCTACACATAGCATTGTGTACAACACAGTAACAATACCGAGTATGAATGTTTTGTATTACAAACCTTGAAAGAAAAGAAAAATTTCCTCAAATTTACCACCTCATTCTCCATTTTAGTCACTGTACAAACTGGACAAATATCCTATCTGCCACCCAAAAGAACCCATTTTTCCTTTTTTCCCAGGAAAACCAGGCTAAGCAAAGAAAAAGATACAAATCAAGCTTCTCTAGGAATTTAGTTATGAGTATGTGACAAACACCTCCTGCTCATGACATGACACCAAAAGTAAATGGCATTGTCCCTCATCCAGCGACACCTCTGAAGTGTTTTATGCTTGTATAATTGCAACACTGCAATTGTTCTAAGGATTTTCATGGCTAATCACGGTACTGTAATTCTATTCAACCAAGTTGTTTCTATAAAACCCTAGGGATCACCTATGTAGATAAAGCCACGATAAGCCCCATTCATGTACTGCCTGAATGAAAAAAATACATATGACTGACTCCCAACTTCTAAGCCTTTCTTCCTGTTGTCCTATGTAATCTTTATAAATATCACTGAAATAAAACTGAAAAGATAGCACTCAGATGGAACATAAATTCCTCTGAAAGGAAAAGGCTCATGGAAAAACATCAGCAAAACTGAACTAGTCAAACAGCTGATGGAGAAAGTGTCAAAGGCTGCGATGGTTATGAACGCCTCTCTTTCTGAGGAAATCTGACTGTTAGTATCAAAGCCTACCACACTCAGAGTAAAAAACCCAAGAAGTCACTGCAGTAATAATCTGAGAGCTGGACATAATAAATTTAACAACATCTGCAACTTGACTTAGGAAATATTTAGGATGAGATCATTTATTTGGACCATGTGATCATGGAAGTTCACAAATTAAAGTTCACATGAAATGAACTTCTTGTTCAACTGTTCGCAAATTACATCATTATACAATATTGAAAATAGCTTTAAATGTCATTAAAACTATTAATTCTTACGTCAGATTACATTAAAATGACAATGCTGTATATTCAATGTATCTGTCTGAAAGGTCTTTAACTTAAAAATAACTTTTTACCTGTCTAGGAGTGCAATATGGATTTTCAGAAAAATGAAAAATGAAGAACATGAAACAACACTCTAACGTTTACATTACTTTGTAGTTCTTTAATACTGTGTATCTACTGCTGTTACCAACAGTTTATATTTTTTTTAGGGAAAACAGTATTATGCTTTTATTGCTAAAGGCAATATGAGGTTACACAGATAGCTTTTTTTTCCCTTCCCAATGACCACTGAGTGCCAAGAAGCCATATTTTATATATTTTAAAACTAGTTAAACTTAAAATGCTCATTTTGGCTTTTATAACCTCTTTCTTTTACTTCCGACAACAGAAGATGCCTGATGCTGTAATATAATTTTAAAATGTCTCTCAGAGTACAATAACCCAAGAGGAATAATTACAGTCATAAGAATATTACCTCATCAGTTCCTAGTATCTACAGAATCTACTTTAGTTTGATTAATTTTGGAATAATTTCTTACAATATGATAATTCAGAAGTACAAATGATTGACTCAAAACAGCAAACAAAAAAAAAGGCATTTCTACTGCTGGAAGCATGTGATGCACTTCATTCTTTTTAAGGTCACTTTTAATACAACACTAACTAGTACCACCACAGAGGTTTGAAATCCTGCCTGCTCAACAAGTCTCGTATGAGAGAGTAGTACCCAAAGGGGATTACACCAAGGCCTGTCGTTTTGAAATACTTCAGGACTATCCATGGGCTGCAGATTTATGCCACAACACAGCATACACACAGGCAGCATCCGTTTTTTTGTTAGATGTCACATCAGGAAATAACAACTATTTGGCAACAAGATGTATATGTGAAGTCTTTTAGAGTGTTACTATGTCCACCTCTACTTCTTCCTTAGGCTTTTTTGGAAGTGGGTAGTATTCACTAGATGGGACAACAGCAGCATCACCGTGGCACACATGTATTTCCATGATGGTATTAATTACTTTTGTATTAACATAATAACCTAAAAAGTATGAACTATGTAATGTGTTTCATACAAGATACTGACAGCATGATTTAAAATTTCTTATTTGTCTTGACTCCATTCCAAAGAGCAAAGGCTCTAGCTGGTATGTCTTGTGGCACAAAATGACTCAACAGGTAAAAAAAATAGAATGAAAAGAAACAAGTCAAACACTCCCTCAAGAACAGCTCCACTTGTATTTTCTTGGGGAAAAAAGTGATTATCATCTCTACCATTTCCTGTTTAATTGCCAGCGGGGTCTGTTTCACCAAAGAAACAAGACAGTCAGAAAAACAGAGAGGAATAAATGAAAGATTTCTCGCAATTGACGAACATGAGATAAATAGTAATAGGCATTTTGTTTGCTACAAAAGTGTTCTGTGGGGAAGAAGAGAAGCTTTAAGATGGCTTTTCCTACCTTAAACTACTTTTTCCTAGAAGAATAGCAACTTAATATCATAAAGCTAAACAAGTGCATGCATTTGGAAAGTGGAAAGGAAGAAAAAGTGCTAAGAAACTTCAACTACACTGAAGTAAAACTCAGTATGAACTATAAATGCTCAGCATCTTTCATCTAGGTCATACATATTTAAGTGCTGGATTCCTAAGTGATTTCTTCTAGTAAAACAGAAGTTTTAATTTTATTGTTGGTGCATTTGCACCGAAAGAGGACAAATCTTGACTTCCAAGGTTTAAAGTTTTCCCAACACCCACTTCTGACACATCTATGGAAATACCTGTGTATATTTGAGAAAAAAAAATTAATAACCATTGCTTATTTTCCACAATAAAAATGGGCCAGAATGAACTACTACAATCTGGAGACGTCTCCTGCCAAACCCAGACTAAGACATTCATTGTCGTGAAGATGTACTGAATCTGAAGTGTACACTTTTGAATAAAAGTCAATATGCAGATACATTTGACATGCACTTCTGCCAGCATGGTAACAACCCTACTGCAATAAGCAACAGTATACCAGGACAGCAGCTACTCTTCAAGAGGATGTGGTCCAGAACAGAGATAAGGAGGAGTAAGCACCTGAATCAAGAGCGGGCAGGATGGAGTTTATAGTGCGGGTGCCAGGGAAAACAGGGAGAGAGAACGGAGGTGCAAACCTGAGAAGGAATGAGGGAGGAACAGAAGCACCTGCTGCTTGTCATGCCTTCAGAAGCCTCATTCATTGCTTGCTTGAAGCTGTGTGGGAGGTTTCCACACTCCCAAACATCAAGATGACTCTGATGATCCAGAGACAACTGTCACTTTTTATGAAGGAAGGAGCAGAGAAAAGGACGGACCTTGACAGGTGATAAATTTAGAAGCATCCCTATCACCCTCTCGGCAAGCCCGTTGCCCTCTTCTGCTGTTACACCACACCTAGGCTGTTTCCAGGACCTGATGAAGGCTCTGCAGGGTACTTCAAGTCTAAGAGCTGCCTGCAGCTCCACTGGAAGCCACATTTTTGATACTCCAACTCAGAATCCACGTTATTCGTTGAGGGTTTTAGCAACAATATCCCAGAACTGGGAGTATGTTGTACTAGACAGTGGAAAACAAATTTTCTCTCAATAGAGCATTGCTCCCCACATAGCCCCTTACCTAAAAGCAAAACATATAGACAGACCCTTATAGTAAGGCACCTCTTGAAAAACCCCCTCCAAGTATAACACAGCTGCTTCTTCTTAGTCCTGCCCCCACATAAACTTTCTGTCCTGTGCAGTTTCTTTATGTCAGTCAAATTTCTGTACAATCCTTCCTCAGCCTGGATAACCATTTCCCATTCTCTTCTGGCCCATGAATAAACAGCATCAGAGGAACACATTTCCGGAGTATGCCATCAGCTCAGATAGAGTCATTTACAGCCCGAGTAAAAAAAAAAACCAGCCATGTGAAAACTGTTCTTAGAAAATTTTAGCAATAACTACTTCAGAAATGCAGATATTCTAAAATAATTAAATTAATAAAACTAAGAAAAACAACAGTGGTAAAAAAGACTACTGCAAGAAATGACTGTGACATATAAACAGAAAAAAGAAAGTAAAGCAAGTAACATGCTTTAAACTTGGCTGAAGAAGGGAAAAAGCACACTACATTAATACAAAAAATTCTAATTTGACTCATGAACACTTTGAAATTTATTTTCACACCTTGGAAGTGTCTTATTCTTGTTTTGTGTTGACTTTGTTTCATTTTCTTAGATTTCCAGGTTTTTCCTCCTCTCCTCCTTTCACTTTTTTGTTCCACTATTTGAGATTCTTGCATCCTGGCCTTCAGTATAGGTAAGTCTTTACCGAGTAGTTATCCACTTAAAACCACTCGTCCCTCTCCATTCACTTCTCCCATTCAGCATTCTTTTAAATGCCAGTTTTTCCAGCTTTCTCCTCCTTTCATGGAGGGTATTCTTCTGCTTTGTAAACAGGCAGAGAAAGCTTCCAAAGACCAAATAAAACACCTTCCCACGTCTCTCACTATAGCCTGAGCTTCTGAAAATGCAGAGCACAGTAAAAAGCCCTCACTGTTCATAAATATTTTTTGTACATCCTCAAGCAGTCAGAACTTATCGTGGATGGGTATTCTTAAATGTATATCCAGGATTATCTTTTTTTTGGCTATGAAAGTTTTAAAGACATGGTTTCTAGATCAAAAGGAAGGAAAAAAAACCCCAACTATGCAGGTGGGACCAAAAGCATGTTTTTGGAGATGAAAAATGAACTCTGTGGAGTACTAAATTAATCCACTGCACCACCTAGGAGAATATTATATCTTCAGTACACTTTACAAGTTTCAACTTTTCCCTTCCCAACTGTAAAAACATCCTCTGCCTGTGACAGAGTGATAGGATTGCTTTCCTGACTAATCATGAGGGATACTTAAAGATTCGTAATACAAAACAGGTGCAAGAAATATGCATAGAATTGAACGCTTAAAAAAATTTAGACTTCACAAGAGCTCAGTTGCTGTTCTGGGAGGTCTAAATCAAGCTAGCCAGCCAGCGCCTAAAACAGTTCAACTCTCTCCAGGAAGTTTTAAGTAGTAAAAAATACAACAGTGTGCAAACAGTATTTGTTTCTAACATCTCCATCATCTAAAGAAAATAGTCTACCCATTATGAAAAGTGTACCTATAGGAGGATTTCTCTTTCCTTAGTTTAATCCTAACACCTAATAAAAGTTGTTCTATACAACCATATTCGCATACAGTGTTTTCAATCACTGCACATTTATCCAAGACACAACTAGAGAAGGTAGCTGAACACCAGTTTAAACATCAGTTTAACGGCTGTAACTGAACACCATGCAGGACACCTCAAATGGCCGCACACACAGCCACCCAGCAATCTCTGCTAGCAACGTGGGTTGCAGGAGCTTTTATTCATTCAGAAGTGGTACTAGCTCTGCTGGATCAGGGAGGCCAAAACAACACAGCAACTGCTTGCCATACCCATAATAATAAGCATTAAAATCTAGGGCAGGGGAGAGAGGGAGGCAGTGCATCCATCAGGTCATCCATTCCACTTTACAGAGGAGGCAACTGTCACACTATCCCCGGCACAACCTTGAGTAGTCCTTACTATAGTTACGTCTCAATCAAAAACAGCAGCAGCCTTGTTTTCACTAATTGATTAATATTGCTTATTCTGTACTGAAACCACACCTTTTTTAAACTTTAAAGATGTGAACACAAGGTTTACAATAATGGTATCTCTGCGTATCCTTAGTTGCTGTAGGAAGGAACTCAATAACGATGCAGAATCTGAATGAAAAGACCTGATGGAGTTTTAAGAGCTGTCTAAATCTATGCCCTTTTGAAAACTAGTGACATGTCTTAGGAAGTCACAGACACAATATTTGGGAGCATTACTAATTACAGTTACAGCAACTTCCAAGCAATGTCCAACTAGCAGATCTGCCCAGCCAATTAGCACTACCACACGAGTTTTTTTACAAAAAAAGTAGTTGCACAAAAACCTCTGGCAAAATCTCATCAATGATTTTCTTTCAGAGACTGCCTCCTCCCATTCTTGGAACTTAGTTGCATTCATAAATATAAATCTTGTTCTCAAATGCTTACTGCCTCCTTATATCAGTGTACCCCTATGTAACAGTTAATAATAATTTACAACATGAAGAAATGAGACAACTGTTCTGTTATTGCCAGCTACATATAAATGAGTATGTTTTCAACCTGACATAATTATTTCTTTTCTCTTTGTACTAATCTTAAAAGTAAGGCTTATCTTGAGCACTAAGAACTGAGCTTAGAAAAGAAACAGCTGGAAGGAAGTTTCACTGGAAAACATTTAATTATAGCAGGTTTATTTCTTTGATCTGTAGATAATGTAACATTTGTTTACTATATTAAGTTTTTATAAGCCAATGTTGAACTGCTACACTTCAAACTTTACTGCCAAACCAAATAAAATGTAATTCACCATAGTCAATGTTTCTGTGCTACTGAATAAAGCCAAATAAACAATATGCTACTTCCCCATTCATTCCCTCAGACCCTTGAGATCCTTTACCTTCAAAACAAAACAGGAAAAAAAAAAATATGGTCACTGACACCCCTGCTGGTAATTCACATTAAGGATTTTTAGGTCAAGCTAACAAGCAATGTACCTCTCTCTTTCACTCAGCCACAAGGACCAACATCCAAGAATGACCTTCAAAATATATTTACCTAATTTGTCTCTTGTTGTCATATTCTCACCCTAGCCACTGGAGTCTGTGGGTTTTTATTACCTATTCAGTCCTGTAATAAAGAGGGTCCTGTGATTGCTTGCTAGCTCTTCTTCATGCATCATTCTTCTCTGCTTTATTTTCAAATGCTTATATTTATTTAAATTGTCTTCATTCCTCTGAGTGTCGAAGTATTAAACTCATAGAACACAAGACTGATCGTAATCTCAAATACCTGAAGCTTGAGCTTCCCTTGTAGCAACTGAAGCTAAAATCCTCCTCCTCTCAAAGGAAGGAAAAAGACATCCACATTCATTAGGCAGGCTCTACTTTCATCAACCACAATCTGTCTTAATACATCTCTTCCAGATAATTAAACTACCTAACATACTGATATTTTCACCATCAACTGCTTCTTTTCATCAGTACAACTATGTACTTAATTTTTATATTCAACAAAGTCACGTCCACATATCTCTGGCTCAAGAGTACTCTAAGCTAAGACAGTACATGCAGATGTTTCTCCAGCTGCTTGGTCTGTCACTCTTTTTCCCAGGCTTGTGCTATTGGTCCTTGCTGAAAGCAGCACACTGACTCAGACAAATCTTTGCATGACCCAGTACGGCTATTCTCAGGTTATGTTCTTGTCCTGGTATTCTTGCTGCTTTAATGAAGTCTCCAACCATCCTTTAAATCATTTCTTCCATCTTTAAATCACCTCTTCCAGCCCTCCATTAACATTTAAAACATCAGCATATTCAAAAAGTTGATACAGATAATTTGAAGTTCTACCATCGCACAAATCTTGCTGTATCCAATAAACTCCCCAAAGAAAAAACAGAAACAGTAAATCACTTTCATAAAAGCCCTGTACAGATGGCAGAAAAACCTGCCATTGAACCATGCAGGTTTTTTAATCATATTATTATTTAATACAAGGATTCTAGATTCTTTAATTGTAAAGTATTTTCAGAAAGATGAGTCTAATTCCATAGGATGCTGCCATTCCCTGAAAAATAGTAACTGCTAATTTCTTGTCCCACTGAAGTCAGTGGGAAATTTAATCTTTAAAATTAATGTTAATTAATGTAAAGAGTTATGAAGCCCTCTATCTCCTATTAAGTCTAATTTTCGTCACATGCAACTAAGTTGATGTGATTCATTCTGTTCTTTAGATTTGAGATGGAACAGCACTGCTGGTTTCAAAAGCAGAACAAAAAAAAGGTTCAAAAACTCAAAACAAGATTCCTTGCACAGGACTTTGCATTAATATGCCAAACAGAACCATCTGAACTAGTGAACATAAAAAACCCCAACAAACGAACCACCCCCCCCAAAACCCAAACCCACTTCTTTGAACAAGCCTACTGCTATAATACCAATTTAGCGAATTGAAACATAATTTTGTGGGAAAATACAAAGTGTGAAGAAAATTTTAATATTAAGAGTAACAATTTGTGAAGAGTAACTGACTGCTGATTGATGACACTCTAAACAACATTAAGTAAGTGAATTTCCATCTTTACCTTCATTAAGTTTTAACCCTGCATAAAAGCATAACAATTTGTGTTTCACCTGTCTCTTGCCAGTTATACTTTTTATTTCTTCAAGAACAGATCATGTGCACCCCCTGGACAGAAGGAGATACTGTTCTTTCTCCTGCAATGCAAAACACTGGCATATGCTCAGGGAACAAGTTTTAGGATAAATCAGGAGGAGTGACAAAGTAAGAGCAGTAAGTGGGAAGATTGCAGTGAGGAGAAAAGAAGCTACCAGCCAGACCTCAGATGAGAAGATGAAGGAATGGAGAGAAATCTTCCAAGGGACCACAGCAGACCAGCCAGAATTTCTGTGACTGTGTTACAGCAGGGACCAAAACCATTCACAACAGGAAGGATCCACCTGCAAGGACACGATAGGCCAGCAGAGGTTCATTTTACTCTATGCAATTGTTTGATTGTTTATATAACATACCACCAAAAATGTTAAGTAATCTTCATGAACAAAGCAGCTGCCAGCCAGAAGTTGTTCCTCAATGATATGTGCAGCTGGAACTTCTACGAAAGGCATTATCTTGGACAGTACAATCCATCTCCTTATGGAGGCAGCATGCACATTTAAACGAAGTCATGTAGTTCCCTCTCTTCATAGACAAGCAGAAAACAATGAGGGAGAGGTCACTGAATCCTCCTTTCTCCCAATCTGTACCCAAAAGATGCCAAAGGGAATGCAAAATGCTGTCCAAAAACACGGGACTGCATAGTGAATGGGACTGATAAGGGAAGCAAAATTTTCTGTGCTGTTCTGTATCCCATTCTCAAGCTAGACACTGTCAGCGTTTAGTTACAAATTCACACGAGACCTCTAGGAAGTAGGTTAGCACCTTCAGTATTTCAGAAGTGTCCAAAACAAGGCACAAAGAAGTTAAATGAAAACACAATGCCTCTTTTAATAACTTTCATTTACCTGATCTCGTATGTTCTAAAAATATGAAATTGTAGGCTTGCCAAAGTGAACATGAGGAAGATCAAACTGATAACATACAAGATAATTACCCAATTGATGTACAGTCTCATTTGACAAAGAAATAAGCCTTAATCGTAATTACATCTGCTCAATGATTAATTGCAGCTGTCCAATGAATTATTCTCAATATGAACAGCATGTAAGGGTATGTACATTCTCACTAGAGTATAGGTTTTTCCAGTGCACAAATGTGAAAGAGATTTCTGGAAACTAATGAGTGCAGAACTGTGACTGGAAGCTCCAATCATACTGCTGCTATTCTACTGTACTAATAACAACTAGATTCTAGGTCTGTGCACATCACACAGCCTTTGAAATCAAGCATCAATCATGTTAACTCATTCTCACAAGATAAAAACAAAAGCTGAAGTCTAACATCTGCTGTCCTTGGCAAACCAGTCTAAAAGTTCATGCATTTGGGAGGGTTTTTTAATCATCATAAATAATCTACAACCAGATGAATTAAAGGTGCTGCCTTGTTTTCTGGGCAAATCATGCTTAACTTCTCTTTACTTTAAAGCACCCAAAGGAAGAGGTTAAAGAATTAGAGGA
This sequence comes from Burhinus oedicnemus, assembly GCA_008921705.1. Taxonomy (NCBI): domain Eukaryota; kingdom Metazoa; phylum Chordata; class Aves; order Charadriiformes; family Burhinidae; genus Burhinus; species Burhinus oedicnemus. Next base: position 2,885,603 of record VFFE01007199.1, on the reverse strand, counting down.
ATTGAGAGGTCTGTGTGCTGGTGCAGGGCTGTGATCTTGTTGGGATCATGGAGACAAGATAAGATAGCTGACATGTTTGGAGTGCTGCAATGAAGGGATATAGGCTCTTTAGAAAGGACAGGCGGGGAAGATGAGAAGATGGAGTTGCCCTCTATGTGAGAGCACAGCTGGAATGCACAGAGCTCTGCCTGGTGATGGATGATGAGCCTGCTGGGATCGTATGGTTAAGGACTAAAGAGCAGACCAATACGAGTGACACTGTAGTGGGTGTCTGCTATAGGTCACCAAACCAGGAAGTACAAGTGGATGAGGCCTTCCACAGGCAGCTAGAAGCAGCCTTGTATTTTCAGCCCCGTGTCCTCATGGGGGCCTTCAACCACCCTAGTATATGCTGGAGGACCAACACAGCACAGCATAAGCAATCCAGGGGGGGTTCCGGACAGCACTGATGACAACTTCCTGACAAAAGCAATAGAGGAGACAACAAAAAGAGATGTTCTGCTGGACCTCATACTCACAAACAAGGAATGACTCATTGAGGATGTGAAGGTCAAAGGCAGACTTGGCTGCAGTGACCATAAGATGGTGGAGTTCAGGATCCTGAGAGGAAGGAGCAGGACAAAAAGCAAGATTACAATCCCGGACTTCATAAGAGCAGATTTTGGCCACTTCCTTGATCTGCTTGTTAGAGTCCTGTAGGATAACGCCCTGGAGGGAGTGGGGTCCAAGAAAGCTGGTTGATATTCAAGGATCACTTCCTCCAAGCTCAGGAGCAGACCATCCCAACAAGCTCTAAGTCAGGCAAACATGCCAGGAGTCCTGCATGGATGAACAAGGAGTTCATGGCAAAACTCAAACACAGAAAGGGAGTATACATAAAGTAGAAGCAGGGACAAGTAACCTGGGAGGAAAAAAGAGACACTGTCCAAGCATGCATGATGCAGTCAGGGAAGCCAAAGCCCACCTGGAAATGAGCCTGGCTGAGGTAAGGCTGAGGTATTGAATGTCGTCTTCATCTCCGTCTTTAGTAATAAGGCCCATGGTTAGGAGTAACAGGCCCAAGCTTTCTTTCCCTAGTATGCCCAGAAGCTCACCTTCTTGGACTCTGTTCAGTATAAAGTGTAGTGTACAGAACATGTTATCTAAATTGTATATAAAAAACTGTTCAAAGTTTCAATCAGTTATTTCCAATCCAAGTAAAATTCATGTTTATAATATTTAACCCTTTATTTGCAATAACAATCTTAAAAACTAATTTGACTGATTTACATCAAATTTGATGGTTTACACAAGACCATCTACAACAATAAAAGCTATGAATGTTATACCCACAAGTCCATGCAAACAAGAATTAATCAGGTGCAGACTGAAGGAAATAAAAATTCTGCATGGCTTCATGAAATGCCCCAATCACTGGCAGGATCAAAGAATCATTAAAAAATAAAGGGGAGACTGGCAGGAATCTCAAGTGATCATCTGTCCATCTCCCAGGCCCAGGCAAAGTCTTATATGATAGCAGACCCCACTATTTATAAGCACTGAGCATTAAAGCATCCTTAATGTTAGAAAGTAGTTTCCAATATTTAAGCTCATACTTGACTGTGTTAACGAACTAATGGAGAGAAGTATACCTTTCAGACATCAGCTATCAATAGCCTCCATTTTCCAAGACTAAGTATTTTTGTAGAAATCTTCTCAAGGCTACAGCCAATTTTTGCCCTGGCCTTTCCAATTTCCTCTCTGCACGCTCTTGCTTCAATAAGTTTCTTCTTGCTTTGCATTCAGTAAAAAACTCCTAATTTGTCCAAGCTGGTATGTTATTACACTTTCTATTCAATCCGTGTTAGGTTGATTCCTACTTCTGGAGTTATCATTTCTTTGAAGTACTACCAGGTCTCCATAATTCCTTTTTCTACTTAGGGCTCATTTCCATGTGATCTCTCTCTATGAATTCTAAATTTAAGCAAGCCTTGAGCTTTACTAATGTTTGGAGGCCTTTGATTAACTATTGACTCTAACAAGTGTTTTGCTCAAGACATTCAGGCTTATTGCAACTGCACAGAATTAGACAAACTGAAGACCAGAAGCTCTCATAAACATCAGGACTCAAAACACACTCTTTTACATGGGTGTCTTCTTTACTGTAGGTTTAGGAGACCCAGTTAAGACTGTTGTCTATGAGATCAGACATTTCTACAAAAACACACACACTAAAAGAGAAAGCAGACCACGTCCCTACCTGCATGGCTTACAAATACCACTATGAGTCAAACCAGTACACTGAAATTAGTAATCACAAGTACAGGGTATTGAATAAAATGTTTCTGAATCAATTACAGCTTAATTCTGAATTTCTCAATTACTGTGAACAGATGGAATACATACTGCAGGAAATCCAACCCTAAAGAGGCATAAGGTCAAAAAAACATTTGATCCTCTGATAAGGATACCTCACAATCTTCCCAAATACTTCAAGTTCCTTGGCAACTGCCAAAAGACAAAGTTTCACAAACATAAAGGCTTCCCTAGTTACAAATTTTGATACACTTCCAAAAGTCTCTATATAAAGCTCTGGATGAGCTCTTCCTTTCACTGATCAGCTAAAAAAAATCTAGATCTTAAAACAAAAGAAGCCAGAAATATTTCATCATTCAAGAAGGCCAGTAGAAGATCGCTGTGTTTCCTTGTGGATTACAAACTTGACTCCCTCCCCTTGTCCCCCATGCCAGTTTGGATTATGGAGCGAGTAGAAACTGCAGTCATAAAGGAAACACTAAGCACAGAAAAGATTTTTCTTTGTCTTATTCAAGTTAATGCATTTACTTATGATGCAAAACTACCCCCTGAAGAATATCATCAGTTCCATAACAGTTACAGAACAGCAGTATTCCGCAATAATTCTTGAATTCTTCTGTAAAACATGTAAATCATAAGATCATTTTATCCTCCTGCACATTCGTATTCCTATGTAAATTGAGCCATAGTTATCACACTGAGGAGGAAAAGCCATGTTTTCACATAATGCAAACATCTGAAGTTAAACACAACACATTTGCATCCACTGTCAAAAAACACTCCTTGTCAATCTCAGCATTTTGAAAACCAGGCCATGTTGGGACAAGCACTCCCTGCTGAACTCTTTTTTGAATGATCTTTCTACAAATTAGCATTTGGTTTGCAACAGATGAAGTGATTACATAACTCTGAAACATAACTGAAATATACCTTCAAGATTCATTACATTTGGCACTGCCACATAAGCTTTAAGTCTGAGTAATTCCAGCTTTCCTGTTCAAGACTTGAAAGCATACAAACACGGAAATAAAAAAAATAAATAATCAGGCAATGAACTTAGCTTCTAATGTGACTGAACAACTGAAATGAAATTACTGAATTCCACTGGCCTTGTATTGCTGGAAAAATCTAAATTTTATTGAGTTTTGTATAGACTCACTCTTTTTAGTGGGGATTTTTGTTTTGATTTTATATCAAAGAGGAGGATAAATTCTTTATTGTGTCATGGAAATGCAGTGCAAACAGTTTCAAACACTGTCAGATCACTGTCTCTTCAAGTAAGTCTTCAGAGAAAGTGCTTTACTGTATAGTCCCATAACATAATTTTCTACAGTTCAACGAGCCTTAGCAGCAGCTTTGCAAGATCCATCTTACATTGACAAAAAGGAAACCGAAACCATGCATCCAACAACCCCCGGAAGTCGCAGTACTTTGCTCTTTGTACTGTTTACAGGAGGTGCATGCTAACTACATGCTGAACTACCTGGTGTTAGTGTTTTAGAGGTACAACATCAAACACCACCGCCTCCCTTTTTGCACATCTTTATCACCCTGCAGTATGCCCTCTGAATGTTCTGTTATTTTTAACCAGCAACAGATAGTTCAGTGTTTCAATCATACACTAAATTTGATTAAGTATTAAATTAAGACTTTGCACAACCTTGATTCACAAGTCATAAAAGCAAAGCCCAAGACAAATGCAAGGGACCAAACATCACTGAACTGTTATGGTACAACTGACATTTTTTTGAAGAATGTCATACTCTGACAGCACTGATCTGTCCCTGGTGCAGTACCAGTTGTAGTAGTAGTTCCTAGTAGCTGCTCAAAACTGACAAAAAAACATGTTAAAACCCTGAGAACATCTCCTGCCTTGCAGGTCTGGAAAAGAAAACACACTACACCTATGCATAAGATGTTAGCAACACTGGATTAAAAACCAGATCATCCTTTGGGCTCTTTCAGAACCAACCCTCCATTATTGGCTTTTTTTCCAGGTCTCTGAAAAGAAGGGAGTGACTTCATACACTACAATCAGTCCATACCCTCACCATCAGGGTTATAATCATTTTGGACTAAGAAAGCACTTAATTTTCTCTGTTGGAATAGCCCTCTCTTCCAAATTGTTCTGGAAGTTCAGCAATTTTGTGACACCCTGGGGCTGCACAGGTGATTTGATGATTGCAAGCTCCTCCTTCCCACACAGATGCACCAGCTCACAGGTCTAAGCACTTGCATGCATAGAGGTGAATGGACTGCTTTTCAGAGCAGAAAAGACAGGACACGATCGTCCCACACCCTGTGACAAGCTTCACTGTAACCATTCACCATCCAAATCCAGATGCGATTGGCTGAAACCGTTTACAGGGAAAGTTGACAGTAACAGCTCTAGAGGGACTTCACTCATTTCCCTGTCCTAGGCTTCCTGTAAGGTCATGATTTTAAAGGGAAATAATATGCTGGAAAAGATACACTAAAAAACCAAAACCAAAATCACACACACCCCACCACACAGTTTACAGTGGGAACGTGTACCTAGATAGCTTGCCAGCTAAGGCAGACTAACAGAGCTGATCATGTACAATATGGCTTTGCTGGAGGCTTGCTTGTGAAAAACAGGCAATACAAATGGGTAACTTATTACCCTGATAGCTTAAAAATCAAACACAGTGAACCGACTGCCATAAACCAAAGGAACGATATATGGGGAATGAAGAAATTTCTGATTCCAAACCAATAGCGAGCTGTTCTCCAGAATGTTTTCAGAAGAATACAATATAAAGCTTATCACAACTTGTACAGCAAACTCACAGGAAAAGCAAATGAAGTAATAAAATAAACATGTAAGTAAGTAGCCAGTCTCAATATCTACAACACTATTGGTGCTCGGAGTTCAGCTTTGCCTCAGATTTGCTCCATGATTTTGGGCAAGTCATATAGATCTCTCTCAAGGTATGTGTAGATAAAGATATTTGCTCTCAAAGCACTTCAATCTCCAGAGATGAAACATTATATGAAATGTAAATGTTGATATTTACAGCTTACAGCCTTCTAATGATGGCTGAAATGTGCATTCCACATTTATCATTGGATAGAATCGACTCAAAAGCAGTCTTCATACATGTTTTGACAATGTGTGAACATTCAGCACAACTCATTGCATGTTATCTGGCTGTAAAGTGTGACCAAAAAAAATCCAACAAAACCCCACAGTAAAAAACAAAACAAAACAAAAAACCAATGCCCAAAAACTTACTTGCAGAAGTGTTCCATGAATATTATTCTGTCGTATGCAAGGACTGGTAGAGTCTGGAAGCCCCTCCAGCAAGGACAGCACTGTATGTGGTACTTCATTTACCATAACAAATGGAACAAGGGCCCGACCTGACATCTCACGTGAACGGTACACAGGAGAGTGCCCACACCTAGAAAAAGGAGAAATACCTATTTTTTTCTCATCCAGCTGCAATCCACTGCTGTGGCTAAAACAAACCAAAGGATAATGCAATGAAAACTAAAACACATTTCTCACAAATCAAATGTACGGTCTTCTCAGTAGTGAGAAAGTATTTGCCCAGAAACGTAAGCCAAGCTGGAGGCCTTTTTTCCTTTACATAAAGTAAAAAAAAAAAAAAAAAAAAAAAAAAAAAGCAATTATGCCAGGAAGCATGCAAGTATATGGTGCTGTTCCATCTTTCTTGATATTCATAACATAAATATGATTACTATACAGCAATAATATTCAAACGTGTTAGGAGTTTGACTTAAAGCTATTAAACTCCACGTTCTTAATCAGATGCTTCCATAAGAACAAAACATGGTGTCTACTGGAATTTTAGGCTCTATCTCCCATTGGTTTTTAGAACATATTTAGAACCTATTTAAAAGCAGGAAGTAAAAGACACATTGGAAATAATTTTCTATTATATATAATTAGTATCTCAAAAATAAATACTTTTTATGTATTAAAAGTTAACTGATAAAGACTCAAGACTGCATATAAAACACAGGCCAAAAAGAGCCTTTTCTCTTTTAATGTTATTAAGGTTTTAACTGGCTGCAGATTCATGAGTATACATAGAACTAACTATTCAGCTATATTAACACATTAACCAGCTGTATACTACTTCAGTAGCATGTATACTGAGTTGAAGTGAATAAAAATCTTCTATCAACTAAAAGTAGGTTAGGCTAAGTCTTTCAAAGCCAGTAGTTCTTGTACGTGTCAGTTTTTATAACGCAGGTACAATTCAGCCATCTGCAGTCTCAGACAACTGAGAAAGTTACCACAGGATTTAGAAGTGAATGGCCAAATGACTTCGGTGATGTAAAATGCAGGATGGCAGAACTTATGCTCTGATATCGCCCAGCTGATTGTGATGACCCAGACAGATGGCCTTCCCTCCTCCTACCCTCTCATCCTTTTCCTGAATTGCTTCTTACATATTTTCAGCTTACAAAACCAAATATAGTTGAGATTATCCCCTGCCAAAACGGACAAACCACTTTCTAGCTCTCCCAAACAAGCTCTGCAGGGCCATGCCTACATATTTAAAAAATGAAATGAAATTAAAAGCTATTCTAAGGTATCAAATTTATCTCTAGCAAATTTAAATCAATACTCAAAGTAGTTTACTTCAGTTCACATGAAAGAAATAGAGAAAACAGTTTCCATCTTGAACCAGCAACTGAATTAATAAGGTTTGAACACAAGACAGTAAATAGACTTAATTGAAATAGCGTAACAGTTCTGAGATTTTAGTGATTTAGGCCACGGTACGCCTGAAAAACACAGACCTCGTTTAAAGGAAGTAGAGAGCTATACTACCCCTGAACAACAGGCTTCTGTGGGAATTTTCGTCCTCACAGTACAGCAGCATTTTCTGTCCTCCACCTCCCTACGTCTCCCTTGTAGGGCATAATTTTTAGAAAGACCATCTTTGCATTTCCATTTGAAAGACTGGCTGTACTTCACAACAGGATGCAAAAGCAGAGCAGTCACAACTGGAGCCTCTTCCATACGGAAAAGCTTTAATTCTGTATTGACAAGATGCAAGAAGAAAGTCAACTTAGCTCTTCATAAAAAACTTCCATTTTTTTTAACAAAAACTTTTTAATTCTACTGCAAAGTAAACTTAAATCTGAGAAGTGATTTGTCTGCAACCATTCCTTTATTTCTGCTAAACCATGTTTTCTTAACCAAGAGATTCTCATGTGTAGATGTTCTTTCCAAACACACACAATACTGATACTGTAATGAATGTCTAGTTTTTAATTAGCTATAACTGTATACTCCAGAATGTTCTTTATTTTGTTCATGACCTTTTACAAATCCCAAGGAATCTGACATGTCTTCAGAAGGAAGAGTGGAAAATGAGTAAAATGCCAGGGTTTCCTCTAACTTGTGTAAAAAGGTACTTTCCAACACTACAGGCTTCAGAGGGGGTTTTCTCCTTGAAAATGATGCAATGAATTAGAATAGAATTCTGCAGGTTTTTTCCTAGCAATAAAAAAAAACGGAGTTGAGAACAATTTTTAGATAACCTGACTAACTTCATTGTCTTGTAAAAACTGGCATTAAAGACTTATAACACATGCACATACATATATGGACATACAGTATTTTACATATCAAATTTTGTTCCACACTGTTATTTTATCAAATTTATTATGGAAGTAGAAGTGACTGCTCTATATTTAGAAAGAAGAAAGTAATTTCATATTACAGGCAAAATTGTCTCAGCTGCCTAAAGTCTGGGTCGACAACAGAGACTGCCGGCTCAGCCTTTATACTGAACATACATACGGCAAAAGTGCAATTCTAAAAACTACAGACAAGTCTAATCTTCACCTCTATTCATGCCCCATATTGTTGTTCTCTAGAAGAGTCTCTGCAGCCGAGTGTTAACCCACACAGAAGCCTAACTGAGACTCTCAAATTAGGTTCTGTTCCGCACTCTGAGGATCCTATATCAGGAAGCAATAACCACCACCTCCTCCTCCTCCTGAGCAAGTGCCCAAGAGGGCGAACTCACCCAGGACACAGGAGACCCAGTTCTGCAACCTTCTGTGCCTGAGGGAAATGCAAACCCACAGATACTACTCACCCTCCAGGCAACTCAACCACCAACCTGCCACCGTACCACTGTACCACGCACCTGCTGTACACTAACGCAAACACCTCACGCTACAGATTGCTACACAGGGTGCAGTGTAGCCACAGGAACTGACATCTAACTGGAAAGCCTCAGAAGAGCACTCCTACGAAGTCATTACTAAGGAACAAAAGCATCACAAAGTTTAAGAACAATAAAGTATTTGCTTTACAGGAACACAAAGCAAGTATTTCACATTGGCAAATACCTTTCCAAATCTGAGAGGGGTTAACATTCCTACTGTTTCTTCTCCTTTTTTTTCTTATTTTTTAAAATCTCCTAATACTCAAATAAAATTGGTTCCCCTCCCCCCACCCCACAAGAAACAGTACTGATAATATTTCAAAAACACTCCTCCTTTCACATACACATGCAAGATATCATGCCAAGTCACCACTAGTGACCTATCCCTGAACTTCTGCATACCCTGAAGGCACTTATGTGTACATCTCTCATGTTTTGAAGGCACTTGGCTTCATTCCTGAATCATGCAAGAAGTTTGCCAGAAGAATGTAAAAATATACACTAGTTTTTCCATAACCTGTAACAAAACCCTAGATTAAGAACAGGCAGTTCTGATTTTCACTGAATCCCACTTAGATATAAACTCTTACCTGTAAGTAAAACTAAACAGGATCAATTCTCAAACAATGAGAGGAAGAGTGAACGCAAATAAAACAACTGAGTAACACAAACCAACAATCTAACCCCATGTAGCATTTTTTTTATTTATTGTTATACCACCCTCCAAGATCAACTATACACTTTAACACTGAGTCCACCACCTGTACTCTTAAATATTTATTTTACCTAGGATTTAGCAACAAGTATGGGAAGCAATCTCATGGGCTGTATCAATAAAAATCATTATACAATTACAGCAATCGCTGTAACTCAGTTTGTACCTGCAGCAAAACCTAACAATTAAAGGAAAGAAGTATTTTACGGCTATTAAACTATTCTGGTTACTTCTGCAGCAGTTTAACACACTGCCATCCCTGATATTAGTTTCCCTTAGTGGCTGCAGTAGCCTTGCCAGGACATTGAAAGAAAGGAACAGGACCTCCAACCTTGGCCACTTCACCATCCAGACTCTGAGCTTCACCTGCCAACAAAAATGACTAAAATCTGTCACAGGCTGCCTCTTCTCATCTTCTGTGCAGGCAAGTACGTGCAATGGCATCTTGCATGCATTAGGGCAGCATGTATGTGTGTGCAAATCTGCATTTAAAACCATTTCATTTTCTTTGATTTGAAAAATACTTTGGGGGGGGGGCGCGCAAAGCGTTTTCAGTATTTGACACTTTCTTTGTATGCAGATCATGTGTAAATGGACTTTAAAATCTAAGAAATATCTAAAATGTTATCATACATAAAAACATACAGTATGCCAATCTTTTATTATATCTCAAGGTAGCAACAAGCAATGAAACTTGCAAAATCCTCATGTGATACACTTCTATTAAATTCTGAGGGCTGTAAACAACTGTTGAAGTAGTATTCCACATTGAACTCAGTACTGTTTAACTAGGTGCACAAGGTATTGGATGTAAACATGTTTACTTCAAACAGTCCATGATCAAGAACAAAAAGTCAATAAATCTGAGAAGGTTTCACTTTGTGTAACTGTAGATTTAATGCATTTCCAGTGCTCCGTTCCAGCTTTAACACTGAGATCCTGAACAACCCTCATAACTGATATAATTTATGACCAACTCTCATAGGGCACAAAGATTCCATACTCCTCTGCACACATCAAAGTATCTAATTTATTACTCTGGCTACAAACAACAGAATACTAGCTGTAAATAAAAATATCTTAAACTCTTCTTGGAAAAAAAAGAACTGCAGGTGTTTCCTATGTGCTTATTTTCCTCCCTTTCTTATTACTCCCCCTCAACAGACCTTGTATTACCCAAATTAACAAACCAAATAAGGATTACCTTTCATATGAAGGTCACAAAAACAAACGAATAGAATTAATTTGAAAAATCGCATCTGTAGCTGAAAATATGTCCATTCTATTAAGTAATACCTACAGTTGTTAGAAGAAGGGTTAACAAGGAGAAGAATATCTATTTCCAGGTTTACTGGATGTTGTCAGCGATCTGTGCATTACTAACCATGTGACTGCTTATTAACAATACAGTACCTGCAGTCCTATAGACAGTATTGCAGCATCACAATTTTGTTTTCGGCTGAAATACATTCACATCCATTGCATTCACAAAATGTTGGAAGAGGGAATCGGGAACAGCAGCCATGAAAACAGAATGGAAACACGGGAGAACAGGTTGAACAATAAGGAAGGGAACATCCTGCAGAAAGGGCCTCTAAGTCACACTGAGTATCCTACCACCATCACAAGAAGTTTGGGAGAAGAGGGCAGCATGAGGCAGGAAAGGCACACTTGCAATTCAAACAAACCAACTCTGCCTGCTAGTTAAAGCATTTTCACAGTCTCCAGGGTTTTTAGAAGATAACGCTCATTAAAAATAAATGAATAAATAAAAATCAAATAGATGGTGTTGTTTAAACCCTGGAGCTAGTTATGCCACAAGGTCCTAACAAATGCAATATTACAGGCTTCCAAGCAAACAGAGGTCCAAAAGTAGCATTTTAAAAAATACATTCATGTTTCCACACAATTAATGTAACTTGGACCTCTATACTGGGGACAAATCAGCAGGACCTATTCATTAATTTGAGAGTAAGGTTTCCTGGAATATGAACAATAATTTCCTATATGTGTACCTAAAGTTTCTTGTGTTCCTTTATTGATTTGCTTGTCTTGTGTTTTTCTTCCATTTTGTTAATTTCTGTGTTCCTTAGCAAATAAAGTATCCAAAGCATTTATTTTTAAAACTTATTTCACTGTGGAAACCTGTGTTGTAACTGGCCTGAAGACGATTTCTTGTTCTTTAATCTGAAATTAAGAACGAAAACCCCCAGAATAATCTGAGTTTTGAAACAGCATCTCAATATTTACCTGACAAGAAGAAAAACACAACAAAAGTATCAACGGTTTGCCAGAGGCTTTAGGCCTACAATCAATACATGAACATAGCCCAAGAAAATGTTTGAACGCAAACATGGACAGAAAAAGATAGAGTTTAATTTCAGGTTATTTATGCAGTACTAAACCTCTAAATTCTTATCTGTTTCCTTTAAAGTGAAGTTAATGGTTGCCCAAACTTCTAGTCTTTTTATACATTGTGTTAAGTATTTTATTCTTCCAACTTGGGCAATTAAGATAAAACCTTATGGTTTTGTACAGTGTTTTTCACACAAGCACTTAATGAATCAGAGTACGTGTAAATACCGCAGGAACTATGCAGGCAAAGTACACAGACTTTTATTTGTGAAAGCTGTCCGCAAGCTTTTTGCCAGGAGTTGTTTCTCCATATGTTTCCAAGGACTTTCTAGGAAGAAATTATAGGCATTTCTCTCTTCTTGTCACCAAGACCCAGGTTATTGTGAAAACCAGCCAACTGATACCAAGCTGAATCAACAACAGAAACTTGAATTGTTGTGGTTCAGCCAGCCAACAAACTAAGCTCTCCACCACGTAAGCCTATGAAAACTCTTACTAATACTGCGTGTAAACTTTAAACCAACAGAAATATGTTTTGTTCAAATGGAGATTTGCCATGGAACATGCTCTCACAATTTAAATGGCGTCTCTCTTCTTCCATTCCCGTCAAGAAAGCTCAAATAATATCTCCAGGTAGTTAGATAAGCCTAGAGGTTAGCTATTTGTTGAAGTCACATGAGGTTAGAGCCTCCTTTCATCCTTTTGGTTCACAGCATTCAAGACAAAAACCAACTGCTCTTAACTCCAGGTCACGTAAAAGAAAAATTTTCATTCACAACCATATTTCAACTTCATTAATTTGTGAAAAGTTACAATGATGTTCCACAACTGCAGAATAATGGAAAAAACCCACACATCGCTTACTACCAAAACAGTTAGGAAAAAACACAACAAAGAATGTAGACAAACTACTTTCTGTCTTAGCAACTGTATCATTATTTTGAACTTGATGAAAGGGATGTTGAATGCATAAATCAAGTCTCAGCACTTTGTCAAGTCTCAGCACTCTTTTGTAGGACAAGCTAAATGTTACTATTTGGCTACTTATCTTGACCACCAAAGTACTTACTGACTGGCTAATTTTAAGTATGTAAATGAATAATACAATTACTTCACCAATAATGTGTTGACAGTTGAGCACCCCATCATATTTTTTACCGGATCATGTTTCAAATAAGAAGTAGTATACATCAAATTTTAACCTAGGATCCCAACCATTGGCCCTCTTGAGGAGTCTGCAATACTAGAGAAAGATACTGTTACTCTCAGTGCTCATGAACATTTCTCTGCTAGACATCAACTTTTATTTCCCATGAATCTGACACCTCCTACAGTTTGTGAGTATTTTCTAAATTGCTTCAGATAATAATCTGCCAATAAGCAGCAAAGAGATTGATGAACACAAAAAAACCTGGAATAAGGAATCAATAATGAATACCTAGGGGTTGTAGTATTTCCCATCAGCACCACTTGAACATGAAAAGAATGATTTTTGGTTGATCAGAAGGTCTTCAACAGCCTATTGCCAATCAAGCACTTAGCAGTCTTCTCTAGCACTACAATTTGAACTTAATCAAAATGGAAAAAATAAACTGTTTACCATTTCTTACTTAAAAATGCTAAAAAAAAAGTCTGAAAATGTTCTTATTAATAAATACTTATGGTGAACCATAAATATTTTTACAGATCAGTACCAATCACTATGTAATCAGGATTGCACAGAGAACAGGCTGTGTGGAAATGGAAGAATTCCAAGTCAGTCCCAACTCACAAGGGAGGAGTTATGCTCAGAGGGGAAACGCATTCCTCTCCCTCCCTCCTTCTCCCCCAGCCATGCAAAACTTATATCTTAGACGTCAAGCAAGAGATTTCACACTACAAAATACAGTAAGAATCTAAAAAAACAATGTATGTTTTAAGGGTGTACGTTGCTCCTTTTTCCAAATGCCTATGCTAGCTAATGTATTTTGGGAACCTTGCCTATAACAAAAAGATATCTGTCTTCATGTTGTAATGAAAGGTCAGCCCCATAAGCTTCCCCAGCAAGGACAGGGCATTCCAATGGGTCAAAGCCTGCTCCTAGCATCACAGGGGTTCCAAATAATAAATTATTGCAGACACTTATACTGCTAAGCAGTTATACTGATCAGACATCAGATTAACAAGAAAAAAAAAAAAAAAAAAAGGCAAGACAAAGGGAAAAAACAGAGACCAAAGACTGAGAAGATGGGCATGTGATATGGAAACCCAGGGAGATGCTTTTATAAACAACTGTAATCAAGGGCAGCTATTTTAACACAACAATGCTGCAACAAACACATCATCCTTTTCATGTAATATGAAAAGGCAATCCCACAAAAGCTCTTTGCTTATCAGACCCCTGGATAGGATTCCCAGTCTTACAGAAATGACAGTTGAAAACGGGCAAGTTTTAACATTAATTCTCCTACTGTTGCCACGCCACACTAAAATAAAGGAAAAAGAGGAGAAAGGCAGAGGAAGCACACTTAGCACAACTGTACAGCTATCTTGTTTGGCCACTTACCAAAGGATACCAGTGTTTAGCCTACAGAAAGTCAGATGGCTGCTTTCAAATCAGATACAGGATGATGTTCTAAGCTCACGTATGCAATTGTACATATGTGAAACAACACAAAAATCAGAGAAACTGCATTTAAACAACTTATATAAACAGGAATTTCAACAAGGTATACATGAATGACTTCAATGAAGCTCTTCCCAAGCAAACTGAAGATACCTTGTTATCAGAACTCCTTAACTCCCCTGTCTCTTGTGCTCTTTATTCAGTGTAAGATTTTAAACTTACTTCAAAGTCTCGCAGACAGTTTTGATTTTACATTTGAATTTTGTTTCTTTATTACTCCATCTTAACCCAGACCCAATTCCCATGAAACCTATACAAGCTTTGTCACAGGGCTACAACAGAACAGAACCAGACGCCTGACAGACCAGATATAATTTAACATAATTAAAACACAACAGAGAGTAATAAAACTAATAGGCATAGGTCAAAGATTAACTTTTTGGAAAGAGTAACCCACACGTCCACAAACAACGTTATTGATCAGTGAATATTTAAAATCACACTACCTTCTACAATATTAATACTACTGTGCATGGGTCTTTTTCCTTAAGATATTCCCTAAGAAGCGAGCTCTCACAGATTTACAAAATAATAAGACACAACTGTGACTCCTAGAGAGCCCCAGAATTCATGGCCAGGTGCTTCACCTCCTAAGAAGCTAAAATAAACCTGAATCAATCTCACTTACTTAATGCGCATTTTTCAAACTGCCCAAAACATAGACTACAATGATTTGCAACATCAGATCACAACAGGTTACAACAGCAAGATCGTAATTTTACATATGCATCTTTACATAACTGGATTTGTTGTTCAAAAGCAAAAGATGTGAACTATGGCAATAATATTTCCTCATCTGTACTGAAGTAAGCTGAGCAACGAAGGCTGAAAGGAATATGTAAGGAATTTGTGAACAGAAGTGGAAAAAGAATGGGGAGAGAATAAACAGGCGAAGTTGCATCAGAACAACATTTTGCATCTTAGTAGGAAAGCATCAAAGAACTACAGATACATCAGTGTGCTGGTTTTGACTAGAATAGAGTTAATTTTTTCCATAGGAGCTTGTATGGAGCTATGCTTTGGATTTGTGCTGAAAACAGTGTTGATAATACAGGGATGTTTTCGTTACTGCTGAGCAGTGCTTACACGGAGTCAAGGCCTTTTCTGCTTCTCACACCACCTTGCCAGCGAGGAGGCTGGGGGTGCACAAGAAGTTGGGAGGGAACCCAGCTGGGACAGCTGATCCCAAATGACCAAAGGGATAAAAAGGAAGTGGGGGACATTCAGAGTTACGGTGTCTTTTCTTCCCAAGTAACCGTTACGCATGATAGAGCCCTGCTTTCCTGGAAGTGGCTGAACACTCATCTGCCGAGTAGTGAATGAATTCCTTGTTTTGCTTTGCTTGTGCGTGAGGCTTTTGCTTTACCTATTAAACTGTCTTTATCTCAACCCATGAGTTTTCTCACTTTTACTCTTCCTATTCTCTCCCCTATCCCACTGGGGGGGGAGTGAGCGAGCAGCTGTGTGGTGCTTAGTTGCTGGCTGGGGTGAAACCACAACAATCAGTCAACGACAAAAGGCAGCACAATAACGTAAATATATTAAGTATATCTGGCAACTGAAAACCGTATTTGGGGGATACAACATTACGCAACATCATAAGGTTGCTTCGTTACATGGGAAAGCTCTTAAACATTTTACTAATCAGAAAACTATTGAAAACAATTAGTCCTTTGTACTAGGTTCAAGCAGAGTGCAACCAAAGGTCTATTTTTATATTCCCAGCAAATATTTTTAAAGATAGACTCTGATTCACTTTGGCCAATAAAAACTGCAAAACAAAATTAATTATAAAACTTTAAAATTCAAACGCATATTTCTATTAGAAATTTGTATTTTGAGTAACAGCATTTTTAAAATGGCTTTCTAAGCTTGTTGGTATCTGACAATACTTAATCTCTGAATAGCATTTTGTACAGAACAATTTATGGAATCTATGTTATATACTGAACCCCTTGGACTTCACTGAAGGATTCTGATCTTTTACACAGAAACCCCTATTTTGCGTTTAAATTTTAAGAAAAATCTTCTGTAACCTGTGTATTAATCTGGATTGGCATCTGTTCAGATTTTTAAGATTTAACTGTAAGTCAACAAAACTTAGTATATTTACCCACTGAATAAAACCAAGAGTACCACATTACTTGTGTGGACTAAAGACTCTTGGAATCACAGCCTCTAGGATATTTTTTGCCTTATCCCTGAAGCTTGAAAGAAATTGGGGTCAACTGTCTGCATCACTTCTTGCAGAGGGCCAGACGCACAAATGTAGTTCTCTGCTAAGAAATGTAAGAGTCACATAATACATCCAAAAAAGTCCACCAAATCCCTAGAGTAACAGATCTTTAGAGTATGGTCTAATCCCTTCAAAAAGCCCAAGGAAACAAAGTTCAGTGAAGGAACATCATCCTGGCCCCACAAGCAAATGGCACGGCAGGACGGCAGGCCCCACAGCACCACACAAGGATGCAATTCACAGGAACCCGCTGGGACGCCACACTGGTCCTTGCAGAGGGCTCCTGCGCAACTGGCAGGCATCACCAGCAATGCAGCACTGCTGTGGGAAAAGGATCATGGGGGAGCACTCCTGACATCTTGCATGGCTTCAGCTGAGTGATTTTTAAGGAATTTACCAAGCTGACTTTGCCAGCAGCCTATTAGGAGGTTTCACAGAGCCCATGCCGACAAGCAAACTGTGAAAGACGTAACTTCGTAGAAAAAGCGTACCAATAAAAGTCTTACCATCTTTAGCTGTTTCTTCTGCCTTTCCGAGACAGGGGATAACTAGATCAATGTAAATCCATGTACCCTCTAGCAGATGCACCCAGCCCACTTAAATAACAGCTTTATTTGAGCTTTCCTATCACAGCTACTAAGACAGCACTTAAGCTGCCAGTTTGCTCACAGCTGATGTGGACTTCCCCTTCTCCTTCTCTAAGCGCTCTTCCAGGAATGACTTACTGCCCTACCGTCGTCAGGGCAGCTGACAACGCTTCATCCTACAGGAATTTTTTCCTCACCACACACAATTTTGTTCTCCTTGCATCTTAGTGTCTGTCATTGACTAACAGGCACAGTAATTATCTTTGTATATTAATGACAAGCTCACTCGAGTGCAAAACCAAAATAGCACCATATCAGTTCAAGGTGGTGGATGGAAGGGGGCAGGAGGGGGAAGAGACGGCTGTAAAGCCCTAGTGCTTCCCACTGCCACTTACTGTGGTCCCCGACTAAAAACAGCATCAGGAGATTTTGGAATTTAGCTCCTCCATTTTACAGAAAGATGTAAGTTACAAAATTCTGCACAAGAAAATAGAGTCTATTAACTGTGTTAATTTCATGGAAAGATGTTCACATTTCTATTTAAATTGTCCTCAGTCAGTGAGCTTCTTCAATGACTTGCAACATAATATACCTAGAAGCAATACTGCTTTGAAATCCATCATTTGACAAAGTTTTAAAGGGGAAATTTCACTAAGAATTAAAAACAGTTTTGTCAAGTGGAAGACAAGGCATATACGCCCAAACAGTTTTAAAACACCTTATATTTTTTTTGACATTTTAAACCTAATTTTTAAAAACTTCTTAAAAGATTAAAAAGTCACACTCCTAAATAGGGCTAGACTTCAATTAGTGAAAAGTATCCAAGTCAATATAGCAATACCCATTTGACTTCTTCAGAGCATTCAGCCCAGAACATTTAACACTAAACAAACACTGTCAATGCCATGGTACGAGAGGACATAAGGTAACTCAAATTTAGATCATTCTGAAGAGATTACAGGTCTTTAAAAGGGGGAGGGGGAAGCAAAAGGGAGGTTATGTTTTTGTTTCATACTTAAAACATTACCTCCCGATTACCTCCCTTGTTAATCAAAAACATTCTGTACATTCCTTCATCTTAGAAAGTAACCATTAAAGCAGACTATCTAGCTCTTAAAGGGAAAAAAAAAAGTGAGGTAATAAGTTGCGAATCAAAGTGTTCCCTTCCAAATAAAACATCTGCAAGGGGAAAGGGGAAAAAATAACTTTTAATAGAACTGCAGATAGGTAATCAAATGCCCTGGTTCAACAGGGAGTAACAAGTATGCGCACAGAGATTGAGATTTGTCCTTGTAACATTTAATCCTACTCATATTGTGCAATTCATCTCAGCACGGTCAGAGCAACCACAGCTCTACTCCCACTAGATGGAAAATTCCACTTGGGCTTAAGCGAAACTCTTCAAAAGCCCAATTTCAATTCTTCCTGCTAAACTCAGTTTTGTTCAGAGAACTGCACATTCACTTGCAAACACAGTAAGTACTCTGTTCATCCTCTCAGAGCAACAAACAAATGCCACTTCATTGTGGGTTGAGCCCTGGAAAGAGTCTGAAGATCAGTTATGGGTTTCTTTCACCGTTCCTCTCTCACTACCGCATAAGTAGTACCTTTCCTTGACAGTGGTACAGCAATAGAAATGTAAAAATCTCACAGTAAAAGTCTGGCAATCAAATGTTATAATTGCATTGGGCTACCATGCGATCATATGTATAAGTAGACATTATATAATACAATACTACATTAAGCAATTCAAAGGAACAGTTAATATAAACAATTTAATGTCTTGATGCATAGGGCCTTTATCACCAGGCCTTCTCTTTGATCCTAAGTGGTTACTTCACAACAAACTTCTGAAGAACAACCAAATGAACAGGAAAGAATTTTACTTTAGTTCACCTGCTCCTACAGAATGGAAAAGAGAACAGGGGAATAGAAGGGAAAATAGCAACTTACTTATCTTACCCAGGTAAATCACCCATATGTATCCCAACTAATGCAGTCAGACGGAACTGAAAACAATCATGGTATTCACAGAACAAGGGCCTAAGAGCTGTACACAGAAATACAGCCAGTAACATTACAGTGAGCTATATCATAAATACATACATTTCACCCTGCAGAATCCTTGCTATTGTCCCCTGGCAACCATAAAAAAATGCCAATGCTTTGCTAAGTAACCTGTCAGAAAATTCATGTCTGTACACCCACATACAATTTTCTGTCTGAAGTACATAAGCATTTCATTCTAGTCTTATAGCTGTAACCAAAGCACTTACTGCCAAATTTAATGGAAAGGAAACAAAGACAACATCATCTTTATCTGCCACACTCCTCTTTAGGAGCACAGTTAAAGGAAGGTAGGTCCAATGACAGAGGTCTCTTAAATGTTTCAGGTTCTTCCTTTAAAGGTTTTATTGGGTTTTTCTCCCCACAACTTCTGAATGGGTTTAAATAATCTCAAGAGAATAAGCTAACTAAGCGTGAAGAGTTCTTTTGCTGGTGTGTGTATCTTGCCTAAAGTAGTGGTCATAATATAAAGACAAAACTCAAAAGCTGTAACCAAAAGCTTATCAAAAGTTAATCTATTACTGATATCAGAAACTATGCTGAAACATTATATTGAAAAATAAAAATAAATAAATAAGCATTCTCCGGTGTATTAACAAAGGCATAAAAACAGAGCTAATCAATGATGTAACCAACAAATACAGTTTTAAACATTTCCCAAAAAAGCATTTAAGATTCAAATACAGCAGAAAACCAAACATTTAACTGTTAAATTCAGTGCATTTAAAAACTCTTACTACAGGTTTTCTCCTTTAAGAAAAAATGGTGGGTTATTATTTATTCTTGAAAATTCCAAAAAACACAGTAAGAAGCAAGAGATACATCACATCTGCTGTGAAGAATAAGCAGACAGAGCTATTATTATTTTCTAACATAAACAGTAGTTTAAAATAAAAATTGGAAGATCTTAGGATAACAGTAACTTTATCTTGTTTCACTACTAAAGGAGCAAGATTAAGGACGGAACTTTCTCACCCTATTGCTCTGAAGTTTTCACACAGATAGCAAGACTTCCTCTCAAATACTGATTATGCTCATTTCTCCTCACCCACCACAGACCTGTCCCCTTATCAGGCTCCCCATCCCACACCAGTGGCATATAGAATAGCAAAAATATCTGCTGAATATCCTGATAACCACCGTATAAATGAAAGTTACACTGTATAAAAACTTAAAAAGTAATTTTAGAAATATATTACTATAGGATATATCCATACCTTTACCGAGCTATATATATGTGTGTGTATATATATATATATGGATGGATATGGAGATACATACATCAACAGACCTACAAATCTCTATATTAGTCATTAAATTTATGCATTAGGAACAATCATTCTGCAGGACTGAAAAACCCATCAGAAGTTTGTACAGCAAATCTTGCATTGCTAAAGTCAGTCAAGCTCATCAGTTTTTATCTACCCTCTCTGTGGCAGCAATCATGCTGTACAGCACTTGCAGATGAAGATTTATAAACAAGTCATACAATGGCTTGCATGAGCTGAAATTCTTTCTATTCCCCAAAAACAAGCATTAACAATATAGGAAAGTCCAACCAACCCTTTAATGGTTAAAGCTGAAGAGAAGCTTAAAAAGGCATTTTATAAAAAAAGTCCAAAGATTCCAAAAAGAACTCCCACCACATGAAAAACCACAACAAAATCACCTTACCTGATAATAAATGGGACAAACGGTGCCATGCTGAGTGCTGAGTAAGTGCCATCCATTGGAGATGGATACAGCCTTCCCAGGATTAAAAGCAAAAGGAAGAGGCTTGGATGGATTTTCAACTCTTCAGCTTCACTAAATAAAAAAGCGGTAAGACGCATTTGGTGAAAAAAGCATCCTCCTTCATTCTAGTCTTGAGGCTCTTTGACACACAATATCCTTCTGCATTTCTGGTTCAAGAAGGTATGCTAGGCTGATCATTGCAAGAAAGTGCAAACCCTGCTGGGATCAAACATAGCATCCAGTTCTCCTATGGCACCAGTGGGGACCTCTGTATGAAGGCACTTAAGGCTGTGCTGCCTTCACTTTCCTACATTACCTCAAGCCTCCTTTATTCCTAACAATAGTGAGCTGCCTTCACTTTTAAATAATATTAAAAACTTGCACAGATTTTTTTCTCTAGGAACTGAGAAAGCTGAATTACAAAAAGATGGTTAAAAAAGTCTTTTTTTCAGTTTGGAAGGAAATGTGTGTTTAGTAAATAGCAGGCTTTATTAAAGAATAGTTCTTGTCATTGACACCAAGTGGCTACTATTTGTACTGTAAAAATAATCACAAATCCAAGTCAAAATCAACACTTCTTGATTTAGTTAATGATTAATAATAAGATACAAGCCTTAATCTGCATTGAAAAAAGCATTCAAAGCCAACATTTCAGGTAGCAGCTTTCAATCTTTTTCAGTTTAAGACTTTCCAAAATTTTCCAGTGATGACACTGTCACCTTTCAAAATGTCAGGTAAAGCAGACCACTGCGCAGAATATACACACTCTCTTTTCTTAGAGCAGAGACTGCAAAACATGCAGTGACTGGTGAAACTCGTGCTCCCAAGTATCCATGTCAGGCCAATTAAACAGCCAGCTGAACCTCGCCCGTAAATCAGCTGCTGAACTTCCGCAGTTTATACCATAGCATTTTAAAAAAAGAAGCCAAAGCCAGCACTGGTTTACTTTAAAAGTTCATGAACCTGGGGGTAACAGCATCAGCGTCATCCCAAATGGTATCATTCACATTGATCAAACTGGAGCTCTCAGACACCATTTGCAAAGTCCTTAAAGACTTAAGTCTTAAAAATAAAGTCCTTAAAGATCAAGAACCTTCCCCACAGTCAGTGTATCACAGGCTGGAAAGCGTTCATTTAGAGTTACACGAGGCCTATGACCCTGTGTCATTTAAATGTGTTACGAAGTCTCATCGTTAAACATGAGACAATCAAACACACAGTTTCTGTCTTTCCCTGAAAAATACATGTTCTTTAACATCTGATCCTAGGAAGGCAGCAAGCACTAACTACTGAACAGTAGTTCATACTGCAGAGACTTACTGCAATGCACAAAAGTTACAGGGAAAAAAGCCTTAGCAAAAGAGACTAGAACAACTACATCCTTTCAAGCAGCACTGTGAAAAGAACAGCATCGGGGTATACGTGACACAACTCAGTTTAACTTACTCATTGCACTTTGTATTTCAAAGTTTCTCAGACACAGTCTTACCTGTTCAAAGTACTGGTTACAACCTCCAGCTGCTTGAGAAGGAAAGGATGAAGACTTGGAAACCGAGAGAAAAACTCCCTTCCTGTCATTCTGCAGAAGGGAATGAAGAAGAGTTACAATTAGCATTCTGCAGTAGTTAGTTGCACTCAAAATACCAGTTTACTTGTTGGATTTCCCATGCTACAGTGAAGTCAGAGCGAAAAGAACCATGATGAACTCCTTTCAAACAAGGCACAATGTTTTCATTAAAAATTATGATACAGGGTAGTTTACACAAGTTAAGTAACTGTCTGTATGTGTTCATACTAACACTTGGTCAGCTAAACTGGTCGAGCCTTTTCGGGAAAAAAGGATCTTAGTCCCTTAATCACACTAAAAAGAAAAAATACAACAGATTAAATCCTGGCACCATTTTAACAACATTCTGGTTGAACAAGAGAAGACTACACTTGCTTTAGTATGGCTCATACTAAGTAGCTAATAAAATATATTTAATATACATGTAGTAACAGATCTCATATTGTACTGACACTGAAAAGCATCTCAAGTAAGTAACTCAAAAGATCTGTAAAACACAGTGGCAGAAGTGCCTGACCTTCCATTAGCCCTCGTTACACAGTGCTGCTTCCACCATATTGCAGTGGTGGCATTTCTAGGCCATGTTTTCACTTGTGTAGATGTAGCAACCACATCCAAAACAGAGCAATGTACCAACACCTACTGAACTCACCCCTAGCCAGAATTAATAAGGCAGCGTAGTTCAAGCCACAACAGCAAATCAGTCCAAGCTAAAAAGAGACAAGTAGGAATCTTCTGTATTTGTTTATTTTATAATCCTTTGATCAGATAAAGGATGGCTTCATGGTTTATAGGAAACCATTTAGCATTGTCTTAGCAAGACTCTCTTAAATGTTAGAGCGGGGAGGTTCTAATTAGACACGTATGCTATGCAGATAAAACAGACTTCCTATAAAATAAATAAATGAAAGGCCATCCATTTAGAAGAAGAAAGCCAACTGCAGAGTTTGCTTGCCACACGATCAACCAAGATAAATAAGTACATGTTAGCAAGACTCCAATAAAAAGCTTCCAACTAGCAGACAGATCCAGGTCTAGAAAAATAACATGATGAGACGGCAAGATTGAATGCGCATAAAAATAAGCATACCCCCCCCCCAAAAAATCACGCAAGAGTAAATCAGCACATGGCAAACATCAGCACAGCTTCTTCCAGCACTCAGCTAACATAACATGCCTTAGCCACAGGCCACAGAATAAACACAGCAAAACCAGATCGCTAGGTGGAAACAAATGTTCAAACAAAGAGTACAGGAAGCTTTCTCTAGGCATGTAAGAACAGTACAGCGAATCACTGTAACTAAAACCACGACCAAGGATTCTGCAATAGCTGCTGTAACTGCAAAAAAAGATTTCAGTTGAAAAATGTAAATGGAAGGATTCAAACTGTGACTGAATATAAATTGAAGCACTAATGATGATGGCTTAAAAACATCAATACTGATAATCACTGGCTATTTAAGCCAAAAACACACATACAATTTCTTATCACACAATGTCAAAGTGTCAAACGCTCCTAACCTCCCATACTCAGATTCCCAAATTTCACTTTTTCAGTTCATCTAAAAGCATCTTCAAAACAACTTAAATTTTCCACACATACATTATGTAGCAAACTGAAGATGCAAAAAAGTCAGAGACAGCACAACGTTGCTGGATAAGGGGAGAGCAACAGATGTCATCTACCTGGACCTGTGCAAGGCATTTGACGCTGTCCCACATGATCCTGGTCTCTAAACTGGAGAGACATGGATTTGATGGATGGACCACCTGGCGGATTGGATGCATGGCCGCACTCAAAGAGTTGCGGTCAACGGGTTGATGTCCAAGTGGCATGCAGTGACAAGTGGTGTTCCTCAGGGGCTGGTACTGGGACCGGTACTATTTAACATCTTTGTTGGCAACATGGATGTAGGGACTGAGTGCACTCTCAGCAAGTTTGCCAATGACACCAAGCTGCGCAGTGCGGTTGACACACTGGAGGGAAGGGATGCCATCCAGAAGGACCTGGACAGGCTTGAGAGGTGGACCCATGCTAGCCTCATGAAGCTCAACAAGGCCAAGTGCAAGGTCCTGCACATGGGTCAGGGCAATCCCAAGCACAAATACAGGCTGGGAGGAGAATGGATCAAGAGCAGCCCTGAGGAGAGGGACTTGGGAGTGTTGACAGATGAGCAACAAGAGCTGGCAATGTGCGCTCGCAGCCCAGAAGGCCACCCGCATCCTGGGCTGCATCAAAAGAAGCATGGCCAGCAGGTTGAGGGAGGTGATTCTGTCCCTCTACTCCGCTCTCCTGAGACCCCACCTGGAACATTGTGTCCAACTGTGGAGCCCCCAGCATAAGGACATGGACCCGTTGGAGAGGGTCCAGAGGAGGGCCACAAAGATGATCAGAGGGTTAGAGCACCTCTGCTATGAAGACAGGCTGAGAGAGTTGGGGTTGTTCGGCCTGCAGAAGAGAAGGCTCCAGGGAGACTTTATAGCAGCCTTCCAGTATCTCAAAGGTGCCTACAAGAAAGCTGGAGAGGGACTTTTTACAAGGGCATGTAGTGATAGCACACGGGGTAATGGCTTCAAACTGGAAGAGGGCAGATTTAGATTAGGTATCAGGAAGAAATTTTTCACTATGAGAGTAGTGATGCACTGAAACAGGTTGCCCAGGGAAGCTGTGGAGGCCCCATCCCTGGAAGTGTTCAAAGCCAGGCTGGATGAGGCTTTGAGCCATCTGGTCTAGTAGGAAGTGTCCTTGCGCATGGCAAAGAGGTTGAACTAGATGATCTTTAAGGTCCCTTCCAACCTAAACCATTCTATGATTCTATGATCTTGATACATAAGCAAATGTCAAAGAGCCCGTCTTACCAAGCTGTCATATGTAAAACATTAAAAACTTCATTTTTTTTAATTTTTAAAAATCAAAAAATGCTGTGAAACCTCCACCTCTTGTGCCACTGAATGCATCAAGCGAAATTAGAACTGGGGTTAAACTTCCTATGGCTACTGCTTAGAGGCTTAGGAGTACATGCAAGTAACACCAGAATAAGTAATTTTGAACAGGCCCATTTTTAATGTATTAAAAATTCAGTAACCAAGTTCGAATCAATATTAAATAGTGGGACTGAATATTCTTACAAAGCCTTAAAATTCTTTGTAATTAATGGGGTTTCATGAATCTTTTTGACAGGGAAAGAAAATGGTAACTACTGAAGTGGGTAACTTACATAACCTCCCACTTGGTTTACAGCTCCACAGGTTACATGAGGGGAGAAGGCAGTCTAATCAAAACCATTAATCAGCAGTATCTGCTCAAAGACACTTTTAGGAGGAAAAAAAAAAAAAAAAAAAAAAAAAAAAAAAAAAAAAAAAAAAAAAGATACAACTGTCTGAGCAGACTGGTTGTTGAGGGATGATTTTAAAGGGCCACCAGTTCTGAGAGCAAACAAGACAGACTACACATTAGCAGAAGTGCTGAAAAATGAAAACTTTTTTCTCCTTTTCCAAAATACATCTGTCAAGGAATGACAGATTTAAATTAAAAATACAGATAACTATATTTCTGTTAGTCACTGACACAGTTCAGGCACAGATTTTTGGCAATGTAGCTATCATAATTAAATCTTTAAAACCAACATTTTGCAGATCACAGGATTTTACATTTACTCACACTAAAATATGTTTATAAGGAGAAGTAACTGGGCAGAGCCTTAAGACACTAGTACTTTTTCCTCATCTCCAGCTGAAATTATTTTTGTATTGCTTCAGAGCGCATCTTTGACAGTATGTTCAACCACAGACTCTGTAATAGTATTTTCTTTTTTCCTTTTAGCAAAGTAGCACAATTTCACAATCCAGAATTTCAAATGGGATTACTGACACCTAAACAACTGACTAGTGGAAGGTTATTTACTGAAATAGGAAGTACTGTAATGAAACAGAAAAGTTATCGGTGGGTTGATGACGCTGACAGTAAAATCCCTCTCCTCAATGTAAAATGTCATTTAAGTATACAGTTAAAGTGATGCTTAGTGTCAAAATGTTGAGAGATAAACTAATTAAAGCACTCGTATCCTCCTAAATTCATTTGTAAAAATAACTTGTAAAACAGCATACACGCAGAATACTGTGGTATATAAATAGGAAGATGCAATATTTACACCTCAGATACTTTGCGGTTTAACAATGTTAATGCTTTTTCATATGCAAACAATTCTGCAGAAAAGTCAGATGACAAAATTAGAGTACAGTCCATTCACAAAATGTTCCATTTTGATAGCTAGAGACAGCAGTCATGTTTAGGATTTTTCAGAAGACAGACTGACAAATAGTGTTTATGTAGAAAGGGAGACATACGTGAGTTTCTTTCCCATTTTCACTCAGGTTTCCCACCTGAAGAGATGTTCCATTAACAAAAACCAGTCATACAGAGGTATCTTCTGTACCATACCTTACAGGATCAAGGTACGCCCACCACTCCCAACTATTCTCTGCATGCCCTTGAGTCAAATAAACTCTTTCCCACCTTTGTCTTCTCCAGAGTCTATTTAAAAGGAAAAGAAGGTTGCGACGACAGCAAGTAAAGTATTTCACAGAATATAGGGTTCATATAAATCGGCAAGAAGTTACTCTGAAGGCTTGTGATACTACAAAGGACAGAATTTGTTTCCTAGCAGTAGTCACATGGAAGACAACAATGAATCACAGCTAAATTACCAAAAATCAACATCTAGTTGTAGTAGTAAAATTTAAAACAAAAGACATAACTGAAATCAGACTATAAATCTATAAAACTTAAAGGAAAAGTCTATTGTAAGCATGAACAAGAATACAGTTCACAGTGTTGATAAACAGCTCTTTAGGAAAAATGCAAAAAATAGTTTTACTTTTCTCTGAAATAACCTAAACCAGAAGCCCTTATTATACCCTTGATTATCAGTAGTTCTTCCGTTTAGCACTGGTTCTTTGGCTTTATCACTTTTCAGAGTAGAACCTGGGGTACCTTAAGGTAAGCTAAAGATCATGTACTTACAAGTTTTTATTTAATCTGCTTTGCTTGTAAAGACATTCAGCATCAAACTTCTATAACCAAATTCGTAAGTACAGCTGAAAATTGTGACCTCGCCAGTCATTATACATTATGTTTGTCTGAGTAGTGACTTGATGCTGCATAATGCAAGGGTTAGTATCTATGTTTATATAACTAGTGTCTTTCTAAATAAATATTCCACCTTTATGCATAATAAGTGTGTGAATTATTAAACTGCATTTAAAAAAAATACATTTAAGAACAAAACCATGGATGCCGCAGTGTTCTTTTTTAAGCTGTGCTGTACACTTAAGAGAATACTCCAGGAGATTAAAATTCTGCTGACACTGGGGCATATGTATCATTTTACTGCGACATGTGTCAAAGATTACCTGCTTCTGTACTTTCATTTATTTTGCAGAAGAACTGAACGCTTTATAACCTTGTACGCTGCTTTTAGTAACTGACATGTTAGAGAACATTTGCGCTAAATACGTTCGTATTTGAGTTTAGCACAGGTGAGATTTAGACAACAAATCTTCTGAGGGCAACAAGGGTCTCTGGTGCTCTTTTTGAACATAAATATTGCTAACATCTCAGGTCAGCTGACAAATGCATGATCAGATCTGCGACAGGAAAAAATAAGAAGAGTATTTTTAAAAAGGAAAAATAAAATTGGAATGTGAAAAAAACAATATAGACAGGCGCATTTACAGAGCTCAAGACCAAGAATGTAATTTTCATGAAATCACGTAAATCCTCTTTTAATTGTCTCCTGTAAAAATCTACTCTTGCTATACCAATCCTTACATTGGAACCATTAACCATAGTATGTCAGATGATCCTTTATGTTAAAGAGCAGTAATGCACAGAATCCAATTTGCTCCTTCCACTGCAAGAACAATTCCTGCTGAAATAATTTAAAAAACAGAACTGAATTTTGACAAAATTGTCATTCAAAATGCCAGATTTATAAAGACAATCCACATTTTACGTATTTGCTTCTTTGGCCTTCATTAAACTAGGAAAAAGACCCCACAGTGCAGCTTAACTGGACGTTTTTAATTGCCCATTTTGATACTCGTGTTCTCTGCCCTTATTACTTGTTAAGTAGTTAGATCTTATCTGAAAATATATGAACTATATTTCCCTATTAACAAAGATATACTTCAGAAGCATAAACTTCAAATAAATGGAAAACATCTTCTTCAACGGTACAAAGAAGACCAAGAAAAAAAAAGTATGACATGTTTTATACTGAGGATATGGTAAAGACCAAAGCTAACTCAGATATGCTTTAAGAATTAAATTAATTTTTTGCTCCTTAAATAGCACTAAAGAATACGACAGTCAGCTGCATTTCATGACAGGACAACTAACAGTAATAAAGGTACAGAAAACAGAAATTATGCTAACTGAAGGGGAAGGAAAACTGAAAGAATTTATCACATTCAACTCAAAGGATAATTTCTTATCTTGGATTTTAGAACATAGCAAGACAACATAGTATTATACAACTAGGGAAGCAAATAGGTAACATTTTAAATTATTCAAAAGTACCGGTAGGGAGAACAATTCAGAAAACTAGAGACCTTTATTCTGGCCTCAAGAATACACAGAAACTTACTGAAAAAATAAACTTGAAAATGAGAACAGTTACAGATAAGGGAATAAGATAAAGTGGAATGAAGTGCAATGTGCAAAACCATACAGAAACTAGATTGTGCCAGCCTAAACCATACCTCATCCAAGAAGAGTAAAATTATTTCTAGACAAAGAAAATAAGTAAGTTCTGGTCACACAAGTCTCCTGAATGTGATCTCAACAAATTAAATGTTCAAAATCTGCAAATTTTTTTTACTCAAAATTTGCTTCTAAGTAAAAAGCAGGGCAGCTCCAGCTTGGAACAGACATCCCATTCTCATATGCTTCCTTCCCAGCTGAAAAACCCACGGGCTTTCTGTGAGGCACAGAAAACAGCAGAAAGCAGACAACATCCTGCAATGTAGTCTGAGGAAATATCTACACGAGGTCCATGGTGAAACCACGGTTTAACAGATTAAACTCTAGTGTAATCTCTATGAGTGACAGGAAAATATTTGACATGCTGCATTTAGCATAAGCTATTAGATAAAATGGGTAA
Organism: Burhinus oedicnemus; assembly: GCA_008921705.1. Classification (NCBI taxonomy): domain Eukaryota; kingdom Metazoa; phylum Chordata; class Aves; order Charadriiformes; family Burhinidae; genus Burhinus; species Burhinus oedicnemus. The sequence continues at coordinate 2,856,040 of VFFE01007199.1, read as the reverse complement.
GTTAGAGAAGGAACAAGAGCTAAAAAAGACCCCAAAAAGAACATGTTTCAAGTCAGTTATTGGTGGACCTAATCTGTTTTTGGGACCAATATTATTATTAGTTTAATTGAAGACCATAGTAATAGAGTTAGGAGTACACCAATGAAAATCCACCGATGAAACAAGTTACGAGGCATTATCTGTACAAAGGGAAGATTAAAACACTATGAAACAAAACCAGGTATCTTGAGGACCCAAATACCAGAAGGATATGAAATTAATAGCAGATACAAAGGCAGCATATACAAGGACTAATTAAAAAATGTGTTACAACTCAGGAGTTCATCAGCTGGAAACAGCAAAAGGATTCAGGCATATTAGTTGGTACCTTGGATGCCTCATCAAGAGAAACAAAGGGCAAATGTGAGTCTGTAACACATCAACCCTGATACAGTCAGTACGAACAAGCAAGCACTAATGCCACTCTCCAACAATCGGGTAGGATGTAAACTGAAATAAATCACAACTAACTTCCAGCTAAGAGAGATGCTTAAAAAAGGCTGCTCTTGTCACCAGGGGAATAGAAAGTAAATTTGCTGAGAGGAGATTTAAAGACCTCAGCTTGTTTTGTCTGGCAAAATTAACATAGACGGGATATATGACTGGCACCCACAAATACCTCAAGGGAAGCATCAGGAGGGAAAACAATTATTTAAAATAAAGGACAATGCTGGCATAAGAACAAGTGAATATTAAATGGCCATGAATAAATATACACTGCAAGTTAAGTTTCTAATGATCAAAGCAGTGAGATTCTTGAGAAATTTTACCTGCGAAGGTGGCAATCAGGGAGTCTTCCTGCAGAAAGAGTGGGGAAAAGCAAATTTTTTTTAAGATGTGACTCGATCAGTTTTATAAAAGGAACAGCATAGCAAGCTTGTTTATGAAAAGAACGGAGTCAGTGCACCAGCAGGACCCTTACTACCGTGTACTCCTGTGATTTTGTGACATGCTGACCTGCCTGGAAATTCCATCCCTTTCTTAAAGTTAAATACATGCAGTTCAACTGGTGCTGAACTGTTGCTGATAAGAATTATATAGAGATTAGCAACTGGTAATTTTCAAATCTCACCCTTGTCATCAATCAGAATGAGACCGTATGCAAGCAGATTCCAAAATTCGTACTGAAGGAGTATGGAAAAATTTCTAGAACTTCCTCCAGAAGTTCCAGGCACTTGGTGATCACTCTTAAAAACTTGCTTGAATGTCACTTCTCTTTAAACAAAATTGAAGTCTGCAGTGTGTTTCTGAAAGAGTGAACAGGTGGCCCACACCTTCTTAAAAAACAAATACCTCCAAAAGAATTGCAGGTTTCACTTGATGAGAAAAGAGAAGCAGAATCTTAAATTTATCCTAAGATGACCCCATTATGGTCAGCTCATGGAGGTAACCTGCAAATTCCAGAGCAAGCACTGTAACTGGAGTTTGGGAGGAAAGTGTACATGCTACTAAAAGGCTCCAAACTTGCCAGGTTTCAGAGTTTCACATTCATAAAGTAGTAACTGACAGAGAAACAAACCTACAGAAACTTGTCAATAAACGCACAGAGAATCCAAGAGTCTGGTGAGCATTTAAATAAGTGAAATTCAAACAGATTTGTGACAACTGATAAAACAACTCTTGTAATTTTAAAATCATTCTTGGAATCTGTTCTTTCTTATTTCTTAGGGAAAACAGTTAAGCTCCATTTTTATTAAGGCAGAAAACTAAAATGGACTAGAAAATGCTGTACTTGTCAAACAGGTTCAGTTTCACTCAGCTTTCTCATTTGGAAGCTGAGAGTGTACAGCTTGGATAAACAAAGCATTTGGGCCGGACCACCAGGCCCAAAGGGTATCAATGGTATCAATGGTCCAGTGTTTGGCTGTTGGTTGGTAACCAGGGGAATACTCCATGAGTCAATTCTGGGGCCCTATATCCCTCAACATTTTCATCAACAACGTGGATGATGAGATAGAAAGCACCTTCTGCAGATCTGTGGACAACACTGAATTAGGGGGAGTGGATGAAACACCAAGCAGTGGAAGTTCGGTCTAGACATACCTTGAGAAACTTGAGGCTTGGGCCAACAGAAATCTCAGGCTGTTCAACAAGGAGAAACACAGAATTTTGCACCTGGGCTGAATAACGCTGAGCACCAGCACAGGCTGAAAACCAAATGGCTCAGTAATAGCCCCAGGGGAAGTAACCTGGGGGTTACAGTGGATGCCAAGCACAGTATGAGCAAACAGCACATCCTCACTGCAAACAAGGCAAACCACACGCTGGACTACATTCATCAGGATGAATGCAGCACCAGATCAAGGGAAGTTATTACGCTCCTCTACTTGGCACAGTGAGGCTGTACATGGAATCTTTATCCAGTTTTGAGTTGCCAGGTTCAGAAGAGATTACAAGAAACAGAAGAGGGTCCAGCAAACAGCTGCTCAGATGGACAAGGCCTAGAGTACATGCCCTATGAGAAAAAGCTGAAGGAGACGGTTTGTTCTGTTTGACAAAGAGGAGGACCAGGGAAGATCCAACAGCAGCCTACAATCACTTGGAAGGAATCAAAGATTAGAGAGCTGAACTTCTTGCAGTAGTTGCAGATGGTACAGGAAGGACCAATGGTCACAAATCACAGCTTGGGAGTTTTAAATTGGGCAACAGGAAAAAAATTCTGCACTTAGAAAGGGAACAAAGCATTGGAACGTTACTCAGAGTGGTTGTGAAGTCTCCATCCTTGGAGGTTATTAACTCATCCAAAGCCACTGCTGACCTGATCTAGCGTTGCTAACAGCCATACTTTGAATGGGAATCAAGGCAACAGGATCAAAAGATTCATTTACAGTTTCTATGATTTCACTTAGCTCCTTCCCACCCCAGCACTATGGTTTTAACCTTGTCTTCTTAACAGACCAGTGTTTTCCTTGTCTTCCTGTATTTGCTGGCCATCACTAGCTACTCCAATTACAGTAAACAATAGCTCCTGCTAAGAACAACAAAATTCTTGATATTTACCTGGTTTTTAGTAAGTTCGTAACTTAGTTTTCAGTTCAGCACAGAGTATTACTTTTGCCACAATGTACACTAGTATTTAAAATACTAGCTTGATGTGAAATAAAAATAACCACTTAAAATTTTGTTCAATTCAGAAATAGTATACATTTATGAAAGCTCTTGATGAGCAGTTCCTCTGGATGACAACCAGAGAATCATCACCATTATTACTAACAGAGACAACAGCAACAGACAAGTTTCTTTGCTTCAGATAGGTATGTTCTTTGAAACAAAATTAAGAGTTAAATTCCTGGAATCGCATCCTGTCTCAGGACACATGACAAGCTGCTTTCACACAAAATTTCACATGCATAAGAGAATTTTAGCACAGCCACAGAAAAAAAAAAAGGGTCATGTAATTTTGGGGGGAGGCTTGAAAAGCCACAAGGAAGCTCAGAAAAAAAAAAACAAAAACCACCACACAAAAAACCTGGTGCAATATATCAGCTAATAAGCCCAAGAGCAAGGATATAAAAGATAACTTGTTTTTCTAGACCTAACATGATACAGGACACCTCTTCAGTGACAAGAAGGGACAATTTTTCTATAACCACATTAAGTTAGTTACAAAAACCAATTCAGATTTCATTTTTACCCCACATGAAATGAAAAACACTATGAAAGGGAAAGAAGAATCATTATAAAGATGTGGGGTTTCCACCTTCAATAAAGATGTGGTCACTCTGCACCTTCAATAAATCTAACGTTTGTTTTGTCAGGAATCAGAAAATACTTAAATCCCAGAACAGTAAGCAAAATAGTTTAAGTTCACTGACTTGAAAAAACATTCTTTTATGCTACAGAGCCTTAAAATAAATACTTACAAGGAACTAAGAATATGCCATTATATCTTGGTTTTCATTTTCCTTCAGATAGAAGTGCTAGAATAAACATTCTTACTAGTTTACGTTGCTGTGTTTTTATGAGGTTAATAACTGAACTGTCAATCAAGGCCTGTATAAATACAGTAGTTAAATACCTTCTGCTTGAGAAGCACTTTTATTTACAAGAGAGCTAGCCAAGATTTCCAAAGGACTGCACGGTCTGGTTTGCTTTGATCTCATTTAAGCACAAGTTTCTTTATACCTCTTGTTTTGTTATTTATTATACCCTTTGTGTAATCAGGTACGGAAAGAGCACCTGTGTAGAACAAATACTTCAGGAAAAGTGTGACTGAGAGGAATAATTATGCAACGCACAGTTCACTAAAATAACTTGTGAAGTTGTTTTCCAAGAGCACTTTTGTTGCCATACTAGCATGAGAAGTAAGCATACAATGGGCTCAGAATAAAAATAGGGGAACATCACTTAAACCAAACATCACAGATACAACCTGGTACCTATATCAACATATTAACCAACACTCAACTTTGATACACGTACACAAACGTGTCTGTATAAATGCATGTATATAAAACTATAAATAAAACATATTTTAAAATAAATTATATATTTCATAGATGATATATAATTATTTTAAACCAACTTTTTTAAGGAAGTTGAACTGTGTATATGCATCAGCGCACATCTATGTATGTACATACATATGCACATATACACATACATACAAATAAAATTAAGAGATACTACATATCTCTAGAAAGTCTCCAAGAGCTCTGTTCAACCACTGCCTATGTAAATGTTATCTTTAATCTCTTGCCACAAATTTAGCATTGTGAATTTTACCTCCAAACAGCCCACACATTTTCTCTCTGTCTGGAGTATTCTGTCAAGAGTAACTGCTTTTTACTCAGTACGATGAAGTTAATGAATAAAGGATGTCTACATTATGCACAGAACAAAACAGAATAATTACATCAATTCATATTAATGAAAACTTTTATCGCTACAGCAGAAACTAAATTATCTACTCATGTGGTCAGGTTTACAGTAATTTTTGTTTCATCGAATGCGTTTTACTCACTCGGTAGAAACAAACATTAACATTATGCTCCTAATTTATTTAAAACAAATGAATGGACTGAAGTTACCTCAGGCCAACACATAGATTTTTCAGGATGTTTCACTTTGGGTAAACTTTCATGCAGGTCACTTGACCGTGTTCATCTTTCTGTTTTCTGGCTCTGACTCAAAACAGCATGTTATGAAGAGCCTCCCTGTTCAGGAAAGCACAGATATACATTTGCACCCCAGTGCTTTTAAGTGCATGTTTAGGTCCCAAAGATTTGACTAAGATTTAGGTGGGTTAATGTTTTTCTGACACTGTATATACAAAATAAAACCTTGAAGTAAAAATCGTTCTGCAGATTTTAGGCAGCTCTAAATAGATACATACATTGTGTTCCTAAAATCAGCAGAAATCATACAGACGCAGACCATCCTCAGCCTCAAGGAGAACAGTCCATATTTTCTGCTACAGCGGATTTTAGATAGTTTTAGATTAGACTTGTAAAGCTAACAGAATAATTGAAGCAATAACACAGAGGGAAACAGATTTCTTTAGAAGCTTGTTTTCAATTTGTGTCTGTTTCTGCACAAAGCTTTCATAAATTTTACCTTCAATTTACAAGTTAATAGCACCTTATGATCATTATTCCTATTATAAAGGCACTTAGAAATAGGAAGCCTGTTCAAAATTATGTTTAAACAAGCATATTGTTATTGAACTATTAATCAGTAAAAGCCGTAACGGTTATCTGAGTCAGCCTGAACTTTTGCATGTTTTCTTGAGACAGTTCTAAGATTAAGTCTTCTAAATCTGTCAAAGTCAATAAAAAAAAAGAGCCAGAGCATTAAAAACAAAGAAGTTGAGCAAAATAAATGGGGCCTATTTCTGGCAGACAGAAGGGAGAAGGATTTCTTTTTAACAAAAACAACTCCCTCACAAGAAAAAGTACTGCACAAAATCCTTAATAACTACTTTGCAAGCATTCACTGGAACAACTAAGGTGGCACAGAGGGAATAGGCTGCAAAACGTGGCACAGAAGTAGGTAGAGGAAAAGGACCAAGGGCATTTTAAACGGTTCAGTCATGTCATGAAACCTCACTGTCACTGACCTAGTATTTCAACTGAAAAGCTGCAACAGACGAAGGTTGCCAGAGAAAATCCACTAGGGAATCATTAATCAGATCCAAGATAAAGCAATCCCAACTCTTACTTCCACAGCATGTGGTCCAAGAGGTACAGAGCTCAGAAGCCAGTTTGGTGAATCCAGCCATACTCGCGTCTGCCTTCCAGAGACGGCACAAGAGGCTCTGCACTCTGCTGCCTCATCGCTGCGGTCAGCATCCTCTCACACACAGCTGTGCCTCAGCTGGCACACAGGACTTATGCCAGTGGTGTGTCTCCAAGTCAGCACCAAGTGTTTACGGGCTAGAGTCAATCTGAGGGTCACCTCCAGTGAAACTCTCCTAAGGGCTATCTGTTTTTATGACACTGATGTGCCACTACAGCTTGACCACATCAGTGCCAAAGTTTCTTTGAGCTTATCCCAAAATAGTACTGGCCACTCCTCTGTGGGCAACACAGAGCCATCTCAGAAGTCCTATCAGAGCCCAGTATGATGCACTGCAAATGTCTAATAAAGTTGCTGTTAAGATTGACAAAACATCACTGACATAACACAGATTTTTCAGCTGTTAAGTTATAAATAATGCAAGTGTTAGCCTGCCAGACATGGAACATTCAACAGGAATCATGGTGTATTTTATGTACTTCAAGCTACAACTCTAGAGTGGCTTAGTGAAAAGGAAGATAATACCAGATTCATTTAATTTGGGGATAATATTATGAAAAGAGAGGTTTGCATCAGAACATTCAATTTGCAGTGTTTTCCTCTAACCCTTCACAGTGCAAGATGCAATTATTTATGATCTTAAAAACCTTAGTATTCATACAAAACCTTAACGTTACAAGAAAAAGTACATGTTCATTTAGGAGAGAAAAAAAAATCAACTTAGTATTTTTAAAAGTTAATTTCGTTTTACTTAGTGACCTTCAAGTGTGCAAGCAACCACTTACTGAAGAGTGCTGAACGCTCAACTTGCAGTAAAAACAAAGCAAGCAGAGGGCAGTTGTGCATGTTGACTGCCTCACAGCCAATAGCGCATCTTCAAAACCCGTTCATATCTACAGTTTTCATCTTATTATAATTAGAAAGATAAGTTTCTCCTTTCCAAGTGCTTGACATTATTGATAGTCATCAACATTTACTGACAGCTATCAAAGAAAGTAAAGACTTAAAGAAGTACTATGCAGACGGCACTTAAAAGTCCTTTCTTTTCAAATATATCTAAACCAACATTGAAAACATGGCAGCATTCATACTCAGTTTACTAGCAGCATGAATATTTACTCCACAAAAAATGTGTGTTAAGTTGACAGCTAAGTATTTTTCTGCATATGCATTTTCCCTTTACTAGGGTCTCAATACACGGGAGCTTCCCTCCTCCCAAAATGCAGATATATACATATATACACCAGTTACTTCATGTAAAAATCACCAGGTTGCACTGTACCATATCAGCCTTGCTTAAAAAACTACTTTTAAATCAAAGAGTTGAAGCTTTTCCTTCCTGGAACCTCCTCCACCAAGCTGAGAAGCTAAGGGAATCCTCCCCACCCCACATACTTTTAACCTCGGCCTCTACCAAGGCCACTGGTTATTCTTTCTGAGGACTTTGCAACATTTATATTACAACTCAAAAAAATTCCGTTTTCAGATAAGCCAGGATATCCTTTTCTATTACTCTAAAGACTAAAGCTTGTCCTGAGTCAAATGGCAAATTGCCTCAAAGGCAATTTCTGATCATGCTCATCCTCAAAAAAAAAAAAAAAAAAAAAAAAAAAAAAAAAAACAAAAAAAATGAAATT